>LPNX011020180.1:25980-106218 GCA_001517045.1 Pseudotsuga menziesii
TCACGAACATGATGGGCCTGACATAACATGGTTTAAGCTTCAAAAATGTGCTAAGGGAAATCTTCGCATCAAAATTACTCTCCATGAAAGTTTTGAACATTTCCACTTGAGTGATCTCTGTTGTGTGTTTGGCATGAGTTTCATGGTTTCCTTTCAATATACGATGTCGCACAACATCCTTTTCATTTGGTAAGACATGAGAGTTTAAATGCCAAAACGCTTTCACCTTGTCTCTCACATTATCTGGAAGTCTATCTTGATAAGGTTGGCTACAGATAACACCCCAACATGCAACTTCATCATCGAACTCCTCTAATTGAACAATAACATTTTTATGCTTCCATAAACATTTTCTAGATGTTTTTAACATTCTTGCAGTAGTAGACAACAAACGACTATTTACAGTGTTTTTTGCCACAACCCCTGTTAGAATAGATTTACGAGCAACCATGTAATTATGAGATCTGTTTTTGCAAGTGATGGAAGGATTGACGTCAAATTTTGTGATATAATATCATTTTATTTAGCCTCTTTGACATTTTTAATGCCCAATAATGTCATTGCATTTCTTAGACATTTTCGCTTTAACAACATATTTAATGATTGAGCTTGTTCTATGACAGAAATACCTTCAAAATATTCGTTGACCATATTTTTTACTCTATAACGAGCTGTATGATCAGGCATCGGAGGTCCCATTTCTTCAATTTTACTTGAATCCAAATTCTCCAAAAACGTATCGTCAATGACGATACTGTTGTAGCTTCTAATTAATCTCTGTGATTGGTGAGTGTGGTAGGATGTTGTATGTTAGATGTTGACCCTGCATAAAATTAAATATATAAAGTAAATTATAAACATATATCAAAATTTATTTACTCACCAATCATGGGCTCAATATTGACGCTACCCATAGTTTGCTCCTCATTTGTCATTTCCTTGTCACCTCCATGCTCTTCATTTCTTTCATCAACCTGTTCCTCGACAATCTGCATTCCTTCATCACCACCATGTGCGAGGTTCACATTTTACATTTCTTCATCACCACCAATTGCCTCCAAATTTCTTTCCATTTCTCTTTTTTCTCTTAACTTTCTCATATTTTCATGCTTTTTCTCTTTCCTTGCCTCTTCATCAGTTCTAGTGCAATCATGTTTTTTTCTGCAATTCCTTTGATTTCCCATGTTGAAGGAATAAAAAACTAAAATAAAATGCATGAAAAGATATGAGAATTGAGAGTTAAATACATACATTGAAAAAAATATAACAGCAAGACCCAACAAGAGCAATATGCTAAGCACTATTGTATGAAAAACTTATAGGTCTTCCAAAACAAGATTTTGCACCAAAGAAAGTAAAATTACGTAGAAGTAGTCTCAAGAAAATGCCCGCCATATAAATCATAATTTAAAGTAAATGCCTATGTCATATGGTCAAGTAGTACTCTATTGATATTTCTACCTAAACATGATCTCAATCTGTATTAAGCATGTCTGATGAAAAAATTATTGATCTGCCAAAATAGGGTTTCACGATAAATTTTTGAGAAAGTCTTGGAAATGACTAAGTGTTGGAAAATTGGATCAGGTGGCCTTCAGAAAATTCCTGCCATACCTAATGGGTGAATGATAAAAATAATTTGAAACTACCATGCTCTAGATTTTTAAGAAGGATATCTCTCCATAGTCCTAGTTTTCACAAAAGGTGTTTGATGACAAAATTAACAGCCTGCCAATATAGGGGTTCAAGTTGCTTTTAAACCAAAGTAGCAAATCTTCCTAAGTGGCCTCAGGGAAATGCCTTCCATAGTTTGTGGGTTGAAGAAAATTATTGCACCATATGGTGATTGTGCAGATGGGTGTTTTTTCTACCTGTCCACATCTTTAGATCGACTTGAAAGTTCCCAAGGAAGAAGTTATGGATCTGCCCAAATAGGGTTTCAAGATAAAAATTGGAGAAAGTTCTAAAAATGACTAAGTGTTGGGAAACTAGCTGAGGTGGCCTTGATAAAATGCTTTCCGTGCCTAATGGGTGAATTATTAAAATAATATGAAACTGCCATGCTCTAGCTTTTCAAGAAGGATAGCTCTCCATAGTCTTATTTTTCACAGAATGTGTTCGATGACAAAATTAACAGCCTACCAAAATAGGAGTTCAAGTTGCTTTTACACCAAAGTAGCAAATTTGCCTAAGTGGCCTCAAGGAAATGACCACCATAGCTTGTGGATTGAAGAAAATTACCACACCATATGGTCATTGTGTGGATGGGTGTTTTGTATACCTGTCCACATCCTCATATCGACTTAAAGGTTCTTGAGGAAGAAGTTATGGATCTACCAAAATAGGGTTTCAGGATAAATTTTGCAGAAAGTCATGAAAATGACTAAGTGTTGGGAAACTAGCTCAGGTGGCCTTGAGAAAATGCTTGCCGTACTTAATGGGTGAATGATAAAAATAATCTGAAACTACCATGATATAGCTTGTCAAGAAGGATATCTCCCCATAGTCTTAGTTTTTATAGAAGGTGTTTGATGAAAAAAATAAGAGCCTGCCAAAACAGGGGTTAAAGAAAATACCTTGATAAAAATAAATTGTGGCCTAAAGAACTTGGATAATGCGAAATCTTAGCATATCTGAAAACTATGATATGTGAACTCCCGACTTCAATATGGATATAAAAACTATCGGCTGAAAAACTATCTGCAAACTCTCGGTGGGAACGATATCTGCAAAATCTCGGTGGAAAAAACAAATTAAAACTTGTCGATTGAGAGATTGATAAAAAATATCTTGGAAGAGAGCCTATTTATACACCTCTCAGCTGAGAAGTTTTGGAATCCCTTCGGAATCACGAGCGTTTAATGTGTCCGCCCCTAAAAGATTCTCGAGGCATTATGTGACAAAACTCTCGGCCAAGACATATTTTATGTTTTCGTCCAAGAGTTTAAAACAAATTTCAGTTGAGAGATTTTCTTAACTCTGGGTTAGATTTATAGCAAAACTAACTCTCTCCCGAGACATTTTAAATCTCTCGGCCCAGAGATTTTCTCGGCCGAGAGTTGTTAGTTAACATTTCCAGCACCATTTCTGCAATTTTAAAAAATGTCTCACTTTAGCAAGGTTGAAACACTGCAAAAAATGAGAATTGCCTGTCAGAGTTTATACCAGTATATTCATCATTCAAACTACTTTCTCATCATATATATATATATTTTAATTTCATTTACGATTTCTATTTTTTACGATTTTTTTTCTAAACTTTATCATTAAAAAAACTAGTGACTTAAAAATCAGTGACAATAAAAATTCAATATCGTCACGAAGATGAAGCAATTTTTTTTTTTTAAAATCACAAGGTTGTTCCTTGCACTGTCCTCTTCAAAAGAGTTCTTTTAGTTTTTTTGATAAGATTCGCATTTGAAATAAAATGAGATGACAAAAACATGTGTAAATAAGGCACTGTTTTTGGTACATATGTTATTTCGATAAATAATAAAAATTAGCGTATAAGTCTAAAACTCCTAAACATATAGTCCATGCACAACTGCAATGAGTGTAGATTATGATTATACATTTCGTTTCCCTAAAAAAAATAACTATCTCTAAGAAAAAATGAGGCCACAAAGGTCACTCATTATTCATACTTAAAATTTTAAAGTATATGTCGTTGGTGCCCTCCAAATTTTCCCCGCTATATGTCGATAATTTTTTTTTAAAAATATGAGTACATATATAATTCAATTCTCTAAAACATTTGTGTTTACTTCAAGGTGAAATTCCTAATGGAGATATTGGTTTGAAGGGTTTGAAGTTGAAAAACATAAAATTTTGCAATTTATTTGTCAGAAAACAAGCAAAAGTGTTTCCCAACTTCATATTTTCACCCCTTGTTCATAGATTCAGGATTGGTCATATTCCACCCTCTACTTTATTTGTGGAGGATTTTCACTTCCTTCACCTGGTCTTAACACCAATGTTCACCCTCACGGGGGTGGTAGTGGATAGGTGAACATTGGGTCTACACCTTACATTCCTTCTTATGTCCCATTGTCCACCGCACTGTTTCCTATGAATGTAGTTGTCATGATTATTCCTCGCTGTAGCCTATATTTTGGACTCTTTGTTGACTATTTTGGGTTGTTTTGGACTAATATTGTTGTCATGTAGGGTCCAGTTTTTGTACACTCTCTCTAAGGCTTTGACTTATTTGTGCCTAAGAAAGGTATAATTTTGAACTAACATATATGTTAGGATTTCACATCCACTTGCATTTATGTATTACCTTATGACCATTTCATCTTGACCTTAGGTACAAACCCATTCTGCAATATCACGAAACCTTCATGATGCTAATAGAAGTGGTATTGTGTGAATGGTAGAGCCCTCCTATACATGGGTACCCTAGTTAGACCCCTTTTTGCATTTGGTGCCCATGACGAGATGCCTCCTTTAGGTTGTGGGGGTCCCTTTTTAGTCTCGCCGTGTCCTTGAGCAAGAGCTTCATAATCTCCTTGAGATTTATGTTAGCTTTTCCCCATAGGGAATCCCTTGTATATATCAAGTTGTAATTGCATTTCATGAGTTTTTCTTTCCTTCTTGAGCTTTATGTCGGCTCCTTGACTTTGAGTTATAAGCCATATATCCTGATCTTGTCCCAAGTCTAGCCAAGCAGAGCCCTTTTATATAGTCTTCACATCTAGATCACCCCTTTACTGAGAGGAGACCTTCCCCTGAGTGTCATTATCCCACACACATTTCCTTACATTGAGCATAGGTATGTTCCATTGCTTGGAACTAGCTTGCTTGTCCCTGACACTCATCTCCTTCTAGCTATGTACTATAAAGCACTTTTATTCTTTTTCAAGATTTTCAAAATATTTTAAAAAGTCCAAAAAAATTAAAAAAACATAAAAAGTCGGACAGGAAAAGATGTTATCTTTGGCAGAATTCAAGTCATGTCACCTTTGAACAAAGCATTGTATATCACCTCTGTTGGTTGGGTTATTAGTTTGAATTTAGGACCTATACTCATTACTCTGAATTTATCTCCACTAACTGGTTGCGCTTCTAGTCACCATGGATCCTCTGTTGATGCCTCCCTTGTCACAGAGATGTTCCAGTTTGCATATCATTCCCATGCTACCTACCTTCAGTCACCACTTTCCTTATGCTCTTGTTCGAAGGAAGTTGAATCCTAAGTTGACCATTCCTCAGTTATCTTGACTTTGCATGTTGGCCTTCCTAGTACTATTACTAGTTCATGCACATATTGTTCGTTGAGTTCTTCCACATTATATAGCCTTGCTGAGTACCTCATGTTGGTTGATGGGGGATTCCTTAATGTCCTCCTTCCAATGAATTCCATTACATTGGCATCAAATCATTTATTCTCGAATAGGAGTCTAGAGTCATTTAAGCACCTTGAGAATTACATTCATTAGTGGTAGGTTCTCTCACCATAAACAGTTTTGGGAATACATCAATGTCTCTTGATCGATGGATTATTTCAATTGTTCAACCTTAACACATCTATTCACACTTGTTAGATTGCACTCAGTACCTTGATTCCCATTTTCATTATCGATGGGTTATCTCGCGTCTGTTAACGGTATACATCAATTATGATCGGTAATCAAACAATGGACTACTATGTTCAACCTCAACACCTCTATTCACATAGTAGGACATGTACTCATTGCGGTTTGTGTAGAAGACCTTCCATCTTGGTGGCATTCCATATTTGCTACCTCCTTGATTGCGCCAGTATTCATGGGATTTCATCTCTCGTAATCATAATTCCATTATTTCCAGTGTATATCAGATATCTTCATCCATTTTGGAGATCTTGATCCATTGTATATTGTACGTGGCAATGACCACACATGACACTTTGTATATCATGCATATTCATGGCCATTGTACTCTTATGTATTTGGGCCCTTGCTCCATGTATTTCCAATCATATGCAGAGATTTATCATTGTATTGTACTGATGGGTGGCTGGTTCTTCCACCTGGGTCTTCATTACTCCACTTATAAGATGGATTTTATAATGTATTTTGGTTATCATGTTACCCCTATGACCTCACACATTAGGGGGCATATATTATAGCTGATTTTACCACACCAAGTAGATCACACATTTATGGCCTTTCCTATCCCTCTACAGACTCCTTGGACTCCATGGACTTGTATTATACTTTGATGTTCCAATATCATCCCTAAAAAACACCTGCTTATTCTTATACGTGAATTTTAAAGCTATACTCGCGTGTACATGTGACTTTTGGCCTCAAACCCGTGTACATCAGGATGTGTGGATAAGTCCAAATAATTTTTTATTTTTCCTCATATGAGTCTGAATAACTTGACTCTTGGCCTTCCAAATGCCTTGAAAACTCTTGGATTCGACCCTCCATTACCTCTTTGGACTTCTATATAAGGAACCCCTTGGATACATTGAAGGGGGAGGAATTGAAGAGCAAGTAAACTATAGTCTGTTGTTTCCTCAGCTTTTCTTATACTTGAGTCTGCATCCCTTTGTCCCTTGGAGTATATAGTGTTCTTCCCAAGCTTTCATTTTCTTTGTGAGCTTGATATCGAGAGATGGAGGACTGAAGTGGTGGAGGCCCAAGTGGAGGACTCAGTTTATCTGGTTTGCAGAAGTTCTGACAGAGTTTGTCACTATTATATCTTTGATTTATTAATAGAAATATATTTTCCTGTCCAACTCATGTGCATTTTAAATATGAATATTGAATCCATATATGTATTTAATTACTTATGCATGATTGATTATATATGCTAGAATGGTTCTAATACATTTATACATATCATGCTTGCTTTGTTTGTTGTTGTTGATAGCAAATTGTAATCACAATTGCATTGGAAAAGCTCAATGGCGATCCACTTCAATCGTCTGAAATAAGGTATGATCCGATATCTCTTAGTGTTATATTTTCTTACTGCTCTTGCATCTTGGGAAATATTGATTTCTGGTGTCATAATGTCTATTGTGGTACCCCCAAGCCATAGGAAGTTTCTCCTTGTAATAGATAGTATGCATTGATGATAGGAACAAGGAAAGAGTTATCACAACTATAAAAATAGTTTATTGGATAGTGCAAGAAGATTTACCACTCTCAAAATATAAATCACTTTGTTTGGTTGCAATTTCCTTGCAAACACCAAGCACACCAAAGAATAAATACTACACATCATATACAAATTACATGACTGCAAATAAATTTATTTTTGCTATATTTGAATATCTTGAAAAGCTACAAATTTCAAGAATGTTGGATAGCCCTTTTTTTCATTGATGCTAGATGAAAGCATGGATCTCAATTTGGAGAAACATCTCATGGTTTATGCAACATTTCTAGAGTCAAAAGGGTTCAGGCCTCCAATTTCATAGTTTTAAAGCTCATAAATGTTTGTGATGGAAGAGGGAAAACAAAATATGATGCAGTCAATGGTTTAATGGAAGGAAGGGGACTTTCAAATGAAATATTAATAGGAGTTTCCATGGATGGTGCTTCATTAATGGTTGGCAATTAAAATGGTTTTGTTACTTTTTTGAGAAAATATGTTCCTAATCTTGTAGGTATTCATTTCATTTCTCATCATGAAGCTTTAGCAGCATTATATGCTTCTAAACGAATACCTGAATTATTATTTGTTGAGAAATTGGAAAATAAGGTGTCTTCTTGGGTACAAAATTCTACTAAAAGAAACAATGAACTAATTTCTCTACAAGAACTTATGCAACTTGAAACTCTTAATTCTCTTCAATACCATGGAGTTAGATGGCTCTCAAGGGGACAAGTCATTGAAAGACTTGTTGTATTGATGCCTTCCATATTGAATTTATGGAAAAAAGAAAAGAAAGACTCATGCTATGAAAAGGCAAGGATTTTTTCAGTACAATTTTGTTTACATATGCTTGCAGATATAATGGGTGAACAAAACAAGTTGAACAATAAATTTCAAGAATAGTACGTTGATGTTTCCTCTTTAGGGGAAGCCATAGATGTTACCATAAACACTTTAAGAAGGTTTTTTTTAAGAAATGACACATTTGCAGATGGCACATGTTACTTATATAAATTTCTAGATGCTTCTAAATTTGGTTATCTAGAGATTTGTGATAAAGAGAGACTTGTTCATAGGCATGAAGTATGATTTGTAGCAATTCCACATGCATGTGGTGATTATGTTGATACTAAAAAAAATCATGGAAACCTTGCATTAAAGGTTCAGTAGAGAGTTGGGCAAAAAAATTAGAAAAGGTTATGTTCAAGCTCTTGTAGAGAGTTTGAATGGAAGATTTATCGATATTTATTTTTTCAACTCTGCAAGGTTGTTTATCCCTTGTCATTATTTACAAGATGTTCATGGCAAAGAACGCAATTTAAAGAGTTGGATTGAAAAAAAAATTAACACTTGCAACATACTTTATGTGAGAAGGAGGAAACCAAAACAACATTTGATTTTGAAGCTTGTTTAAAAGAGTTGCATGTATTTGTTGATACTCTTCATGTTAATTGTGAGGGATCATCCATGAAATATGCTTGAAGGATTTTTTGTGTCACAAAGCTACATACAAATTTTCCTAACATGTCAAAGTTATGGCAAGCGATACTTAGTATTCCTACAAGTACAGTGGCATGTGAGAGAGGGTTCTCAAGACAAAACATAATTAAAAGTATACGAAGGACAAAATTATCATTGAATACATTATATGCTTTGATGAGAGTGTCACTGAAATGGATTGATTCAGCGATGGTGGAATGGGACAGGGTATATGAAATTTGTAAAGATGCTAAGGAAAGAAGATTAGCAAATATTTAAGGTTTTTACTTTTATGTTTAGTTTTGTAATGGTAAATATGAAATATGGGCCAGGTTTGACCCTTACACTAGGCCCATTTATCTCCATTTTGATATTAAAAACCTCCACTTTTTCCCACTTTCATCTAACTAATGACATAATGAGAATCAACAAGGTAATATGTTATAGTAAATTCATAATAATCAAACTCAGTAGATAGTTACAGGAAGTTCACAGGAATTAAGGTCAGCAGATAGTTATCGGAAATTCACATGAATTAGCTGCAAATATGCAAGTCTATTCACAACATATAGAACTCAATGTATAGGAGCAATGGATCATGCTCAACCATCCTATAGATTCAAGATCCAACTCATATGATCATGTAAATATTATTTTGTATGCCAAAAAGGATGTCTAAGCTACATTTTCTATAATTAGTTTGCAAAAAACAAAGTGTGTGTGGAAGCACTCGATTTTCTTGTTGAATATACAAAAACTAGAGGTGGGGGATATATCGGAGTTAATGTGAATGTTGATATTATCATCCAAGACATATTGTGACTGCTAATTGATGTTGATGCTTAACACAATGAAGCTCCACGTTTAATGATAATCCATGTGTTAAATATTTTACACGGTTTGAGTTTGTATAAACATCATATCTCAGGAGGGCCCCTGGCATGTGTTGTATTTTTTAATAGTTATTCTAGAGTTTATTTTTCTTATTTGTATTCATCTTTTGTAAATTCATGTTTCATGTCATAATTTCCCGTAGGTTAAGAATTTTCCTTTTAAACAATTTACAGATAGTGTTACTCTAGTATATGAGTATGGTGATTAATAATTATTTCAGATATTGTTGTTAAATTAAATTAGTTGATTGAATGATAGGGTAATACAATCCTGAATATTGATATATGTAGGGTAGCTAAGGGAATTTGATTCCTTTTTGAAACAAAATTCACTTCTAGATAACTATATGCATGGAAAAATAAAAAACAAGTTTGTTGATAGAATAGTTATTTTATGGTGCTTTGGTAAAGTTGAAACATAATTGTTGTATCAACACGGGATACATTGAAAATTCATCCTATTTGTGATAATTTATGGATTATACAAACCCAGAGTGTATAAATATTTTTTGTAGAATTTGTGTGTGAATGTGGGTTGCTAGAATTTTGTGTTGAATGGCCTTGTAAGTTGTAGAATTCTTCAATCAATGATTGTTTTTTCCAAAAATTATTTAAATTAGTTTTTTCTATATTTGGGAATTTAATGTAGCAATGGGTAGTGTGCATAGTATGAATTTACAGTCTATGCTTAGTCCTAGCTGTTGATTTTACAGTCATTCAACAGTCAAACTCTACTTATTTGGAAAATTCTAGTCCAATATTAGAATGGTCCAGGCTTTAGTGCCCAGATTATTTGGATAGGGAACTTAGGACCTTAACTCATTTTTCATTTTTCTCATGATTATGACAAGTTCCCAGATTGGTGCCTGTAGAGAGAAGAGGATGGCCTAACCTGCTAGACCACTGTGAAAGAATTCACTTGGCCAACACTAAGCCTAGCCAAGTCCAAGGAGGTGATACCTATTACCAACTATGTATATATTAATTCCCCATTCATTTCTATGTCCTAGGAGGTATGAATTCTCTACTGAAATCCTGGCTCACTTTTGTCTCTAGATTACCCTTATCTTGAAATGCCATGCATGTGAAAACACCATATGGTGGTATACACATAGATTTTTTTGGTATGTGCAATCCCCCCCATATGTTGATTGGAAACTACAAATAGGAGCTACCATAATTGCTTAAATATTTGTAAAATAATCTATGGGTTGTCCCATATGAGACCTTAGGGCCATACAAGTTTGCATGGTTTTATCCTTTCTAAGGCTAGAACTAATTTGTTCTTCTAAATTTGTGTTGGATACTCAGCTATTATAACTATGAATTTATCACAACCCCATAAAATATTTCATTATATCTTGTTTCTGAGTATTACCAAAGAAATAAGTCACACAATCCCATATTGCAAAATCAACAATTTAGCACTAGATGAAATCCTTGATTAGTATAATTCCAAGGTCATACAATCATAAATTATACTTGGTATTCTGAATTTGTGTTGGATACTTAGTTATAAATATGCATGAGATTATGGTAATTGGTATTCATAACAGTGGAAATTAAATACCCAATGTATATTGGAGTAGCTCTGAGTCTCTCAATTAAATTGTCAAGATTGATACTGCTAGTCTGCTAGGGATTTGATGTTTCTACGTAATACAGTTTGAGGTGAAGATGGATATGTGCTATCTATTTAGGTACAAATGCAACATAATTTGTTTTGAAATTTAAATTTTAGTTTAACTTTTCTATTGGTACAAATACAACATATTTTGTATTGAAATATGAATCTCAATTGACTATGAATTTATATTGCTCTTCTTGGTTGTGCTATTTATATTGCAGCACTCTCTAGTTATGTATGCTGCTCATGTTAAATTATCGCAAGAAGCTGCTACACTTATGATATTTAAGGTATATGCATATCTTGGTCATAGATTTTCCTTGAAGTGGAGATCTGACATAAATAATAGCAAATCTTAGATTTGAAATAATGAATTTGCTATTACAAAGCATGTGTGAGTGGATTGTTTATGCGGTTTGTGTTGCACAATGTAATGTATTGGTAAACTTCTTCCCTTAGGTATTATTTTATTCTAAATCCCTTTTCCTTTTATGATTAATAGAATGAAATATGAACTTAATTTCAAGTCTCTAGTTTTAATTACTAATCAACTATCTTTTGTACATTTTATGAGTTCATTTGTTACATATTGTGAGAATTTAACACTACATGCATCTCAAAAATGGAATCTACTATGCAAAGGAATCTAAAAATGGATACTACTAAAGAAATCCTAGATCTTAAGTAATAAATTGTTGCTACAGGCATGCGTTAATCATTGGTGTAGATTATTTGTTGTAGAAATTTTAGATCTGAAATGTCTAATTTGCTGCTACAGGACATGTGTGAAAATTTAACACTATATAATTTTCAAAGGAATCTCATAATGGATGCTACTATATAAATATTCGATATGAAATAATGAATTGTTGCTACAGGCATGTGTGAGTGTGTATTATTTGTTGTAGAAATATTAGATCTAAAATAATGATTTTGTTGATACAAGTCATGTGGGAATGTGGATTGTTTGTGCGGTTTGTTTTGCATAATGTAATGTATTAGAAGGATTCTTCCTTTAGGTGTTATTTTCTTCTAAATCCCTTTTCCTTTTATGAATAATAAAATGAAATCTGAACTTAATTTCAAGTCTCTAGTTCTAATTACTAATCAACTACCTTTTTGTACATTTTATAAGTTCATTTGTTATATATTGTCAAAATTTAGTAGGTTTCTCTTCTCTTATGAGCCCATCCAATCTATTATGGAAGCCTTGGGTGCATATTTCTCTCCTAATTTAATCCCTATTGACAACATAGAGTATAAGTACTTTGCAAAAAATCTTACTTGTATCTTTCTGAGCTTCTCTATATTTTCTCTACTCGAAAGTGGTGTCCTCTAATTCAAGCTAAGTATTCAAACGAGGGGTATTCTAGTTCAAGACCAAATAGTTTCTTAGTCATGTGGACCAAGCAGATCATGTTGAGATAGAGACTTCCTGGTATGGGACCAGGAATATTCTTGGTCTGGGACCAAGTGGTCCCTGCAGGTACATACCTGCTTAGATAACCAGGTGGATCTTGGTTAGTTGACCAAGATGATAATGTGTGATGTCCTCTTCTCCTAAATGGTTATTACTAGGTTGTTTCTAAAGGGACTTCCCACTCCTTGATGATGCCAGTAGAACTTGACCCTTAGGAGCAGTCAAGAATACCATATGATCACATTGTCCAGTGTGAACCTTCATTATATGGTGATGATGAACCTTCAATTATTGTCTGAAACATTTATAGATCACATAACTTGAGAGAGAGATTGATTTCCCCTTCCTGTGGGGAAAAAGGGTTTTTTCCCCACCTTATTGGTATGCCTTAGTCTTGTGGGTGAAAGGGATGTCTTCCCACCTTGATGTGACCCCTCTTATTGACTTATGGTCTTATGTTTCCCTATTGGTCCTAACATCCATCGGTTGTGGTGCCTTGAACCTTTTTCTATGGTGACTTAACTTTTTTTTTTTTGTATGACCACTTGACCATTTGTAACCCATCCTAATTCAACATAATATTATTTTATGTTTATTTTGGTAACCTTCCTAAGAGTTAATTCACCCTTCTAGGAGTTTTGACAAGATTATAAATTAAAGTCACAAACTTAATTTGCATAGTGTCTTGATAAGAGAATAATTTATTCGATCCATTGTCTATTGTAGGGTTCACTACTGCTCCATTATCTTGGCATCTACGTTTTTAACTGCTGCTTTGAACTAGAACCACCATCTCCCACAGCCTGTTAGACTGCTATATTCTTATCTTATCTGATGCTGCTGGATTAGAGCCATCATATATTCTCTTTCTCAAACATATAAGGTTGTCGCCCTCTTGTTCAAGTTGCTACTATTGAATCGTGACCTTATTATGGATTGTCTTAAGTTGTGCATGACCTATTTGGGTTGCTTATGCTGAATCGTGACCTTAATGCGGGTTTCTAAATCTAGTTGTGAGTCTCACAACCCTTGTTGGTTTCCCATACTTGATCCGTGACCTTGTTGTTGTTCATAAGAGTGGTTCATGAGTCCTTTGCCCTTGTTGGTTGCCCAAACCTGATCTATGACCTTATTGTTATTCATAAGAGTGGAACACGACTCATCTTGTTGAATTCCTAGACCTGATCCATGACCTTGCTACTGTTTATAAGAGTGGGTCGTGACTCTTATTGAATTCCCAGACTTTGGTCATGAACTTGTTGATATTCATTAGAGTGGTCTGTGACCCTTTTGTGGCTTCCCATCCTGATCCGTGACCTACATTGATCCTTCTTGTGGATATCATAGCCTACTGATGGTTACTAAGGGTTCCTTGAGCTAGTTTAAGGCTACTACTATCCTATGTGAAGGTGTTGTAAGGGTATATCTTCTCTTTGAGAGGGTGTCAGTGCCACTATTCTGAGGTTTTCCTTACTTGTATTGAGGTTGTCTTTGCTTATACCTCTAGCCTTCTAGCCTACTGCTACAAGTTTTCCTTTGCTAGTCTGAGGTATGTTAAGATAGCCTTGAGGGTTTTGTAATCTGTTAGGGAATCTTGAGTTTGAACTTGTTTCAGTTTCCTACCTCTCTCTCTCTCAGGTAAATATTTACCCTCAGATAACGGTTAGCTATTCCATTTTAGAGACTTGTCTTTAAGAAGACAAGATTTGATCTAAAAGTACAATTTGAGTATAAGGAAGGATTGAAAACATAATAAAATGGGTACTTACCCAAGAACGATTTCATAGTTTCATAATGGTTAAACGATGATATACATTTTACTCATCATTGATATTTGACTTCGTTTGGAAAGATATGTTATATTACAATATAATTACATGCACAAAGTAATTGATTCATCAATTATTTGGTTCAACTGAATGCAGTGGTGACTATGCAAAAGAACCCACTTTGAAGTGAAAATATTTGGGTATACATGGAGCTCTTCTTGCCATGCAAATTGTGATTTATAAACTTTACTTTGCAACCCTATCCTTCATTGTTCAGTGAGGGTTTCGGTCTTTGCATGGTTGGGTTCACTGCGGCCATGAGGGCTCGCAGTTGCTCACCTCCCGCTCCACTATCTGTGCATTTTTATTTTGAAGAACCACTGCTTAGGGTGAGAATTATGAAGCCATAGCTTGTGAAAAAGTTTAGTTTGCTAACACCTTGCCATGCATGAGGGTTGTTGTACACAGTTGATAGTTACTGTGTGAAATTTATATTTAGACACTGCCTTGGCTTGCTCTTGTTCCAGTTGTCGATGTAGTTGAAACTCAAACTTAGTTATCCCTCCTCAGGTGAACGCGATGGTTGTTGTCACTCGTGGTGTCGGTCTGTCTCCCTCTTGAAATCGGTTTCCAATGTTACAGGTATGCATCGCCTTTAAGAAGTTGAAAACTATACACAAATTATAGTTTCAGTTCTATTTACATGTTTTCATTTATATTTTGGTTTGTAGTTTTGTAGGGACAGTTCACCTTAACCTCTGACAGTAACTACTTCTCAAAGGACCAGTGTTCAGGAAATGGGTAAGCCCTGGTTATAAAACTTGGCTCTCCCTGCTTGTTCATACCTTAGGGGAAAGTTTACCATTGGGAGAAGTTACAGCCTGCTCCTTCCCAGTCTTGGGTTATGGTCCTTCAGTTTAATAGTTTCGTTTTTTATTTAAAACCCTTGCTTTCAGCAGGGTGATTCCGACTCAATGCCGTGTCTTGTAATGCTCTCTTCTCGTGTTAATGGATTTTATAATAACGTAAGTTTGATACTTAGTTTGTTAGTTTCATTTACTAAGCCCATGACTCATTATGGGAACAAATGCTCAGAGCTGGTTTTTGTAGTTTAAATAAATTTAAATCCTTTCAGCCTGTTAAGCGATATATGGTTTTTAATGCAAAAAGGGATTTTCCTTCGAGCTCAGCTCAGTTTATATTAATGTTGTTATCGTGACTCTGTACACCTATGGTTTTTAACCTTTTCGACTGTATAATAAATATGTACTGTTTATTACTTGCATTAGACTATTGTTAATGGTTTTAGAACCGTCATTCAGTCATGGTATAAGTTTTTTTTTCTTATTGGCTCATGATTTTTGAGCTAGGGTTTCCTAAATGAAACCGTTGTTTTTGAATAATTATTTCAATTTATTTGAGTAGGTTCTTTACTTGTAAAACAAATATTGTTTTTAAATTAATGTTATTATTTGTATATATATTTTTGCTATAAAAACTGTAACCAGTCTACAATAGTTCAATTTTGTTTAATAATAATTCTCCAAATAATAGAATTATAGGTTGTTGTCTTTCTGTTATTAAAATTAAGAAATTTATAAGGGTTCTGACCCTGTTGTTACTCTTGCAGGTATAAACCTGTTAACATTTGCAAAACAGTTCTTACATAGATATGTAATGTTTAAGTTAGTTAAAATCTAATTCTTATTGTTTTACAGAAATGTTAGCAAGGATTGTATTAGAGTTATTCGTAAACATCTATTTAGTAACTAGTTTGTTTTTGATAAATGAATAATACTTTTCATGAGACCCTTCTTACTTATAGTAACAGTTGTCTTGGTTTGGTTAACAGTATAAATAAATAAACTAATTACTTTTTAATTATTTCTTTGTTTATCTGAGTGTACTAAAGTAGATTATTGTATATTTTCTATTGCATTCCAATTGATTATTAAATAAATAAAACACAAAGGTAAATATTGATAACTTAACACAGTTCAATCTCATGCATTTGAATATAAAGTATACTTCATTTATCTACTATGGTATTTTCTTAACCTAATAATAATCCTTCTACCTATGCTAAACTACTGCTATTTTTAATATGTTTACATACTTCAATTTGTAGAACAAAAACATAGATAACCAGGTTATTTTTTCTTTTAGAAGGTAATCTATATACTGATATAAATCATTGCTATTGTAAAATGCATGACACATCTAATCATTTATTCTCTTATCATTTCCTTCATCTACTTTTAAATACTATGTCTGTGTTGGAGTACGGTCTGGTCCTTCCATATGTGGAAAAACATAGGTTAGAATTATTTTTCATCTATTCAAATTCATTCATGCAAATATCTAAAAGATTACTAACTCTAATATTTTGCAACTAAATATTTAACACTTAAATAACAATCAAATTCACTTTTATGTAAAACAAAAAGATTGTAGAACCTAATTAAGCTAGATAACAACAGTGTTAGGAGCTTGTTCCTCCCTACCAACTCTTGGAGAGCACACAGAAAACGCTTCCTTAGGACCCCCGGGCCTGTTCTTGGTCTCCTTGGCCGAGAAATGGTGGAGAAAGAAAAAAATAGACTAGTCCAATGACTCGGTAATCACTTTGCACTCAACAGTAAGATCCTTCAACTAAAAAGATGCACTAGATCACTTAGCAGTTAACCCCTCAAAACTTTTTCCACAAATTCCCTTTCCATTGAATTTCTCTGAAGTACATTCACCTGAATGAACACTTCCCTAGAATGAGCAGCCCCAGGTCTCTTCAATGAGAATTTTTATAAATATTGCCTAGGTCTTTTGGGTCAGTTGTCATTAATTGAGCCACTTGCTCTGATCCCACTTTCTTGGGGGATCATGACCCCAAATGTATGGAGGTTGCCACTTGCAATAGTTGGAAGTGTTTGAGGATGCTGCCACATGTCTGTTTGCTCTCCACCTAGTCTCCTCCACCAACTTGACCAATAAACACTCTTTTAATAGCTCTCCTAACCTGTTGTCTCCACTTTTATTTATTTATAATTAAAATATTTAGAATTACATTCAATATCCTTGACTCTACTGAGTCATCAATTACAACTTAGCATAAAATTTAACATATTGTCTTTAAATAAAATCAAATAAGATAATATTATTTTTGCAAAATTGGGCCATGTGACAAGAATTCTATAATGATGAAACCTCTAAGTTTCCTTGTTTGGTTTGGGTAGAATTCCTAGTGCTTCATATTCAATTGTGGCTATTTTTTGAACTATTTTCAACCCGCATTGGTAGGATCATTTGCCATAAGTCAAAACCACTTTTCAACCTATACCTTCATAAAAGGGTTTTGCTTAGTGTTGGCATTGCTAAATATTTGAAAGAGATTATATTCATCCAAGCAAGAGGATGTCTTGACAAACATCTATTGTGAAATATCAATTTCTTGAACACATATTTTAGGTGCCAGAGCTCCCACCATTGAATAAAAGAGCGTCCTTTAAGAATAAAATATACCCTCCCTGTGCCTTCAACCTCTAGCCCTATTAGTCAATCCCCACTATTAGAAGGAATTTAGGTAAGGGCTATTTAGTTCCCCAACAAAAGGTTGGTACTTTGTTAACGAAGGAGAGAAAATAACAACTTGCTTTCTTTTTCTAAGATTAATGCAAATATCAAAAGGTTAGAGGGAAAGACATATAAATTTCTTTGAAAAACTTGTAGCTTCTTTGATTTTTATATCATATAGAAGGATGATCTCCCAACACCCAAACTCCTTTGACATTTGCACACATACAAACAACAACACCTACATTTACTCTTTCTTTGGAGAATTATAAGCAAGAAACCAAATTCAACTTGCATATTAATCTCTTAATGTGAATGGATATGTGAGTTTTTGGATTCAATTACACTGATAAACCATAAGCATACATGAATTCATATAACACTGAAATGGTTTGGTCGAATAGAGATCCACATTTCATAAATAAAGAATATAAAGCATTTAGTTATGCCTATTTGCACTAAAGATGACATGTTCACCCAAGCCTGTGTTCCTCCTACTTTGATCTCCGTCAACCTTAATTTACCACCGAGGGCTTATGATTATATTATCTAAAGGGAGGCATGAAGAAAGGATCCAAAAAACCCTATGAATCCTATTCCTACAATTTGCAGAGAAATTATGGGCTTATCAAGACAAAACCTTCACAATAAAGCTATTCTCATAGCCTTTCTCAAAGGTATCCCAATGTAATCTTTTTCAACCTCAAACCCTCAATTTATATGGGGAAAAGGTGGTTCAAGTTGATGTGGGTATCGTTCTAATACATACAAGGGTTTAAATCCCATAAATCCCTATCAAATCACATACATACATACATGCATACATGTGTGTGTATGTGCGCACGCGCTCGTACATATATATACACATTGGTACATTTTTTAGATGAATGCATGTTTTTATTTGATATAACATGTGTTTGCAAGTTGATTCAAGGAAAAATGAGGGTCTCTACAAGTTTCTTCAAGGTAGTCTCACGAGCACATGAGGAAATTGTATAATTAGTAGATGAGGAGATCTTGAGATCATGTTTGATTAAAAAAAATATATTATTTGGATAAATATCAATGTGGAATATTGATGATAAAATTGGTCGCATAAAAAATGCCCCTTAATGCATGAAGTCAAAAGAGTAGTTGATCCTTGAAATACATTATCAATTAGAGAGAGAGGTTTTAGAGAACCAATGGGGAGTCCAATATGTGGATATCATCGGATCACCTAGAAACAAAAGATAAGGTATTGCAAACCTCTCTTCCCTAAGGTGGGGATACCTGTTATCAAGTAGAAATACTAGCATGGATCTAAACTGAAGTGCATTACAGATCCATAAATTTTATAAATTGTAGAGTCGTGACCATGAATAAAATACATAGTGGATCCATGAAAAATATATCATCATATACATGAATAAATACTTAGTGGATATATGTCTAAGTGTACATCTAGATGACAAAAGAGACTATATGAAGCATGGTAAATGTAGTCCTACATAGTACCATTGCAATATAAACTGTGGTATTGTGACAAAAATCATGTGGGGGCATTGATAAGGGATGACACCCAAACCAAAGGTATTCAACCAATATTCACCATAAGTTATGAATATGTGCCATTTGAATAGATGTGATGAGGTTGAACATGTGAAGAAACAATTCGGTTGTGAATTGCTAATGTATACCATCGTCAAACGAGAGCTATCCCACTAATAATGACAATGGGTAGCAAGTGCATAGTACAATCTAACGAGTGTGAATGGAGGTTACAAAGTTGAACACTTGAACAAATTAGTCGATCAGTGGCCATTGAAAATGCACTGTTGAACATGAGGAAACCCACCATTAATGCTCTTGATAAAACACAATAGGAATTGGTTAATCACACCCTCTTGATGAGTTTGACCTTATGGAATTGGGTTGAAGCAGTGACAAAATACAAGATGGATTTTGAGGCATCTCGACTTATATGCCAATTCATTATTATACCTGAAATATGTAAACATAAGTAATGATTGAAAATGTAGTTCAAATAACAATGAAGAAAATACATATCTACAAGTATAAAATATGCCTCTATTGGGGGTATGTTGGCTTATAAAATAATTGCATATGAAAAAACCATTTAAAGTGGATTCCAAACACTATAAGGAAAAGGCCATTTAACGGAGGTTATAGCAGATGCTCCTCTCAAAAGAGCCCAAATATTCGTTTATAGCATAGGTCACTAGAAAAGGCGAGAAGGTAGAGGTTTTAGTTGATTTTTTTTTCGGTGCGTTCCTTCAGACATGAACACACCAATGTCTTTAGCACCACTGCTTCTATAAATTATATTGCATCTCGACAAATATCATCAATAAAAAAATCACAATCAGTGCGTCACAACTAAAATGCATTAGTGCGTTAAATCCACCATGCATCAGGGATGCTTTCAATCATGTTGCACTGTGAGTACCAAAAATATCATCAAGCAAAAAAGAAAAAATATTTTAGCAACTGTTGTGTTTATTAATATAAATTGCACCAGTTCATCCTTACAGAAATGACACGGCGTTAGGATTATATTTTTCATCTTAGATTTCTTTTGCGGTGTATTTTATTGTATGGAATGTCTGATATGTCCAAACACAAGGGGTATTGTTGATATAAGTGTATGTTGGGTTGTTATATGCCTAAGGATTCATAGTAGATCCTAGACCTGGAAATGGTCATGGTAAAGTTCCAAGCCCAGTTGACATGAGGATGTACTGGCGGGACATTAATTATTTGATGTTGTGGAGCGGCCTGTGTGCTGACCTAACATCCAAGTCCATAGGCGATCCCAAGGCTTGCAAAGTGAAGCAGGATCCTGTGGATGAATGAGGAAATGCACAATATAGATAAGTATTGGATTATTTTGCTTATGAATATACATGTGTATATGATTTGGTTATGATGTTTTAAGCTCTTGTTTTAGAGATAAAACTCATGAGAATAAACTAAACATGTGAATCTATTCAATGTTTGGATATAGGTATCGCTGGAAGCAAGGACTATGAGAGCATCCTAAAGGTGCATGTGGACACGTGACTGTCATGGAGAGCTCGGAATGAGTGGTAATGAAAAAGGTGCTAGTAAGACTGTGGAGGTCCTAGCAACCGAGACAAACCATGTGGAGAGACTCCATGGTTTAGAGGTCTGGAATAGACCGAAGACACTAAGTGTCATGACCAAGAGGGATTGGTCCAGCATTCACGGTGAAGTGAAAGAGGCTGAGAGCATGAAAATCCACAGTGGTGGTGTGGGTTCCAGGATGGAACAAAACAAAGAGGGGAAAAAATCTTGCTTCTCTCTCTTGCCCTTTTTAATTATATTTATTTATTTATTTATTTATTTATGCATTGTGAAAACAAAATACTGTTGAATGCATGTGTAACTGAAAATGGAATGTGTGTATTTGCTTAAAGTAATTTGTGAATGCTGGAATAGTTAATTCCCTGCCCAAGAATGGACATGAATGAGCTCGTGTGCCTATTGGGAAGGAATGAAAAATATGAAAGCCTCCTTGATGAGACTTGGACTATCATGCCAGTTGGGTAATTAACTAACTAATTTTAATGTTTATATTATGCTTGGTCTGACAGAATTTCAATGGTGCATTTAATAGGTGAGAAAAGTGAAACCTGGTGATGCACATTGATCATGACAGCAGATCAAAAGTTGTTGGACTTGGCTAGAAGTCTCCTTCAAATGATTTCCAAGACCCAAGAAAATCTTGGGGAGATGCTCAAGATACAGAAGAGGCAGAATGAAATGAACCACCAGATTTTGCAAGACTCTATTGGTTTGCAAATGTAGGTGAAAATCCTTCTGGGAGCAATCAACAAAAGAAAGGAAGGTGGATCAGCGATGGGACACTCGTCCAAGCGACCCATTGGGAAATGGTCCGGGCATGAAGACTCAAAGGAAATTGAGCAGGTAAAGATGAAGCAGTCAGTGAAATGCTGGGGATGCGGAGGACATCATTTACGCCAGGACTGCTCAATGAGGGACCATGATGAGGGCAATAGCCACAAAGTTCCTAGGCTTCAGGATAAGCTTGGAGCTGAGAACCAATAGGAGAAGTTCGTGGAAGCCAAGGGGCTTGGTCCTGAACATTCAAAGTAAATAATTGAACGTGGGATAGATCTGCAAAATTTTGAAATTTTGATGTGCATGTATTCCTATGTATTCGAACATCGAGGACGGTGTTATTCCAAGGGGGAGGGGAATGTCACACCCCTTTTTTGACCCCATTTGCATGATGTATATAATTTAATTAATCATGGTGAGGAGCTAAAGGCAAAATCCCCACCATCGATTTGGTTGTGGATGTTTCGGCAATGGGGATAGTTGCCGATGGTAGATCATGCTATCCGGCACATTATAGTTGGCATCATGTAAATACGCACATCAAATAAAATAAACCACAACCAGCTACGGCAGTGCAATGCTAAAATGAAAAGGGCATGATTCCAAAGGATAAGGGTGTGGGGGATGTCAAACCTTGGTCTATGGGGAAGAAATCCATGTGTTACCACCTTGTTTGAATTTCCATCTTCCCTTGTCTCATCCAACCTCTTTAATGTTTTGTGGAGTAGCTGAGGTATTTATTACTGAGTGGTGGTGGGTGTGGCAGGACTGTCCATCCTTACCCACGTGCCCACTCCACCAGCGGATCGTTTCCTCTTGATGTCACGTGGGGTAGAGGAAAACATTCACTCCACTCTTCCATGACTCCATTCTCCTCCATTCCTCCATTGTTGTGGTATGTTCATCCTCATGCAGAGCCATGGTTTGTTCTCCTCACACATAGAGTCACTGTTTTTGGTCTCCACCATTGTCGAACTGTGAAGAATCGTTGTGGGACCTCTTTTGTTGTGGATGGACTAGTGTTTCCCACACTTTGTTGGCCGCGTCCTTTCTCCTCACGCACGGGAATTCTGTGTTGGTTTTCTTCACACAGGGAGTGGGTGAAATCGTGGTTGTCGCTCAGGTTTTTCGGGTGCAAAAGCCATTTTTACACTCATGGACTGTGTGTAAGTTTCCTTACCGATTTGTGGCCCGTGCATATGTTTTCCTATGTGTTTTGCGGTTTGGTGCAAGTTTCCCTCACGCAAAGACCTATGGATTCGTTTTCCTGTGTTGTGAGCCATGCTCACTAATTATGTTTTGGGACTGTTGTGTTCCCCGCGTTTTGTTGGCTGTGGTGCCCAATTACGTTTTGGCTACTATGGATTCCTAGTGAGCCGCTTTCTGTCATCAACGATGTCTCTGTTTTGTGGACTGTGTGACGTTGCCATAGCTCTCATTATGAGGTTGGGTTGCTGTTGAGTTGTTTTGGCCATGCTAGGGCCAAGAACAACTCCGAGTTGTCTTGTGGCTTGAGCCGTGTTCACCATTTGGTTGGGATCGTCAACCGGTCGTCTTGCCTTCTTCACAGGGCTATGAAGGGATTGTGTTGCTGCGGTATGCAGTGGTTGGTCTTCGGACTGTTTTGAGTGGAATGTGGAGGCTGGGTATGCTTGAGAAGGCTGGTGTTGTGGCCACCAGCTTAGCATTAGCCTTTCCTAGCTCCTTGAGGACCTGGTGAATCCCAACTGTATTGGTTTGCTGCTTTGTGAACCTTGGCTATGTGAAAGCCTGCATTGACCCTTATCCCTTGAGGAATCATGCCCAGCTCGGGGGTGGCAGTGTTGCTGAGAGATTGATGAGCACGCTGGCCTATGGTTGGGTGGAACATTGCAGCGATGTAGCTGGTTGCGGGGTAAACTCTTCATCAAAGATAAGTATTGCTGCTATTTCATCTCTGCAATGTCTATTGTTTCATGAATGTATGATGTTTCCACTATGTATGATAAACGATCGCATTGGTGTGTGTTGCTTCCGCTGAATGTTGAGTAACTGTGTATCCTTGTATGTTTTATGCATCTTCGTATGCATTATGTTAAATTTTTAATATCAACATTTATCCTTGTTCATGTTCATGGGGTTGTCTGCGCGTATGCATTGGTGTTGGTCGCATCCTCTTCATCGATAAGAGGGTCAGGGATGTGACACTTATCCTCATTATTTATGTCATCAAGATTCTAAAGCAATTCCACTAACTTGGCATTATTTTCATACTCATCTCTTCAGATATGAAAGTGCACTACATAGCCTTTTCATTCAATGAAACATGAGCATGAAGATGGAAAAACACATTTCACCTTATCCCTCATAGTATATGAAGGTCTATCTTCATAAGGAAGCTTAAAAAATTAACCCAACAACAAAGTTCACCATCTACATCTAATTGAACCATAAATATTTTATGGTTACACAATAAGAATCACACTCATTGACATTAAATTCTTGTAACATTTACCTTGTTTTATTATTTGCATCCCTTGAAAATGAGTTTTGATCATAGCATTTACATTTTTGTATTGTCTTAAATTTTATTTGCAACCATGTTCTCAAATAAAACAAGGAGTGGTTCAAAATTCTACATGAATTATGTGTCAAAACCATACCAAAAAATACATCTAAAATCATCATGATACAAATAAAAACGTTTTAATTATGATTATTTATCATTTTTCTATTAAAAAAGGGTGAAATTTACAAATACAGATTAGCATTCAAATGTACCTGTTCATATTCAACAAATGAATAATTACATAGATGATCTAGTGCAGCCGTCATTCTGGATACTGAAGTGCAGCCCTCAGTCTGGATAATAACCGAAATAAAGATGATAATAAGCTGTTATACATGGTGCCAAAAAACTTGGATAATATGTTGCATAAAGATGATCATCAGTAGTACATGGCACTGAAAAGTTGCTAAACACTAACATGGTAAAACAATGTCAACAAAGTAAACACCTCATACATAACAAGATGACCCTAAACCCAAAATTCAGCAGACCTAAAATATTGCAATGTCTCAAAGGAATAAAAACAACTTCAAAAGAGAAAGCAAATAGAAAGAAAGCTCAAAAAAGTTCAGTTTGATCATATCAATCATTGGTTTTTGATGAAATAATCAACAATCAGCAATAAATCATGTAGCAAGGATTTCTCCCTACTACAAGGGCAGGAATGGCTCCCTTCTGTCTATAGGACAGAAGTGTAGGTACCTACATGGATGATAAATGCAGAAAATAAAATAGAATGTAAATAACAGTAAACTAACGCTAATCTAAGGACAGAAAGAAGAAAATGGAGAAGCACTAGTGAACCCCTTTTTACACAAAAGGTTAGGGTTCCACCTCCTAAAACCTGCAAACAAATCCTAAGCTAGAATAACTTGCAAAACAATATTAAGAAAGAAACTTGCAAGTAAAATCATGGGTTAGAAAGCAAATAAAACAGATAAAAAAAACATGCAAGACAAATTATACCTTCTCTAGTGGAAATGGGCCACCATGCCCAAGCTTGTGGAAGCACCTCTCTCTCTTGGATGGGGAGCAATGGCTCAATGGAGATGGAGAGGGAGGAGAGGGAGTGTGGGTGGTTTGAGAGGCAAAGGTCTCAAAGCATCCACGGGAAGCATAACAATAGGCAAGGGGAGAAGTGTTTTGAGAGTGACTCCCCACCCTCCTTTTATAGCTTTTCTAAGGGGTTTTAGGGTTTTAAGCCCTTGGTCAGGGCTTTAGCCCCTTTTTTGGGCTTTTAGCCCCTTCTGCCCTAACTTTAGCCCCTTTTTGAGGGATTTAGCTCCTAGGAGGCTATTTTGGGCTCTTTTTGGGGTTTTTAAGCCCTTTTCTTCATCCTTAGGCTATTTTGAGGGTATGGGGGTCTAATGGAGGGATATGAAGGTCGTGATATCAGGTCCTTGGGCAGTGTAGGCCATTGAGAGATAAGTGGGGGATTTTTGGTTTAACAGATTGCCCCCTGATGTGTGAGGGCAGGAGCTCAACGTATGGCCGACGGACATCATAGGATTTGTTGCGTGGAGGTGGTGCTTCCGAGGCTATGGCATGGTGGCTTTTGGTTTTTGTATTAATATGGTTCCCATCAATGGGTGAGATACAAATAATGTGTGACATGTATATGGATGAGGTGGGCATCCCCATGCTCGTGACAATGTTGAAAAAATAATTTTATCTATGCTCTAAAATACAAGAGTCGATCATATACAACTGATGATACAATAATGATTGCCTCCATGTGAGGCTGAAATACAATGTTGGTCAGGTACATTGGACACATGGAATTCTCATGGAATGCTATATCTTCATGACCGATGGTCTACTGGATCTGAAATAGTACATAGATGCATGGAATCGCTGATTGAGAGTCAGAGTCTTTGTGGTACAAGTATGTTGCATCAATCATAAAGGTATATCGAAGCACTACTAGTGCTTATGAACACTGTCTCCAACGCAACCAGGAAATCACAAGGGACATAACCTATTTAGGTCCCTTGAGTGGACTCACCAATGTGCTAGATTCAGGTGATATCCGGGGTCTTCGACCAAGTATTATGCAGACCAGCCCTGTACGAATCTCAACAGTGCAATGATGGAGTTAAATTCGAGCATGTGAGAAACAACCATCCCAAGAGGCACTGAGGACTCCTCTCAAGTGGAGTCTCTGTGGTACAAGTATGCTGCATCAATCATAAAGGTATATCGAAGCACTGCTAGTGCTTCTGAACACTATCTCCAACACAACTGGGAAATCACAATGGACATAACCTATTTAGGTCCCTCGAGTGGACTCACCAATGTGCTAGAGTCGGGTGACATCTAGGGTCTTCGAACAAGTATTGTGCAGACCAACCCTGTACGAATCTCAACAGTGCAATGATGGAGTTGAAGTCAAGCATGTGAGAAACAACCATCCCAAGAGGCACTAAGGACTCCTCTCAAGTGGTCCAAGGAACTCATCAATGATGTTAATTAAACCAAGGTACAGGGACCTCTGGGTCTATCCTCTGGAATATGTGTGTTGATGTCGACAGAGGGAGACTTGCCCCTAGTCAAGGAAATGATGTTTCCTTGACCAGGAGTGTGAGGGAGATAACCGAAAGGTGTGAAGCAATCTGTAGACTGACTCACTGAATTGGGGGGGAGAGGGGGAGGGAAAGAATTGAACAGGGGTAGGGGGAGTCCGGTAGACTCAAAATTCCTTTTTTCAAAGTATGACAACAGGGCGGACCAGGAAGAAAATAAAACTGACTCATGGGAATGGGATCATAGCTGTAATACCGGGAATGTCGTTGTAGATGGGAAATACTTGGAGGAGGTAGGCACTTTTGATATTGATGGGATCCAAGGAAGACACATTGCAGAGTACTATGAAAAAAGGCGACCCAATGTGGGAGTGCTACCAAACTATTTGCTGTGGGATGGTGTCTAGGGACACCATTGTGGTACGATCTCGTGGATTTTTGGCGAGCCCGAGAAGGTAAATGCTCATTGGTGCTTTCAATTTTAGAGAGTCTGAAAGCACGAAGAAGACTCCAGTGGGGGCTCTTTTTCATTGGTAGTCTCCTATGCCTAAAAAAGGATAAAAGTATACATAGGAGAGCTCGCCCATCTTGTAGGGGATGGGAGACTTCTTTACCATTGGTAGTCCAATCAGGCCGAAAAAGGTTAAACCTATAATGACTGAATGGTCATTCAAATAATTTTACGAGCATGAACAAAACCAAGTTTGCTCAGCAATATTTTCTTGTTGAGAAGGTTGGAAAAGAGCTTAACAACAACCTGTGGTGAGCTTTTTCATAAAGTGCAGCCCCTCTGCCCAAGAAAGCATAAAAGTATGCAAAGGGGAACGGTCTTGGCTTGAGTGTGCCAAGGAGATCCTTTTCAATTGATGGTCTACATGGTCCACAAAAGGAGGTAAACGAGATGATGTAGATGCCGTTTCCTATACTTTAGTGAGCGAGAAAGGAAGCAGCTGCGCTCGGCTATCTTTTCATTGTTTTAAGGAGTCAAAAAAGAGCTTAAACGAAACTCAAATATGGTTAACCAATTGCGGTGGCACAGGCGGTGCCCCATGTCGGGACGGTGGACAGAGGTCCAAAGGTCATCTGCACAGTATGGATGGAGCAGAAGGCTCTCAAACATACCAATACATACATGGAATAGATTGCGGCAGAGGCCTGCGAGACGATGCGATAGAGGCATGCCAACCAAGGTGGCTCTCAGACAGAGGTCAGGAGAGCGTGTGTGTGTGTGTTGCGGTGGACGACCTTGACTACATGTGATGTGAGTGTAAGTTCGGGGGCACTTATATGCCTAATACATGCAAGAAAAATAAAGGGTTTTGTGGACGATGGTCCAGGTGGCCGCGTGAGGTGCGGTGAAAAAGACAATTATAAATACAAAAATAAAAGTAAAATTACATTCCTTAATGAGCGGTGGCCCGAAAACTCGCATGAGTTGTGGTCGGGAAGTGTGATGCAAGTACAGGTCTGTGGACACTTGCATCGTCATGTCATGGCTCGTAAATCAAGGTGACTGGTGGGAAATGGTCTCGAAATTGACTTATTAAACATGAGATAATGGTCTCATAAGGAAATGGAAATTTGAGCCTGGAGGTGTGAGAGGTGTCTCGAACTGGTTTCGGGTGACTTTGGATTAGCAGCTGATGATGCTACCCCTGATTTGTGCTAAAAAACGTTAAAAAAAAAGAAAATAAAATAAAGTGACTCATTGGTGATGTTAAGCGTAAAATTTCTGGAGGTAGAGCCCGTTGCGGGGGTTCTCCAAGAGTTGTCCATCAGAGTCAATAAGGGTGTATGCACCTTTCCTGAGGCAATGATGGCTGACATATGGGCCATACCACATTGAATCGAACTTGCCTTTTCCCAACTTATCATTGGGTTGGTCATAGACTAGAACCATATCGCCTTCATTGAAGGTGCGAGGGTGGACATGGGGGTCATAGTGGATCTTTGATCGTGTTTTTGCTGCTTTGATGGCTTGGAGGGAAGCTCGATGGTCTTCTATGGTTTGCTCGAGTTGGAGGAGCCATTCTTCTAAAGGTGAAGTATCAGGAAGGAGTTCCACTGTGAGGTAGAGAGATGGGATTTTGCACTCTATAGGGAGCACTGATTCAACGCCATGTACTAGGTGGAAAGGGGAGAAACCAGTTGTGGTTTTCGTGGATGTGAGATAATCCCATAGGGCAGAGAATAGCATGTGATGCCAGTTGGTTTTGTGATTTCCTACCATCCATTGGAGCATTGTTTTGATAATTTTGTTGACTGCTTCAACTTGGCCATTGCCCTGAGCGTAGTAGGAAGATGAGTAATGATGTTTGAATTTCAACATGGTTGATAATTCAGCCCATATGGTGTCTTGGAACTGTGCCCCATGGTCTAAGACTAATTGTTTAGGGACACCAAAGTGTGTAATAACATGGTTGAAGAAGAAACGTGATGCAGTTTCTGCTTTGCAATTGAATGTGGGCATGGCCTCGGCCCATTTGGTGAAGTAATTGACCGCCATGATGATGTATTTGTGACCATTAGTCGAAACGGGGTTGATTGTCATGAAGTCGATTGCCCATTTGCAGAAGGGCCCAACTGTGACTACAGGGTGTAAGGGTGTCGGGGGATTCTTACCTTTGGGGCAAAAAGCTAACAATTGCATAAATGTTTGACTTCCTCTATGCAATCAGTGAAGATGGATGGCCAGAAATAGCTAGTGCATTTAATATTTTGGGCGGTTGCCAGGCCTGAAAGGTGGCCACCACAGGCTCCACTATGACTGTCATTGAGGATGGTC
This sequence comes from Pseudotsuga menziesii, assembly GCA_001517045.1. Lineage (NCBI taxonomy): Eukaryota > Viridiplantae > Streptophyta > Pinopsida > Pinales > Pinaceae > Pseudotsuga > Pseudotsuga menziesii. Next base: position 55,571 of record LPNX011020180.1, read on the forward strand.
TCGGCCTTGTCATGGGTGAGGAAACGATGTAGGATGGTATCAATGCCTCAACAATATAGAACATCTCCAATCAGCAAGTGGTGAATGGATTGATGTCGGATGCGTCACCTATCCTCATGGTTGAAGTTCGTTGGGAAATTTTACATTCGTAAATAGAGAAGGATGCCCCATACCATGGGTCGTCTGTGGATATGACGAATAGGAAATCATCAGGGAGATCATCCTTGGTGGGTGATGACGTGGTTAGAGGGGGAAGATCGGTCATGAGGGTCACTAGTACGACTTCCTTTGTGCTTTTTGGAGACACAAACTCTAAGTCGAACTCTTGGAGGATGACTACCCACTTAGTTGCTCGACCTTGTAGAAGGTGACGGCTTAAGAGGTACCACATTGGATTTGAATCAACCACTACACAATGATGTAGTGGCTCAATTTTTTAGCCGAGAAGACAACGGTGAGGGCCAATTTCTCCTCGGGTGAATATTATAGTGGGGGTCCTATTAGCTTTTGGCTAATGTAGTAACTCGCATGCTCATGGTGAGCATTGTCTTCTTGGACCAAGACTCCAGCGATGGTGTTTTATAAGGCTGATATATAGAGAATTAAATATCGAGTGAAGTCTGGTGCTGAGAGCAATGGTGCAGAATCTAGGGCTTTCTTCAGTGCCTCAAATGATTCTTCTGCTTGCTGATCCCAAACAAAGGGGATTTTTGTGCAGAGCAGGCGAATGAATCCATAAGCTTTTGTTGCATACTCTAGCACAAAGTGGCGAAGGAAGTTGGCCTTGCCTTGTAGGCTTTGTAGTTGGTGTCGAGTTCTTGGGGAAGGCAGATCAAGAATGGCTTAAACTTTGAGGGGATCTACTATTATCCCTTTGTGGGAGATGATGAATCTGAGTAGACAACCTGCTAGGACACAAAAAATGCACTTATGGGGGTTCAGGCTGATGTTGTATTTGCGGCAATTGTAAAAAGACTTGCGGCAAGTCGTCTATATGTTGTGCTTGTTTTCATGTTTGAGCAATGAGATTGTCCAGGTAGACCAAGATGATGTGAATGAGATCGTGGAAGTAGTGTGTCATGGTGCGCTGGAAGGTGGCTCCAGTATTCTTGAGGCCAAAGGGCATGACTCGATACGTGAATGTTCCCCATGGGGTTATGAATTCCATTTTGTAACAGTCTTCTTTCTGGATTTGGATTTGGTTATACCCGAAAAAACCGTCCATGAAGGAAAAGGCCTCATGTCTAGTGCATGCATCGATGATCTGGTCAATGAATGGTGTGGGGAAGTTGTCTTTGAGACATGCCCCATTGAGGTCATGGAAGTCTATGCAAATGCAAATAGTACCTTTTTTTTTATTCACGGGACCCAAGTTGTGTATGTAATGGGATAAATGAAGACGGCTGTGCGTAGCTTCTCTATCTCGGCTTTCACCACAGCCACTTTGGATGGATGGATGGGCCATTGCTTTTGGCATACAGGTGCCACATCAAGCCATGTGTTAATGTGGTGCTCCACGATGGATGGATCTAAGCCGAGCATTTCAGTGTATCACAAGGAAAAGATGTCACAGAATTATTGGAAGAGAGTTGTGTAGGCATCGATCTCTTCTAGGGAGCATGATGCCCCCCAGCATGATTTCTTCAATGATCTCGAAATTGGTTGAGATGTCGATTTTAATGGTTGGTGAAATGTTTGCCATGTTCCCTTCTTTGAAGGAATCAGGTGTTGGGATTGGGTTCTTGAACCAGTCAACCTTCCCATGGATGAAATCTTTGGTCTCCACGGAAAACTAGTCAGACTGCGACATAAGTTCTTCTGGGAGGAAGAACAAGTGATGGTGCATGTCATCCCATGGGTATTCTGGGGTGGTCAGAGATTCAAGTATCTCCTCATCATTTTTAAAGCAACAAAGAGATAGGTCTGATGGACCGTCGATGGAGGAGGAGATGAGCGAGTTGGTGGAACTGGACATCATGTAAATGGACATGGCGTCTGACGAAGGAGGTGGTGGGTGAACTTCTTCGATCAAGGTGATCTCAGACTCAAGGGAATGTTGACGGAGGTCAGCGAGAGCCATTCAAAATTTGGGAAACTCTTGGCAATGGTGGGAGTAATGTCCATACAAGCCGCAAAGGGTGCAAGCATGGTTTGTCCTCAATGCCTTGTTCTGGACTACTGGTGTGGTTGGGAGTTCAACCACGGGGATGTTTTTGTTTGTATCCATGGCATCTAAATGTGCACGAATCACTAGGATTTCAGGTCAATTCTGAGTTGGATGGCCCTATTGCTCACAGACGATGCGAGGTGGGAATTGTCGTGGCTCTATGGTGGCTTTGGCATTCTTTTCCCTAGCCCTTTTGGGTTGGTGTGGTGCAAATGTGGGTGCGGTGGTTGGCTTGTGTGGCATAGGTGGCGGGTGAGACTTGACCGCAATAGGTTACACTAGGGTTAAAACAACCTAGGGCATTTTTGGTTGAGCTGGTGGATCAAGATACCACACCAAAATTCCCAATGTAAAGTTGGGTAGGCTTAAGGAGGCCATGACCGGCTTGTTCATGACACCAGGTGGGGGAAGAGGAAGGGAATCGTATGGACTGGAGATGAGCCCAGATAACTCCCTGCTGGTTGCATGAGGGGATGCAGTTGTGGTTGCAGCTACGCATAATGCTATTGCTGTGAGTGATGTTGTGGCTGTTGTTGGTGTTGCGGCTACAGATGATGTTGTGGTTGTGGTTGGGGTTGCGGCTGTGGTTGTTGTTTGGGTGCAGTGGTGCTAGATGAGACCATGCACAAGTCCACAGTTTCATTTTGTGTCGGTGGTGGTGAAATTAATGGGAAAGGAGCCATCATGGTGGTATCGGCAAACAACCCAGGGCCCACATTCAACGGTGTGGAGGCTAGTGTGTTTTCAACCATAGTGTTGATTGTAAGGACGACACTGGCATATGTGGTCATCCCTTGTGGCTCAATGGTGGTGATGGTAGGGATAACGTTGGTAGGTGCCGTTAACCCTTGGGGATCATGGTAAGTGAGCTGGTCAACCATCACAGTCTTCCCTTCATGGGGGAACATCATGAGACGAAAGACGGTTGATGCAACTACTCGCATGGCATACATGTAACTCCTTCTAGAGGAGGAGGTTGTAGTCCAGTTGAGTGTTGATGACTTTGATGTCAGTCAACACTATATTCTCAGCTAGCGTGATGGGGACATGGGGGAGGATTCCTTAGGCTTTAGTGGGATGTCCATAATAAGCCCGCAGATTTGTTGAGGACAGTTGCAGAATTGGTGATCCATGTTTCTGCCAAACCAAGGTAGACATAATGCACATGGATGCCCCCTCATCCACTATGCACCGATGCATAACCAAATTCTAGATGGACACCAGGATTTGGAAGGCAATGGTCGAGGGCATGCGTGGTTCTTTGTTCTCCATGTCAAAGGTGATTAACTTGGATTTGGAGGGGTCTACTGCCCCTAGGGCAGCTAGTAAGGATTTCCACTGCGTTGGACATGTTTTAAGTACCTCAAGAGCGGACATGGCGGTTGGCGTTTGGTCCAAATCATCCATAATGCTATAGCTGAATGCAGCTCTAGTTGTGGCATTATTGGCAACTCTGCGTATGGGGGGGCATGGGAACGGGGGTAACTGAAGAGGTAGTTTGATTATCTTAGATGTGGATGCTGCTGATGAGTCAGCAGGTTCGGTGGTGGTACCGTACTGATTCCGTCTGGTTTGCAAGTTGACCTCTTCAGTCGTCATGGCTAGCAGGTGGTGAAAACCTATTTCGGTCATGGGAGGTTCCCCCGGAGCATTGGGATTGGGCTAGGGAGGGGGTGCAGTTGCCACCAATCCTTGGTTTGGCAGTGGGTTTTGAAGCACCATGAGGGGAGTTCCTTGAGGTGATGGGTTTGGTTGTGCTTGGTTTACAACATTGGCAGCCTGTTGGACCTTGTTTCGAATGGCTTGCTTGACGCGACCCATGAGGTGACACTCGAATGTGTAGTGCCCATAGACCTCATAGAGTGTAAATGGTTGTTTTGTGTGCAACGGGGTGTTGCGTCTTGGTGCATTTGGTCGTGGGGGGTTCTAGGCTGGCTGGCTTATCGCAGCATTGTTGGGAGGATTCAGTTGTTGACTGCCTCCTTGTGGTTGGTTGTTTCCTTGGTTGCGGGGCCGGTTATTTCTAGCTTTCCCTTGTTGATTGTTGGGAGCAAGATGGTTGGGATGGTTTCGCTGTGTGAATACTTTTCCCAACGGAGCGGGTGGAGCAGGGGTGGGGGATTGAACTGTTTGCACTGGTGGTGCATAGTATATTTGTGAGGGTGGCAGTGCCACAAATGTGGGCATTTGCCCCACATACTGCTATGTTGGCAACCGGAGCCTGCTGCAGTGGCGCAGGTTGTGCATAGGAAGTTGTTGCTCTGGACTGAGACATCATTCTTGTGTAGTCCAGAGCTTGGTTTTGGTAAGCAACACTAGCAATGTTGCTTGGTTGTGGTGTAATGGTAGGTGGTGTCAGTCAAGGTTGTGGTTGTTGGGAGATTGATCCTATGATGCCGTCTGCAGCAGGGGATGACCCCGGTGCATCGCGGTATGAGGTACTTGGGCGAGGGGCATCTGGAATGACAGTATACAAGTATCCAAACTGAGCATAGATAAGGTCAAATTGTTGGGCCTTCAGTATGGCCTATTCTTCGGATTGGGGACATTCAGATGCGACGTCCTTTGCTATGGGAAGGAGCAAGGTCTTAAGGAACCAATCCAAGAAGATCCTATCGTCAAGTTGGATTTTTCATAAGCTACGACATCACCGCCACTCATGGATATGGTCAGCTATATGAGTGGCAGTGCTTTGACGATAGGATAGCAGGATCTCCACCCCTTTGTCATATTTGACGGGGAGTTCGAAATACTGTAGGAACATGAAGGCTAGGGAGTTGAATTTCGGATATTTGGCATGTGGTAGCTCAATGTACCATTTGGCCACAACACCTGTAAAGGTGTGGTGGAATATCCTCATCCTGATGGAATTGTCTATGATGCTATTGGATGAGCACCATAGATGGAATGTCATTATGTGGTTTTGGGGACATTCCCCGGCTTTGTCTTCAAACTTGGGGATGTCTGATGATAGCTTAGTTGGCATGGGCAGCCAAAAATATTGGTGGGAAATGGGGTTATTTGTTAATCTGGCCAAGTCAGGCAGGTTGAGATGAGCCATGAAAGGAAGATTTGACCCCAAATTAATGGGGGATGGCGCTGCGATGGTGGTGGGGTTTGCAGGTGCATAGTGCATTTGCACAGTTGGGGGTGCTTGCGGTGGCACCATCATGGATGAGCCAATGCCCCCAAGTGTTGTGGGTGGGATGGTATGAGTGGCGGGGACATTTCACCCATCTATGATAGTAGGGGAAATGTAAGTGGATGGTCCATTGCCCCCCTATGTGGTAGGAGGGACAGTGTGTGTGGAAGGGCCACTGCCCCTGTGTGCTGCTAGTGGGCCAGCTTGGTTGGTCACTATAGGTGGTGGTAGCTAACTGATGACAGTATGCATCACTGTGCTTGGGCCACTTGCCAGGTTATGGGTGACAGGTTGTGATGTGGACATGCGTCCACTTGCTAAGGTTAGGTTGAAAAATGGATCCGGATTTGCGCTAGCCACGGGGCTTGATGGTGCAGTATGGAGGTCTGGTTTAGACTGATATGGGTCTGAATCATAATCAGAGGCTGTGTGACCCTCTAACAATGTGGGAGATTGCTAAGAATAGCTACGACGGTGCCGACTGAGTGTTCCAAATTCTGGTGGTTCGCCTCTTAGGCACGAGGAAGAGCGTGAGGGATCAATTGTGTTAAATTTTATCAAATTGACGGGAATGATATTTGGACCCCGGTTTTAGTGGCTTCCTATTGGTTGAAGTTGGTCACTAGGCCACTAAGACTGCCAAAAGACAACACTTGTATTTTTCCTCACAGGTGTTTCTACTCAATCGGAAGGGGTCGTTGCTCGTTTTGCTTGGAAATTCCTCTTAGCGGCTAGCTACTTTGGGGTTCCTGTGGTACTCCTCACAATGATTTTTTGGGTAGAGCCCAGTACTTCCCATAGTTGAAGCAGTCAGGGACTTATGTCCTCAAAGACTATAGATTGGTTTCTACTTAGTGTAAATTAGTAAATTTTAAGTCTCACTCAGCGTCATGAACTGAGTTGGGTTAATTAGTTGGTATGGTGTATTTGTTTGTTCGTTATTTTGGTGCTTGGTTGCTGCAAATGGTTTATGAATTCATCATGGTAGAATTCATATCATTGTGTATGCATGCATTGAATAATGAACAGAGATTGTGAACAAATACAGTGATTAACCCTGAATGTTTGATAGCCTAACTATATGTCTACCTCTCACCAATATTCCTCTTCAACCAAGAGAAGGTGTTGGGCTCTCAACACAATGGGACTAAGCCCATTCATATATCCTTAGGTCACCTCCCAGATGCAAGGTTGGTCAACAGGGAGGACGCTTAGTTCCCTGAGAAGCCCTCCTTCTCTGCCCCCTCTACCTTCTAGGTCATCTGGTTTTAATGGTTTGGAACAATATAGTGGAGTGGCTAGATCTATACGAGCTTTCCCTTCATTGTATCCTAGAATACCCCAGAGGATGATGACCAGGTAGAGGAGGAAGGGGGAAGCAAGACAGTTAATTTTCGGTTGATTTTAGTTAGAGTAGGTTCATTTGATTAAGCCATTATCATTTACTTGGCATTTACACATTGTTTATGAAAGAAATTGTAGAAAATAAAAATAGAAACTGAAATTAAACTGGTGTGGTGGAAGGAGGTGGCTGGGCCGCACTAACAGTCCTCTGAAACTGAAATTTACTATCTATTGAACTGAAATTAAATTTATGTTTGACAGGCCGCACATTTCTGATCAAATCTGGTGAGGGGGGCATGAGATTTTTTTAGAAATAGGTGAGGGGGTCGCACAGAATGCAGAATCAGTTGTAGACTGAGTTTCTGGGTTGAAGTCACACTTATTAGGGGATTAATTGCACCCTGGGTGCACCTGTTTTCCCATTAAGTGTGCCCTAGTCTCACCTTTTTCCTCGATAAGAGCACCGTGCTCCAAATTGGGGGTTTTTTGTGAGACAGAGTTAGATCTGGCCGATACTAACTTTTACTATGGTCAACCTGACTCGGTTTTTCCTAGCAGAGGCTTTGTTAGTACTGAAAATAGGAAATAAACTGAATCTAAGATGGATTTAATAGGAAATTTATGAAAAACTAGGGTAAAATTTAAAAAACTTGAAAAAATAAAAATTTGGCCTAGGGATCCTGTGGGATCGACCTGGTATGGTCGCCAATTCTGTAGCAAGCATTTCTCCCTACTACAGGGGCAGGAAAGGCTTCCTTCTATCTATAGGACAAAAGGGTAGGTTCCTACATGGATGGAAAATGCAGAAAATAAAACAGAACGTAAATAACAGTAAACTAAAGCTAATCTAAGGACAAAAAGAAGAAAATGGAGAAGCACTGGTGAACCCCTCTACACACAAGAGGTTAGGGTTCGGCCTCCTAAAACCTGCAAACAAACCTAATCTATAATAACCTGGAAAACAATGTTAAGTAAAAACCTACAAAGGAAATAGGGGTTAGAAATCAAAGCAAACTAAACAACTAAGAAACAAAACATGGCTATATCTTCTCTGGTGGAAATGGGCCACCATGCCCAAGCTTGTGGAAACACCTTCCTTTTGGATGGAGAGATTTGGCTCAATGGAGATGGAGGAGAGGGAGTGTGGGTGGTTTGAGAGGCAAAGGTCTCAAAGCATCCACGGGAAGCATAACAATAGGCAAAGGGAGAAGTGTTTTGAGAGTGACCCCCCACCCTCCTTTTATAGCTTTTCGAAGGGGTTTCAGGGTTTTAAGCCCTTGGTTAGGACTTTAGCCCCTTTTTTGGGCTTTTAGCCCCTTTCACCCTAACTTTAGCTCCTTTTTGAGGGCTTTAGCTCCAAGGAGGCTATTTTGGGCTCTTTTTGGTGTTTTTAAGCCCTTTTCTTCATCCTTAGGCTATTTTGAGGGTGTGGGGGTCTAACAGATGGATATGAAGGTCATGAGATCATGTCCTTGGGCAGTGTAGGCCATTGAGAGCTAAGTGGGGGATTTTTGGGTTAAAAAATTAGAAATACAAAAAACACACAGGAAGAATGTCAACAGTAGCAGAGGATGACAGTCAGCTCTAGAAGCCCAGCTTTGTGGGTATGAATGTAAGCCTATGGACGTGAAAAAGGGGGGACCAGGCCCGACAAAGAAGGCTATGATGGCAGTTAGAGGACATTTGAGTAGCAGTAACATCTCCTACCATCATATACCATTGCCCAGGGATATATCATAGCAACAATTAGAAGAGGTTGTTCCTAAATATTATAAACCAATAGTAGTGAGGGAACAAACTTTGAAGAACAATGATAAAGTCTCACACCACTAGATCTATAGGTAATAATACTTGAAGCAATTTGAATAGTGATGGCCACCACCAGAGAAGGTGAACATGACATTCTTAATGGAAATTCACACATCTTGTATTGTATTGTGCAAACTATAATGCTTTATAATCAGCCCAATCTTGAATTTCTAGAGATTTTGACTTGTATTAGAGATTGTTAGATGAATATCATTCTTTATGTTTCCATACGAGAGATCATGGATCTAGATTTTGGATGTTATTGTTTTATGTTCGAGGGTTTTCAGCCCAAACTCTACATAAGAGAGGCTCCCACACATTGTAATGGTTGTTGGAGAATTGGATAAACTGCTATTGTGTTTGGCTTATACTTAATTTCATATTAAGGCTATTCCAAGCAAAGGTTCTCTACATGTTTGGATAGCCATAATATTCTTCTTGTTGATTTTTTGTTGAAATCTTCTACTAAATCTACTGCAATAAGGACTTCATGTCAGTTCAGCTATATCATTGAAGGAGAGTGAATGAGGTGTTATCTATTCTTCTCTTTGTTAATTTATCTTCAAGTTGGAAACATTGATGTTATATCATTGCATTGAAAGACTGCATGGTGTATTTCAGCTTGAAATAAACTCTCTCCTTGTTAGAGAGCACCTAGTTAAAGCCTGGAAAAAACTGTTAATTTCTAGCCATCTAATATTGCATTCATAGGTAAATTTATGTATGTATGCACATCATATTTACTCCCATGCATTCATAATTTCTTGACCTCTTAGAAGCCCCAAGACTCCACATTCTGAATAGGGTTATTGGCACTAGTCACTCACCTCCAACCATCCTAAATAATTAAATTTAAACAAATCATTTAAATTTCTATTTTACGAAAACAAATATTCATTAAATACTAATCCTTCATTGCCTAAGCCACTATGTCATCATTGCATAAATGGCCTTGTAAAAACAGGGATTCAGTAGCTCGATCATAGGTATTGAATACTACTTCCCCCATAACATAAACTGTATTTAAAGAGAATGCTACATACAACAAGCCATTTCCATAATAGCTCTATTGCTTCAATGAGCTATTCCATCTTGTTGAGATATTGGATTTTTCCAAACAATGCAACGAGATGTCAAAAATGGATGAAAGTCATCATCGAAACGTTCTCCTCCTTGAACAATCCTAATAGATTTGATCTTGTGATCATTGTGATTTTTTACAATGATTTAATTCCTTGATATTCTTAAAGAATTCATCCTTGGAATGAATAATATATACCCAAAGGAAGTAGGAGAAATCATCAATGAAGGTAAGGAGGCATCTAACCCCACCAAGCGAAGAAGTGGTCATAGGCGTGAAAATATAATTATAAACCAGCTCAAGATGTTCAGAGACTTTCCCCCTAAATCCTTAGGAAAGAACTCATGACGGTGTTCCCCCAACATACATTTTTCACAGACACCCATACATAGTTTAATATGTAGAAGCTCATATGCCATCCTTAAACAACTCATATGTTGCAAGGTCCGAAAGTTGATATGACCCAACCATTGATGCCATAATTTGTTGGTGTCATCAACGTTAGTAACCAGCAACTTCATCTTGAAGGAAATAAATATTTCCCCAATTTATACAAATGATAGGACCCATCACAGTAACTGAAAGCAACCACTTTAAAACCATCATTCATGTCCTTGATAACCCATCAATTTGGTCAATACTCCTCCTTTTTGCTGGTGTGAGTTGAAAAATGTATAGAAAGTAAATTTGGTCCTATTCTTGGAACATGAAGACCTTTTTCAATCTTGGCGTTGTTGATAAGATCATCACATCCTAAAACTTGCAAGGGTGAGTCATCACAAATAACAGCTTCCCCATTGTACTTATGTTGATAGTTTGGAAGTAAGTGTTGGTTTTTGGTCATATACCTAGTGGTTGTGGACTCAGAAACCCGTTCTTATGGAGGGATGGAGGACTAATATGCACTGTGAGAATCATGACTAATCACCAATAACAACTTCCCCATTGTACTTATGTTGATAGTTGGGAAGTAAGTGTTGGTTTTTGGTCTAAGCCTACAACAACAGACTTCCATAACCTTGGTGGAGGCCACAGGTAGAAGCAACCATTCCTCCAACCTTCATTGGAAGCCTAAGGCAGCAGCAGAAGGTTACTCCAACCCATGGTGATGGTATATATTGGTAGCAACAATAGTTACATGTCACAGGTTGTAGTTAACAGGATTTGGGAAGTAGTTAACAAGATTTGGGCAGTAGATACAGGCCACATGCCATTCACAACAAAAGCAACACATCACAGTACACATGGTAGCTGAGGCAATAGTTGTAATCCTACTAGGGTTTATGTGTTTTTGGAGAATTTTATGAACATTCATCTCAGAATTTTGAGATCAAATTTTCTTCTTTCGTGTACAAACTCAGTCATCTCATTTAGAGGATGAATTACTAATTCTTTGGGGGTTTTGTCCTTAAACGGTTTCCCCATGAAAAATCATGTGTTCAATTGTGTGATGCTTGGTTGACTACTGTACTTGTCTCTGATGTTTATGTTTCAAGATCTATCTCTATTGCAGTCTGCAAATTTTTAAGATTATCATGCACATGTTAAAATTCAACATAATATGCACTGTGAGGGTCCATTAACCTCTGTTGCCTTTATGGACTAAGATAATGAATCATGACAGTAGCACTACCATGAAAAAAGCACAGTAATTTTACACTGAAAGTAGATATGGGTTTGCTTCCCTAGAAGAGCATCTTTATGCACAAATACTACCCTTGTTGAAAATAGAAAAAACAAAGAAATTGTAGGAATTTCTGAATTGTAGAGTTTTAATGAAAAACAAAAATTTCATCTCTTAAAAAGAGGTTTACCGGAGCTTAACCTTGTGAATTTTCATCCTTACAGCTGATATGAAATATAAACAAAACAATTGCCAGTAGCAGCAAACTATATTTCAATTCTTAGCAACCACAATCCACCATGTAATTCAAGTGAAAAGATACCAATCGGTTCCACTAAGTTTCAGTGCTCGAGTAATCTTACCATGCATATAACAGATCTGAAAACACTTACAACAGCTGTAAAAACAATAGTAAATATTCCCTTATATTCTTTGATTATGGTGTTAAATCACTTAACATATTCACCCTTAACTTATGTTAAATCAGCAAGACATATAGTGTTGGAAATTACAAACCATGAAGAATATTGATGGTTGAAAATTAAATCTAGAATTTTCACAAGTATTGGACAACTAGAAACTTAATTAATATGAAATATCCATAAAGATGAATTTCATGCACATACCATAGCCTTATCACAAGGCTAGTACAATATTATAGCCCTCCAAAACCCTAGCTAGGGAAAATGATGAAAACCCTTTCTCAGAACAAGGAGATCCACCAAGCATGCATCACATAAGAACGTCCTCCAAGGAAATACGTCTCCTCTTTTGGGTAAGATGTCTCCTATTTTTCTTCTCTCACCAAGTACAGCCTAGGGTTTCTTCTCAAAATCTTCATCTACGAATATACAAGGGATGAAACCCTAAACCTAGTCTTCAAGATCCTTTAACAAGCTCACCATTCTAGGGCTACATGTTCCAAAACTCACCATAATCTCAGACTTTTTTCTTTTTTTGCATATACTTTGACTCTAAAAGAATAGTAAAGTAAAATGGATGCAAAATATTAGCCCGGAATGCAAAATAGTACACTTGAAGAAGCTTGGTGTGTGAAAACCCAACGTGAAACATATTAGACTTTTTTCTTTTGTTGCATATACTTTGATTCTAAAAGAACAATGGAGTAAACTAGATGCAAAATTTTATCCCTGTAGGGTAGCTCGAGTGGTTAAGAACTTTGAGCTTCGGAAGGGATCAGGGTTAATCCCACAAGCTAGCTGCCTCTGTTGCATTCCTTACTCAATGTCCCTACCAGGTCAAGTAACACATATTTCATTAAATTTGGAAATATTCTATTACAAGGACTTCATCTACATTGAGTTTTTTTTGTAAATCTCTAAATACATATTCCATTAAATCTAGAAAAATCAAATCAAAGAACTATTCCATTAAATTTCGAAGAATTAATCCAATGAACAATTTTCTCAATTAATATTTTTTATTTATTTCAAGTAAGACTTTAGTATTCAACCATTCAAAAGGAAATAGTACATCTCAATTAGAACTAGATGGGCTAGATCTAGAATTTAGAACTTCAGCTAGATTAAGTTCTTTCAAAATGAGGAAAGTCATATCCTTTGAATCCTTACATAATTTCTATTAATATTATTTATAGTTTGTATTGGATGTTAAATTGATTAAATTATTTTATGACATAATACCAACATTGTATTTGTTACTACAACAATTATAAACATTGTCATAGTAATTATTTGTGTCTTTGTTGAGTATGTTGTTTTATTTTTGGAAGTTGGCACCACTTATAATCAAAACGAGAAAATATTTTATGACTTTAAAGTCTAATTTTTACCCTTGGATTAGAGTAAATTATGAATTAAAATAGCAACATAATTTATTATTGTTGTTGTTGGTAGTAGTAGTGTATTAAAAACTAAGTTGATGAATGTTTACTTTATGAATAATAGATTAATGTGAGAAATTTCTTACCTATAAATTTATTTAATGATATTGATGTTAGTAAAGCCTCCCTTATTTATTAATATTAATTATTTTAAAAATAAAAATCAAGTATGAACTAGAATAGCATTAGTGGAGTACACTTTGGTTTTTTTCATATGTAAAAGGAAAGGGGGGAAACCAACTAAACTAATTATTGCAAGTGTTCATTATTTATTTATGAAGTATTTGAACAATGTGTTTAATTGAAAAGAGCATATTTATATTGAAAATATAGATATCTTACAATATTTATATTATCATTAAGATTTTATATCATTTATTAATTTATGTTAGGGCATGGAGGAATCGAACCACCACGTCCTGCTTGTAATGCAGGTGCTCTTCCATTGAGCTAGCACCCTTTACAACATGAGTGGAGAGGGACTGTGTTAACACCTAGATCACACATTTCTAATATTCTCTGACAAATCAAAATGATGAAAGTCTTAGACTTTGATTCCTTACATAATTTCTATTAATATTATATATAGTTTGTATTAAATGGTAAGTTGATTAAGTTTATGTAATTACATTAATATTGTATATGTTACGATGATTAAGAAATTGAATTATAATTTGATATGGTAACTATTACATTGTTGGTGTTGACTTCCTATACTAGTAGAAGGTTGGTACAATTTTAGAATAACCCATTTAAAAACTATTTAATGACATAATACAAATGTGTTTGTTACTATAACAATTTTAATTCTCGACATAGCAAGTAATATTGTATGTGTTGAGTATCATGTTCTAATATATTAGAAGGTTGCCAACATTTTACAAGTAACAAGAAAAACTATTATATATTTTAGTGTTACTATGCTAAGTTTATTATTTTAACGATAAAAAACAATTAACGTTAGAATAGAAATATAATTTATTTATATTACTAATATTTATATTTTCTAAAAACAATTAAGTTGATCAATTATTATATCATGAAAAATAGATTGTAAAAGATTTTTTTACATATTATTATTAAATTTATTTAATGACATTAATAATCAATGTGTGTTGCTATTATTATCTTGGGATTTCATTTAATTGAAATTATGTTAACTAATGTGTCTAGGTTGAGTTACCATAGTAAGTAAGTCTATTTTGAGTATGATGTTTTATTTTTGGAAGTTGGCACCACTTGATAGTGGACAAGAGAAAATATTTTATGACTTAAAGTAAAATAGGTTTTATCTTAGTAATTATTAAAATAAATTATGAATTAGAATAGAGACATAATTTATTATTATTGTTGGTGGTGGTGGTGGTGTATTAAAAACTAAGTTAATGAATGTTGATTATATGAATAACATATTTATGTGAGAAATTTTAACTATAAATGTATTTAATGATATACTTTTATTATCATTAATATTTATATTTGTGTATTAAAACAAAAGTCATAAATATTTGACTAGTGAATTATTAATAATTCGTGGAAGAAATTTCTTACATAATATAAAGTTATTTAAGAGAATATTAATATTGTGTTGTGACTATTATTAACTTACGTAGTATTGACATTAAATGTTAATACATGGCTATTGATTTTCGGGATTAACCTATGTGAAATCTTTTCAAACCATAATGAATTTTACATTGTTCCCTTGGCGATCATGCGTGGAGTGCCCACTTGAAATGTTGGTTTGAAAAACTCACTAACAACTTAATCCAAAAACCCATTCACAATGATGACAAACTGTGAAAGCCTACACTCTAAAAATGTTACTACTTTGTCTTTGTTGAGTATAAGATATTACACTAGTACAAAGTTCGCATCACTTTAAAGCCTACAAAAAAATATAGTATTAATTAGAATGCAGCAAAGTAGAACAATTAAATTTATATCAATTATAATAACAAATAATAGGGAAAAGTCGCTTCAAACCTTATTGCAAGTGCCTTACATTTATTCATAGAGGAATTCTAGAAGATGTTTTAAGGTTCATTATTGAATATGATTATGCACATTTGATATAGTGACAAGGTGAGTTTATGTAAAATACAAATTGAAAAGTTAAAAATTGAATGGTGTTATCTAATTCACATAAAGTACCATCACATGAATTAACATAGAAGTTGAACCAAAGTTTTCATATTAGTAAATAACATAAAATTCCTCAAAAAAAGGCTTGAAGAGAATATTTGATATACAACAAACATTGAAAAGTGTTTCTTCTTGTATATTAATAACTCGTTCAAAGAGAAAATTACATTCATGAATCATCTCCACCTAATCTCCTTATATTCAGTCAAGCAAATCAATTACAATGTGTACACCACATTTATTAATCGTGGCCTTCCTGCAATCTTCTTTCTTATGTCTAACATGAATTAAATCTAACATGATTTTACTACTTAATGATTGATTTTCTAGATTAAGTTATGTGAAATCTTTTCAATCGACAATGAGTTTTTCGTGGTTTCCATAACAAGCATGGGTGGAGTGTCCACTCAAAACATTGGTCTAAAATACGTTCACACGGTTTAATCCAGAAGATCAATCACAATGATGACAAACCGATAAAACCTACACATTCAAAATGTTAGTACTGTATTTATTGAGTATAAGTTAATATACTAGTACAAAGTTGGCACTACTTTAAAGTCTACAAGAGAAAATATAATTATGAATTTGAATGCAACATAGCAGTACAATTAAATTTATATCAACTATAATAACGAATAATAGGGAAAACTCACTTCAAACCTTATTGCAAGTGCCTTACATTTATTCATAAATCAAGTCTATAAGATGTTTTAAGGTGCATTCACATAAAGTATCATTAGATGAATTAACATTGAAGTTGAACAAAAATTTTCATATATGTCGCAAATAATATAAAATTCCTCAAAATGTTGCTTGAAGAGAATATTTGATATACTACAAACATTGACAACTTTTTCTTCATGTATATTAATTAGTTATTCAAAAAGAAAAATTGCATTCATGAATCATCTCCACTTAATCTCCTTATATTTTCTCAAGCAAATCAAGTACAGCTTGAGGATGAAGATCTCCACAGTTAGTCATAATGACAAGGAGAGTTTATGGAATTAAATTGTGTCATCGGGATTTGGTACCCAATATTGTTGTAAAAAATTTCTCTTGTATTTCCCTGGGCTAGGTTGTCGCCAATCAATCTTTACATGAAGGGTCTCGTTGTCATCATCCTGGAAGATATCTGAGGTGGATTTTTCCATCCAAATCATCTCTCTTTTATCCTCATTTCCTGATCTAACAAGCAACATCTTTCCTTTCTCAGCATCAATTCTAGGATCGAATGTTGGATTTGGCTTCTTGCACTTGGGTCCAACATATACTGGTTCATCTGTCACATTATTGAAATCCCCATCCATAATACTTGGTATTGCATGGAGTGCATTACCATCAATAGTAACATTTTTCCTCATCTTGGGCCAAAAATCAACAGAAGAAGAATAATTTTCATCCAAGGGTGTATGGTCATTGTATATTCCATCTAATGCAGCTAGAACTCTTTTCCAATAATCTAGTTTTATATTCCATTCCTCTGTAACAATTGGTGAATTCTCATTTCCAATAGTCTATTTCCACATTTTTATGTATCATGTTATTCCTTTTGTTCTTTTAAATAAACATCATTGTCTTTGGGACGTAAGAAATATGGCTTCCCTATGGGCAATATAGGTTGATCTTCACCATTTATATTCCACAACTCAACTGGTTTTGACCACTCAATGTCTCTAATGGATTATTTATACCTCATAACTGGAACATCATTGAGTACAAGAAATTGGAAGTACTGGACATTAAGATGTCTAGTACCCATTAAGAAAAATTCTGACGTCATACACTTTGTCAATAAGTTTAGGTGGAAACACCCGTTTTTCTTCTATTGTGCAATATGTATCCATCACCTCAGGTAAATAATATATATCTTTACTTTTCAATTTGGAAGACATTCTTCTGTAGGTTCCATCTATGTCTCCATGGGTGTGCCCCACAAGAAAGAACCCAACCTCAATAGTGATGAAGACACCAAGTGCAGTAAATAGTGATAGAAACATGAAAATATAACGATTCTTATTATCACTAGCTACATTGTCCCACTGTAACAACAAATGTGGAGGAAAAGGTTTAAAATCAAGATTTTGATTGTTTGAGTTTCCATTTAAAGATAGGAAAGCATCCTTGTACACTCTACATTTTGAGTAAATAGAGTTTTTAAGTAATGCATTTGAAAGTGGGTTTCTTGAACTTCCACTCTCATAAAGCAAATCACCATACATATCAAGGTGTGGGTCTTCAAGGTCCCTTAAGCACTTTGCAAGAGATTTAATGGTAAATTGTGATCCCATGTGTACAAATGGTAGGGAGAAATGATCAAAACCTCTTTTGTTATTCCCATGTGTTAGCATACCTATCAATGACAACCCCAAGTTTGTTACTGCAACATATTTTGATTTGACACGTAATCTTGGGATTTAAGTCTTTATTTTGTCCATTTTGTCATGGATAATGCTCAAGTATTCCTTTGGATACCGCTCTGGCATAATTATGTGGGCATAGTAGCAATATCTTCCATAGATAACAATCTTGTTACATTTCTTCAGTCTAGCTCGTGCCTTATATTCCAGCTCTTTTGTAGTCGTTGTCTTCATTTGTGCTTTCAACACGATACATTCACTACATTTATTGAAGTTAGTGTTCTTTGAGAATGCCACATCTGGAAAATGAGTATTCCAAATCTTGCTCATTGTTGGTTGTGATATTGATGGAAAATTGATCTCTTGAAGAGCCTTATTGATCTCTTTTAACAAAGAACTATGGGTGTACGTTGATGGCAACAATCTTAAGGGAACAAACATTCCATCTTCTTCAACTTGTCGTGTCTGGTTCGGTGAAAAATCTGAATTATCCATTACAATTTTGTGCAATATTTCTAAGGCTTCCAAAGTATGTGCACGTGGTTTGCATTTGTTGGTGTTACCATGAATTCATTTGACATGTCCTTGTTGGAAATTATGTCGGTAAGTATAGAAGGTGCTTTGAGGAATATTATGTAGCTTGTACCATGCTTTCTTACAAATAATATCTCCATTTAACCTCATGTATTTTACTTTCCTAACAATAGGAGGTAGGCCATGGCCATGGCTCTTTGACGTGATTGTGTTGGAAAGGAATGAATTCAAGACAAATTCCCTAATGCCATTTTTTTCAAGAGTTTCATACCCCTTATAGTAGCTGCAATGGCTTTCATATCCTCATGTTGAAGATAATCTTGTTTGCAACATTTATCCGCTGCCAAAAGTCAAAAAAATTTCTCTTCATCTCTCTGTATTTGAAATTTTCCAACTCTTTTTGTAGCCACAACTCGTTTAATCCTTTTATATGGCCTCGTTACATGCATAGAAATTGATTCTTGATATTTTTCATTATAAATATCACCATCCCATGTGTTTAAGGGACTTGTGTCCTCTATACGATTCCATACCACCATGTCCTTAGGTGCCTCCTTAAAATTTTCATTCACCCTTAAAATCTTACCTTCATTGTCCAACAACTCATTTATTGGCCATCTAACCAAACAATGTATAGACTTATCCCAAATCCTACATCTTTCACAATTTCTTTCTATGTCTTCCACAAAAACACTGAATTCCTTTTCACCTAACATTTCACCCTCAACCATGTCATCCTCATGAACATTAACTATGATCCCTTTGGAAATGCACATGCTTGTTCATGTGCATTCATATGTAAGAGAAAAATTTTTACATGTTAATGTAAGCCTATTTTGGGGAGTATTTACTTGATGATCATGACAATGAGGTTCCAAATTTGATTCTGGCCAAATCTAATAAGATCCCAATGCACCTCTAGTGTATTCTCAAATCCGATTGGATGTAGAAAAAGAGCATCATGTTTTAACACCTTCTCAATGTTAACCACCATGGATTCTTTATTTACCATCCTTCCATGCACCTTATGACCAATCTTTGTATTGAATATGTAGCCTTCACCCACCTTCACTCCACATTGCAAAAGATCTACCTTGTCTCCAATAGAAAATGCAGAAGAAACATTTGCACATATACAACAAAGTAAACAAACCTTGTATTTGCTCAAAAATAACAAGCAATGTACTATCAAAAACACTTAAGATGTGCTTCAAGATTTTGATTTACCTTTGTTATGCCTCAAATTTATGATCTTCCATGGATGTAAGTCTCCTTCATCAGCATCTTCCACAATCAAATGTGGTTCAATGACATCAATTATCAAAACCATAACATATCCTACATTAAGCCTTTCTCCACCATAATGAGTTGTAGTCTTTGTAGATTCAACCCTTCCTAGTCCAATAAATTGACCATTAATTAGGAGGTCAACATAGTCCCCTCTTGTCAAAATTATATTTTCCATTGTAACTCCTCCTAATTTATGTAACACATTTAAATTGTAATTTGTAATTAACGTTAAACCATATGAAGTGTATGTTCAAAAAAGTAATATAGATGCAATAATTCAAAACAATAGGGTATCCCTTTTGTATGCCATAAAACATTGTTCCCCTACATCTTGTGCACTCTAGAAAAAGGGAATTTACATATAAATTACATAAAATATATATGAAGAGATAACAATAAGAGATCCAAGAAGTATTAGAGAATTATAGATATCAACTCAGATAAAACCACCAAATTTCTATTTGACTTTGGACATGGCACTTATATTATTGATGTATGTGTATGAATGCACTAAAAATCTAGCTAGAGTTAGATTTGATTTTTAAAGTGTTGCACGATGAATGAAATTTTATGTGTTAGTTTTCATAATGTAGTTTT
The DNA here is from genome assembly GCA_001517045.1 of Pseudotsuga menziesii. Taxonomy (NCBI): domain Eukaryota; kingdom Viridiplantae; phylum Streptophyta; class Pinopsida; order Pinales; family Pinaceae; genus Pseudotsuga; species Pseudotsuga menziesii. The sequence continues at coordinate 75,531 of LPNX011020180.1, forward strand.
TCATCTAAAAGAACCACGTTGTCATCAATCGCATTACACCATGATGGAAATCTAGCTGGAGTTAGCTTTCATTCATAAAACATTGCATGGTGACTAAAAACTAATCTGTGTTAGTTTTCATAAGGTATTTTTTCATCTAACACAACCACAATGTCATCAAATACATTACACCATAACGAAAATCTAGTGGATTTAGCTTCCTTCTAACAAGATGGCATGGTGAGTGAAACCTAGCGTGCGATAGCTTTCATAATGAAGTTTTCCATCTAACACAACTGCATTGTCATCAATCACATTGCACCAAGATGGAAATCTAGATGGAGTTAGTTTTTGTTCTTAAAACATTACACGGTTAGTGAAATCTAAAGTGTGTTACTTTTCATAAGGTTGTTTTTCATCTGACACAACCACATTGTCATCAATCACATCGCACCATGATGGAAATCTAGTTATAGTTAGCTTTCATTCTTAAAACATTGCACCGTGAGTGAAAGGCAATGTGTGTTAGTTTTCATAATGTGGTTTTAATTCTAACATAACCACATTGTCATCAATCACATTGCACCATGGTGAAAATATAGCTAGAGCTAGCTTTTCTTCTTAACACATTATACGGTGAGTGAAAGCTAATGTGTGTTAGTTTTCATAAGGTATCTTTCTGTCTAAAACAACCACATTGTCATCAAATATATCACACCATGATATAAATCTAGTTGGAGTTAGCTTTCATTTTAACAACATGGCACGATGAGAGAAATCTATTGTGTGTTAGATTTCATAAGATAGTTTTTCATCTACTACAACCACATTTTCACCAATCACATTGCACCGCAATGGAGATCTAGTTGGAGTTATCTTTTGTCCTTAAATAGTTGCACAATGAGTGAAATCTAATGTGTGTTAGTTTTCATAATATAGTTTTTCATATAGCACAACCACATTGTCATAAACCACAATTCACCATGATGAAAATCTGTTTGGAGTTAGCTTTCATTCTTAAGACATTGCACGGTGAGTAAAAGCTACTATGTATTAGTTGTCATAAGTTAGTTTTTCATCTAACATGACCACATTGTCCTCAAATACATTACACCATTATGGAAATATAGCTTGAGTTATATTTTCTTCTAACAACATGGCATGATGAGTAAAAGCTAATGTGTGTTAGTTCATTGCACCATAATGGAAAGCTAGCTTGAGTTAGCTTTTATTCTTAAAACATTGCAAGTTGAGGAAAAGTTAATGTGTCTTAGTTTCCATAAGGTAGTTTTCTATCTAAAACAGCCACATTGTCATCAAATACATAACACGATGATGGAAATCTAGTTATAATTAGCTTTACTTTTAACAACGTGTTAGCTTCCATTCTTAAAGCATTGTACGATGAGTGAAAGCTAATGTGTGTTAGCTCATTGCACCAAGATGGAATTCTACCTGGAGTTAGATTTTGTTTTAAAACATTGCATAGTGAGTGAAAGTTAATGTGTGTTAGAATTCATAAGGTAGTTTTTTATCTAAAAGAGTCACATTGTCATCAAATACATAACACCATGATAGAAATCTAGCTGAAGTTAGATTTAGTCCTTAAATCATTGCACGATGAGTGAAATCTAATGTTTTAGCTTTCATAATGTAGTTTCCATCTAACACAACCACATTGTCATCAATCACAATGCACCATGATGGAAATCTACTTGGAGTTAGCTTTCACAAGATAGTTTTCCATCTAACACAACCACATTGTCATCAAATACATTACACCATGATGGAAATCTAGTTGGAGTTAGCTTTCCTCCTAACAACATGTCACGATGAGTGAAAGCTCGTGTGTGTTAGTTCATTACACCATGATGAAAATCTAGCTAGAATTATTTTTCTATCTAACACAACCACATTGTCACATTGGACCATGATGGAAATCTAGTTGGAGTTAGCTTTGAACCTTAAATAGTTGCACGGTGAGTGAAATATAATGTGTGTTAGCTTTCATAATGTAGTTTTCCATTTAGCACAAGCACAATGTCATCAATCAAAATGAACTATGTTGGATATATAGCTAGAGTTAGCTTTCATTCTTAAAACGTTGCACGGTGAGTAATAGCTAATGTGTGATAGCTTTCATAAGGTAGTTTTCCATCTAATATAGCCACATTGTCATCAAATACATTACACCATGATGAAAATATAGCTCGAGTTAGTTTTCTTTCTAACAACATGGCATGATCAGTGAAAGCTAATGTGTGTTAGCTTTCATAAGATAGTTTTACATCTAACACAAACACATTGTCATCGATCACATTGCTCTGTGATGAAAATCTAGCTGGAGTTATCTTTCGTCCTTAAATCATTGCACGGTGAGTGAAATATAATGTGTGTTAGCTTTCATAATGTAGTTTTCCACCTAGCACAACCACATTGTCATCAATCACAATGCACCATGATGAAAATATAGCTAGAGTTAGATTTCGTTCTTAAAACATTGCACGGTGAGTAAAGCTAATGTTTGTTAGCTTTCATAAGGTAGTTTTGCATCTAACACGGCCACATTGTTATCAAATACATTACATCGTGCTAGAAATCTAGCTGTAGTTAGCTTTCCTTCTAACAACATGGCACTATAAAAGAAATCTTATGTGTGTTAGCTCATTACACCATGATGGAAATCTAGTTGTAGTTAGATTTTTTTTTAAACATGGCACGATGAGTGAAAGCTAATGTCTGTTAGTTTTCATAAGGTATTTTTCCATGTAACATAACCATATTGTCATCAATCATATTGCACTGTGTTAGAAATATAGCTAGAGTTAGCTTTCATCCTTAAATCGTTGCACAGTGAGTGAAATTTAATGTGTGTAAGATTTCATAGTGTAGTTTTCCATCTATCACAACCACATTGTCATCAATCACAATGCACCATGATGGAAATCTAACTGGAGGTAACTTTACTTCTTAAAACATTACATGGTGAGTAAAGCTAATGTCTATTAGCTTTCATAAGGTAGTTTTCCATCTAACACAACTGCATTGTCATCAAATACATTACACCATGATGGAAATCTAGTTGGAGTTAGCTTTCCTTCTAACAACATGGCACTATAAGGGAAATCTTATGTGTGTTAGCTCATTACACCATGATGGAAATATAGTTGGACTTAGCTTTCATTTTAACAACATGGCACGATGAGTAAAAGTGAATGTGTGTTAGATTTCATAAGGTAGTTTTCCATGTAACACAACCACATTGTCATCAATCACATTGAGTCGTGTTGAAAATCTAGCTGAAGTTATATTTCATCCTTAAATCGTTGCATGGTGATTGAAATCTATTGTGTGGAATCTTTCATAGTGTAGTTTTACATCTAGCACAACCACATTGTGATCAATCACAATGCAACATGATGAAAATATAGTTGGATTTAGTTTTCATTCTTAAAACATTTCACGGTGAGTAAAAGCCAATCTGTATTAGCATTCATAAGGTAGTTTTCCATCTAACACGACCACATTGTCATCAAATACATTACACCATGATGAAAATCTAGCTGGAGTTAGCTTTCTTTCTAACTACATGGCATATGAGTGAAAGCTTATGTGTGTTAGCTCATTACACCGTGATGGAAATATAGCTAGAGATAACTTTACTTTTAACAGCATGGCACAATGAGTGAATGCTAATGTGTGTTAGATTTCATAAGGTAGTTTTCAATCTACCAAAACCACATTGTCATCAATCATGTTGCACCATGATAGAAATCTAGTTGGAGTAGCTTTCGTACCCAAATCGTTGTACGGTGAGTGACAAGATGTTGGAAAAAAGATCTGATGTTATAATTTCAGAGAATGAACTTGTTTTACTTCTCCCTGTAACACTAAGATACCTTTGTTTAGATTCAAGAGCAACAGAAGTGTATTTTTTAGAGTTATCAAAAAATATCACTTCACAATTTTAAAATAATTTGGAAAACCTTCTTGAAATAGTTTTCCATCTAACACAACCACATCGTTATCGATCACGTCTCATCATGATGGAAATCTAGCTGAAGTTAGCTTTCATCCATAAATCATTGCACAGTGAGTGAAATGTAATATGGGTTAGCTTTCATAATGTAGTTTTCCATCTAGCACAACCACATTGTCATCAATCACAATGCACTAGATGAAAATCTAGCTAGAGTTAGTTTCGTTCTTAAAACATTACATGATGAGTAAAGCTAATGTCTGCTAGATTTCATAAGGTAGTTTTCCATCTAACACACCCACATTGTTATCAAATACATTACACCATGATGGAAATCTAGCTGGAGTTATCTTTACTTCTAACAACATGGCACTATAAGGAAAAGCTTATGTGTGTTAGTTCATTACACCATGATGGAAATCTAGCTGGAGTTATCTTTACTTCTAACAACATGGCACTATAAGGAAAAGCTTATGTGTGTTAGTTCATTACACCATGATGGAAATATAACAGGAGTTAGTTTTTCTTTTTAACAACATGGCCCGATGAGTGAAAGCTAATGTGTGTTAGCTTTCATACAATAGTTTTCCATCAAACACAACCACATTGTCATCAATCACATTGCGTTGTGTTGGAAATCTAGCTGAAGTTAGCTTTCATCCTTAAATCATTGCACTGTGAGTGATATCTAATGTGTGAGCTTTCATAGTGTAGTTTTCCATCTAGCACAACCACATTGTCATCAATCACAATGCAACATGATGGAAACCTAGCTGGAGTTAGCTTTCGTTCTTAAAACATTGCACAGTGAGTAAAAGCTAATGTATGTTAGCTTTCATAAAGTAGTTTTTCATTTAACACTACCACATTGTCATCAAATATATTGCACCATGATGGAAATCTAGCCAAAGTTAGCTTTCCTTCTAACATGACACTATGAATGAAACCTTATGTGTGTTAGCTGATTACACCATTATGAAAATCTAGTTGGAGTTAGCTTTCTTTTTAACAACATGGCACGATGAGGGAAAGCTAATGTGTGTTAGTTTTCATAAGGTAGTTTTTTATCTAACACAACCACATTATCAAATTGCACCGTGATGAAAATCTACTTGGAGTTAGCTTTCAACCTTAAATCATTGCACAATGAGTGAAATCTAATGTGTGTTAGCTTTCACAATGTAGTTTTCCATTTAGCACAACCACATTGTCATCAATCAAAATGCACCATGTTGAAAATCTAGCTAGAGTTAGCTTTCGTTCTTAAAATGTTGCACGGTGAATAACAACTAATGTGTGTTAGATTTCATAAGGTATTTTTCCATCTAATACAGCCACATTACCATCAAATATATTACACCATGATGCAAATCTAGTTTGAGTTAGCTTTCCTTCAAACAACATGCCATGATGAGTGAAATACAATGTATGTCAGCTTTCATAAGGTAGTGTTCCATCTAACACAACCACATCATCATCGATCACATTGCACTGTGATGGAAATCTAGCTGGAGTTAGATTTCATCATTAAATCATTACACGGTGAATGAAATCTAATGTGTGTTAGCTTTCATAATGTAGTTTTCCATCTAGCACAACCACATTGTCATCAATCACAATGCACCATGATGGAAATCTAGCTAGAGTTAGCTTTGGTTTTTTAAATATTGCACAGTCGGTAAAGCTAGTGTCTGTTAGATTTCATAAGGTAGTTTTCCATATAACAAAGCCACGTTAATTATAAAATACATTAAACCATGATGGAAATCTAGCTGGAGTTAGATTTCCTTCTAACAACATGGCACTATAAGGGAAAGCTTATGTGTGTTAGCTCATTACACCACGATGGAAATCTAGCTGGACTTAGCTTTCCTTTTAAAAAAATGGCACGATGAGTGAAAGCTAATGTGTGTTAGCTTTGATAAGGTAGTTTTCCATGTAACACAACCACATTGTCATCAAGCACATTGCACCGTGTTGGAAGTCTAGCTAGAGTTAGCTTTAATCCTTAAATCATTGCATGGTGAGTGAAATCTAATGTGTGTAAGCTTTCATAGTGTATTTTTCCATCTAGCACAACAACATTGTCATCAGTCATAATGCACCATGATGGAAATATAGCTGGAGTTAGGTTTTTTTCTTAACACATTGCACGGTGAGTAAAACTAATGTTTGTTAGCCTTCATAAGGTAGTATTCCATCTAACACAGCAACATTGTCATCAAATACATTACACCGTGATGGAAATATAGCTTGAGTTAGCTTTCCTACTAACAATATGTCACTATAAGGGAAATCTTATGTATGTTAGCTCATTACACCGTGATGGAAATCTAGCTGGAGTTAGCTTTCATTTTAACAACATGCCACGATGAGGCATACTTTAGACATAGGCATAATTTAGGCATACTTTAGACATGTAATAAAGGCTTGGATAGAGGCCTTATAATAGAGTGATGTAATAATCAATTAAGACTATAGTCATTTAAAGATTAGGCATTTGGGAGTTGCATAACGTAATCCTCTCCTCCTACAATGTAATTAGACAATGCATCACAAAATAAAGAAGAAATCTAATTTGTCTTATTCTTTTGAGCAGTCTTGTCTATAGTCTCATGTGTGTTAATCCAACAACGATTACTAACCAAAAGTATACCATCTGTAAGGTTTCAAATTCTCTCAAAATTAAAAACATGCTTAGAAAGGGTTCCAAAGTAGCTTGAAAAGCCCTTTCAAACTCAATTGGTAAAGGCCCAGATTTTACACAAAATAATTAGAAACCTCTTGACCCAAATTTTATCAAGCAAAAATACTCAAAACCCCAATGAAGTGATCGAAAAAATGCTGATGTGGAAAAATCCTTCACAGGAAAAAGAGCATTGCAAAATCATCCATATAATTTGAATAAACGCATGACAGATACAATATGCTAGTTATAAAATCAATGCTAGCTAACTTGAAAAGCTAGAACTATGTGTGTTTCTAATGTTAGTGAGGTTCAAATTTTTTATGTAAACCAATGAACAATAGCAACATCAGTGAATTGTGAGATATACAATAAAAGGTGTCTAGTCATATATATCAACAAGCAACACTGAAAGCACATGTAAGGGATTAAGATCCCGAAAATATTTACAACTAAGGAAGAAAACTAACCCCAAAAATAATTGTCTTGAGAGCCTTCTGGAACCCAACAGGCTTTCCCTCACTGTTAAAAGTCGCTCGCCATTTGTCTGGATTAAGTATCTTTCTTCCCTGCAGCATAATAGTAAGGAAAAATCCATACTCAGAAATGTATTTCCTTGCACTAAACAACTGTCAATGAAGACATTCCCCATAATAGTGAGTTTACTAGAGAAGAGGAAAGGAAAATATTGAACTTTAATGGAGAAAAGGCCAAGTACTCTAAATCAGCCAACAGAAAGGAATACATAGTAGTCTTCTAAAGAAATAAAAGAAAATATGACTTTCATAGACTGATATGTAAGTAAAGAAAAGCTGACTTTTATAGACTGGTATAAACTATACATAATGAAAAAAAAGTGAAACCAACAGCCACCCATCTTGGCTACTAGGAAGATTTTCTGCAAAAGTATCCCTCGTTGGGGTTGAGGCCTGAGTTGTTTATTAGACTCAGCAGCAAATAACAAAAAGAGATATTTCTCAAGGAAGATACCCATTGGATAGGCACTTCTTATAGAAACAACCTGACTAGCGGATAAAATTCTCTATTTAGATGAGAAAAAATTGCATAGCCAATGGCCAAATTGGATGTCCCTATCCTGAAAGCAAGCACATTATAAGGAATGCTAGTGCATAGTTCAAGAAAAGACAAATTGGTCATACACATTCAAGGTGATAAATCTTTTCCTTTAGCTTGAAAATCAAACTGTTTACTTCGTTGAAATTTGAAAAAAATAAATTCTTAATGCCTTCTATGTCAAAATAGTTAATATATCCTCAAGCACCAAGGGTTACCTCAATCAATTGGTGCCACTATTACCAAGACATTACCGATAATTTGGAGTGCTATGTAGGTCCCTGGTTTGATTCCCATGGGTTTAGGCGCACCAAGTATATGCCACCTACTTTACACTGGGTACCATCCTTAGAATGGAGGGGAGTGCCCATAAGTTTCCCAATAGTTATTTCCAAGGAAAAGAAAGTAAATATAACCACAGATTTATGCATTTAGGTGCTTCCATTGAGGTTACTAAAAGACTTGAATGTAGTCATGCCATCCAACATCTCTAAGAATTTTGCAAATAGGGACCATCAATTTTTATTAAGAAACATAACTAAAAAGAAAAACATATTAGGAAGACTATGTTGAAGAGAAAAAAATATGATGGCATTTGGCTGAACACACTAGTTGTTGAAAGTGACCGGAATCTGATGCAGCACATAGATGGCCAGCAATAGATTATATCTATGTGTGTCAATCACTGCAGAAGTAAAGTAAATCTATGAGAAGATCCCAACATTTTCCTTATCTGTGCATGTGGTTAAATATGCTAAATGTCATGTTTAAAGACAAACATTGATCTCAATGAAGAAACTGTAGGCTAAATGGAGTAAGAGCACTTTCCAGTTGAATAAGAGAACCCTTACATTTTTATTTGTGCTGGCAACTGCATGAACTAATGAATAACACCTGCAAGTTTCAAACACATGCTAACTGCTCAAGTCCCCATTTTATTGCCATTGAAAAAAGACAGATCACCTGGAACTGTATAGACTTTGAACTGTACATATTTCTTTATTGGCTAAGATATGATCTAGGCTGATTTTTGTAATAATAACTTGAAAATCTGTTTTGAAAAGGTCACTATAATATATATATATATATATAAAGAGAGAGAGAGAGAGAGACTAGCGGGTAATGCTACTACTTTGGAATTACACCCGCATTCATCAAGAGGTAGTCCAGCCACCTTCTCACGCTCCTATTCGTGTGGCAATAATCACCATCTGGCTCCACTATATTCTGCAAGCTTACATCATATGGAATTTATGTAGGTTTGGAATGTGTATCGAATCATCGATTATCCCTTTCCTTTTCCAAGGGGAAGGTAATTTACATTAATATATAGTAATAGAATGTAACCACTATAGATCAATCATAGTTACTGTACGAAATTATGAAGACTATTTCTACCAATGTAGATATGCCATGCTCAGTTCTCATATAACTGTGTGGGCAGTATAATATTATAACTTTTATCTAAAGAATTGAAGTCGGGAATTAACCCCATCATTTATTTCCATTCACTTAGCGTTCTACTTAAAAAATGCTCTGCCCTTATAACAGACTGTAAACATATAAAAGGACAGCCCTAAACACTTACAACTTAGCCTATCCTATACTAGTAAGACTCCTCTACAAACCTAGAAGACTAAAACTCAAACACAAATCCTATAAACCCCTTTCCCAAGTCATCTGATCCTCCTGACCTATTAGAGAAAGTGACTGTACTTTTATAGAGGAGCAGCCATTTGATGTCATTTTCTTATCCTATCTCAAACCTACAACTCTACCCTATTTCCTTCACAATCTAATTCCCTAACGCAGGACCTAGAACCCCCTCAACGTCATACCCTAAGGGAACATATAGAGTCAAAGAGGACTATTTATCTTGCAAACATTTCCAGCCCTATATAGTTGGGCTCTATCACTTATTCATTTAATCATATCCATCTAAAGAAGCTCTTGCACTTAGCTTAATTATCAATAGATTTTCAAGAGATGGAATCTACATTTTGGGCATGATTGAGTGACATTTTCTATTTGGCTGGAAATTGCATGTTATTGGACAGTCATAAAGATTTTACATTTTCTATAACTTACCTTGACTTTGACAGTCCATTTGTTGTGATAATATTGAGCTTCAAAACAATTGGTTGATACTTGTCCATAAATACTAAAGTGTCTTGTCCTTTTGCAAGATTAAATTTGTTTTGGGACAGCCATTTAGGCCATTAAGTTGACTGGAAACTTCATATTCTTACTGTGTACTTGTCAAGCTGGAAATCATATTTTTCCCTCGAAACGTCTTATTGTAGGCTTGCATTTGAGGGATAAATATCCATAAGGTACAACCCTTCGGTTTGAGTAAAATAGACTTTGAAGTAATCTATAGGATCCAATCTTGATCCTTGAAGCATTCAATAAAAATAAAATCAATGCAGTCTGCCAATCAATGGCACTCATCTACTTAAGCACTCAAAAACAAAATTAAAGGATGACAGAGATGTAATCACATATAGAGACCATAAAAAAGGAGATAAAATTAATTGATGTAAGAATGAATTTGGCAGGGTAGGTAGGTCTCGTTATAGAAATCCTTTCATATTTGAGAATTCAGGCCCAATTACATCATGTACTAATATTCCTTTGCATATATAGAAATACAATAATTATTCACATAAAAACCTCATAATTGAGACCTTGACAAAAACCCTGCCCAAATATCTGAGCTTACTACATCCACAAAAAATGTCTATTTCTCAAAAAATGACTGTAAATGGAAGTACTTTGATGTCTATTTCTCAAAAAAGATTGGACCTAGATAGTATGGTCCTTATAAGGTTATAGCAAGGGTGTGACAAGTTGCATATATTCTTGAAATGTGAGGGTCATGAGTGCATATCACCTTTTATGTGTCATGCTCGAAGAAGATGGTAGGGAAAAATGTTAAAATTTCAAATATCTTACCTCCCATAGAGAGAGAAAACAAGCCAAGAACAAGTGCAGTAGAGAGAGAAACTTATACACAAAAGAATACAGATGGCCTTAGGAAAATCATTTGTATTAAAAACAAATGAATCACTTGACTGATAAAATACAGATGAGAGTTGGGTAACTATACACAACTTGAGAATAGGTGCATTACCCAATAGGATTTTTGAGCCTATGATTTTAAATTCAGCCTTGGTCAAACATATAAATATAATAATGGTACAATATAAGGTCAACCATGGGAAAAAGTGAAGATTCGACCTATTTTCAACACCCTCCCTTAATTTTAACAAGAGACCACCAAGAGAAGACATTACACACATCCCTCTTAACACTGAACAAGGGCCATGTCAAGAAGACATATCATCCCCCCTAAATGCCATATCTCTCTTTCAAATCAATGGAATATCATCAACAAGCATATCATCAACCTCAGTGAGAAGAGACATGGTGGAGGAGGCTTCCAATCATTTTCTACTTTGCTCTTTGGTGCAAGGCCTTGACCTAGATAGAGGAAGATGGGTTGGATTAGATGGATAAATCAAGAAGTCTTCTTCATCATCATTGAACTGATCAACTACTATATGATTTCTAGAAGGAGCATTCAATAATGGAGAAGTGGAGCCAAGCAAGTCATAAAGAAGGTCCTCGCCACCACCATTTGTCTATCTAGTCATTATAAGAAGAGTGATTGAGGAAATAATCGTACGCTTTATAGTATGATCAACATCATAATGTGAAGGAGAAAAAATCCATTTAAGCATGTTGGGAATCATCTATAAGAGAGTCATCTGTAAGAATGAACCAAAAAGATGCTAGCAAAATGTGAGTGGGAACTTCATCAAAAATAGAATCTCTATGTTCAATCACCTTGTGAGTGGAAGGATAATATAGATAATATGCCTTGGAAACTTCATTGTATCCCACCATGACGTAGCAATGATTGGTAGGTTTCAATTTGTTTCTCTTTTCACAAGCAATATGGCCCCGTGCATACAATCCAAAAACCCTAAATGTGAAACTAAAGGTTTGTTTCCAAGAAATTTCTCACATGGAGTCACACCATGGCAAAGGATTTGAACAATGAAAATAGCTAGCCAAACCTATAAATATAATTATGATACAATATAAGGTTGATATTGAATGAACGTGAATATTGCACTGCAAGTGTTTGTACCTTTGTAAGTGTTCTCATCCAAGGTGCATTTGTTAGTTCAGTAAGCACCTCTAAATGTGTCCAAGACTTGAGCACATGCAGAGAAGGTGCAGTGGTAGGTCACATCAGTTTGTACAGCAGCTTTAATGACATCATAAGTGTAGTTGCAGGAAGGCATAGAGAACAATTCAGTAAGGGAAGGGGAAGTTCACATCGTTGCATCAAAAGTACCACAAGAAGCCATAACAGTAGAGCAATTACAGGCACATGTGATGGAGATACAATTCATATAGTGGCCAGCCTTTGGGAGGGTGCGCTCATCAATCCTCAACATGTGGTGCATTGATTGTGAAGGAGAGATCATTATTATGTAAGGGAATGCAGTTCTTTATTTAGCAATCTAGAATTAACAAGTGGCTTTCATTAGTTGCATTTCTAGTTTGAGAAAGGAAAGTTCCAAAAGTAGCAGCACTTTTCTATTTGTAAGACACTGTTCAGATTTAGAACAATTCTAATTTTAGGTTTGCTTTTCTAGTTTAAGAATGCAACACATGGGTATTGACTAGTCTAAGGAAAGGGTGCATATCCCAAGGAGGGTCTTTCTCCTTGATTGGAGCGCACTAGTTAAGAATATTCATCATGCAGGGATCTAATCACTGGGAAGAAATAGATCTTAGGGTTAATACTTATTTCAAGAATGGATACACTTCTTGATCATACTATTTTGTAACCCTGGAAGCCTTCCTTGAAGTATAAAAGAAGGCTCAGGTAGGATTTAAGAATTCAATTCAGTAGAGAGCAATGACTGATTAGAGTTGGTATTTAATGTTTCTACCATTCTAGTATTTCCTACTTTTTAGAGTAATAAAACAGTGATGTGATTTGAGTTTCAGATTGTTGTGTTTTTTAAAATGTAGAATACTTCTTATGTTTACAAGGAAATACTTATAGCCATGCCCACAGAGGGTTTTACAAGCCCAATCAACTCACTGCTTATCGTTATACCACACTCCTATGGGCCAAATTGTTGTGCTTTCTACTATAATTTCAGTTTGATGCTCTGGTGCAGAGGAGTGCCCCCCACTCCCTTGATCCCACTCCAAAATCTCACTCCTTTTGGAAGTTTGCTCCCAAAACAATCCTAGTTTTGGGAGCGCAGTCCTGAGGCACTCCTGAGACACTCCCTACCTCTCCTATACTAAAAGCTCCTATACTAGGTTGATCATTTGATAAAAATATTATGGTACCTCCCTTCTTTGCCAAGATCCTATAAAAATTGTTATGGTTCATCATTTGATGACAATGTTATAAAAGCTATAACTACTAGATGATTGATGTTATATGTTGTAATCTATGTTTTCTATAGCTAATTCAACATACTACATTTTTTTCAGATATAAATCCATCAAAATATATTAAAATATATAGTATATACTATATAAAAAAACGCTCCCAAAATGTGGGCTTTTGAAAATTTCACTTTTTAGTCTGCTCCTGCTCCCCACTCCCAACAACATAGGTTTGATGTGTTTCAGTCCCTAGTAAATATCAAATTTCCATTTTGATAATACTTTCAGTGTTTTGTTGATCTTAAGTAGGTAGGTTAGGTCAGATTGCTAGGACTGTTACCATGTCCTGAGAATTTCAACATACACCCCTATTTTCAACATAAATGATAAGATAGTTGTAGGCATCAGTCATCTATTCCACCTAGAAGAATCCACTGGAAAGCATAGAAGAGACCAACTGCCCCAGCAAGTGTTAGCAGATAACTTGACAAGTTATAATCATTTCAAGCTTGGATTTTCCAAACTGCAAAGTAATTAATGAGTCATGTAGTTAAGGACTTTAAATGCAGGATACATCCCCATACTTGTCTTTCTTAATTAATGTACCCAGATTCCAAAACTATCAATGTGCCTATAGATGAATATCAATGAGTGCAAAGAATCTTTTGAGTATCAAGAGTAGATCCATATGGCCCTCTTTGCACTTCCACCCATAATTATACACCAAACTTATGCAATTCTGAATTTTATGATTTCTTTCTATCAAGTAGTAAATGTTTATGGTTCAATCACTATTAGGTGACTCTGTATGCAGAAGTATTTCTAAGTTTATATTTTTATCTAGTTCTAATTGTACGGGGGTAATGTGAACTACTTAATGTGATAATTTATGGTTCATGTGCATTATTTTATGGTTGAGATGCTAAATAGAAGATTATGAAAAGCTATTAAAAAATGTATCCGAGTCATTGAAGTTAAAGTAGTAGGTGTTTGAAGATTTAGTTTGTGTGCCTGCTTTAAATTTGTACAAATATAGAGATAAGAGAACTATTTGTGAACAAATTGCAGGAAAAATGTTCCACATTGGAAGTGGACACTATCATTGGACAACCTAGTCTTGAAAATTACTTTGTACAAGAACCTCAAAGTATGTATACCTAATTTGCTTGATCATTTGCTGATTTCATTTTTTCTAATATGGTGTAGGGAATAGTAAAATGATGTATTTATCTTATTCATAATTCTTCCCCCTGGTTTTTGACATTTTTGACTCATTATTTTCCTATGTTTGATAGGCACCAGCGATACATGGCCAAGTGCTGATACTAAAGATCTTCATAACAGTCCTCTGCCATCAAAATCCATTGATAAATTTACATCAACATCTAACCCATCAATATCCAGAGATAGAAATGGTGAAGTTGCCATAACTTATATGCATACTACAGATATTGAAGCTCTTATGCCAAAGCTTTGGCATTCTGACTATTATATGGAACCAACAATACAAGAGTTATCAATTAAAGAGAGTGCAGAACCTGACTATTGCTGTTGGGTTAGAGATTTTGTTGTAGGTAGAAGAGGTTATAGATCAGTAAAGTATTTTGGGGAAACAAATGTTAGATACCTAGACTTGGAGAGTATTATTCAATTCAACATGTGCAAGATCCTTGGGTACATGGACGAAGGAAAAAATCCTCCTGTAGGCCAAGGTCTAAACAAATCTGCAGAAATATCATTATTAAATGTGAAATGCAAAGACAAAAAGACAGGTCAAGATTTCTTAGAAGGCCTTGAGGTGAAATTTTTTGAGAAAAGTCGAAAACGGAAAACTAAAGAGCAAAGTTTTTACTTTATTTCCTATAATGCCAGCAAGGGGGAATGGAAATTCCAGGTAAAACATTTCATCAAATATTGCCTTCATGAACTTGACAACAAGTGAGGAAGGATCGACGCCTTGAATATTATAGTACCCTAGGCCCTGGTTATAGTAGGAAGCATAGCTGGTGTGATGTCTATTGATTGGTGCGTATGTGGAGTTTGTTGCAATGGGAAGAATGCATGTAATCACTATAAACACATCAACAAGATACATCAAAAGCACATAGACGAGAGAAGAACAGTATTTCATTGTATTAATAGGCATCATCACATTACAGCACGGATCTCCATCATTTTTGCTGGTTATCCAAACCCTATCGCCATTGAATACTTCTAACCCTAGCTCTCTTGAATCAAAAACTACATTTTATGTATATTATCTATTTCTAAAGATAAACATTTAGATCCAATCCACAAGAATTGAGAAAACAAACCTTCCTAGATTTGATCTTCGCCGTCAAGAAGCTTGATTGAGACAATCGAGCGGCAGGTGGAAATGAATATTGTACATCAAGCCAAATTAGGTGGGTTATTGAAGGGAAAACCAGTATGAATTAGAGTGAAAGGATTAGGCCAATTCATTCAATTATGGTTTGGAAAGAAAGAATATTCCATTGTCACTATCGTCCCCACAGTCAAGTTTTGGTACAACCAATCTTTTTTCATCAATAGTGTTTCATCTATTGGGGCACCTTAATTTTAGCATTGTTGAAATTTTAGCAAATTGGTTTGAATATTTGAAATGCATATGAATAGCTGAACAAAATATTGTTGCAGAAGATTGAGAAAATACCTAAAACATTCATCCTGGCCAGAATGCAACACAACTTCATCTATGAAAATCCCTTTATTAAAAATTGGTGAAATCGACCCCTAAGAAGATGCAGGTCGATCCCCATGCGCTATGAGGTGAAGTTTTCCAACCCATGAATGAAATTCCTGACCTGATAGAGAAATTTATCTTCACAGCAAATGAGAAAAATCCATGATTTCATTGTCATTGGTGGTATAGCCACTAAAATTTTGAATTTCCAAAAGATATTTATCAAATATGGAAAATTAAGTTTAAGGTTTTTATTTTAATTTATAGGTGGGCTTAGAATGAGTTATGTTTGAGTGATTCAATTTATCATTTTTATAGATATGAAAATTGTTGTGTGTTGGTCTAAAAAAATTTATGAAATTAATTAATTATTAATTTTTGTAACTATGGAAATTACTTTAAATCGTTATGTTATTTTTGTGACTATTCATTGAACTCGTGAGAATATTTACATAGGAGACAACCACAATTTTTTAGCCGCTCTGCTAGGGTTTCATCTCATGCATTAGGGTTCTCGGGTTCACCTCTGTTGCAGACGTCATGGTCGCCACTAATGGCAGTTCCCAACCGCCCTCCTCCTTTGCGCTTCCTCCTGAAATTGAATCTTTCACACGCCTGGTTTCCAACCACCCTCCTCCTTTCCTTTCAAAAGGGAGTCTCAATATACATGAAGTTGTAAAACACCATTTTCAGAAGCAAATATTATGAGGATAATGATGAAGAGAGGTTGTTAATCGATGAGTTGTTTCCCATAATGAGTTGTTGCTGCAAGGTAAGGAAAATTTGTTTGAGAAGGCCACTAGGGATTAGGGATTGTCTATAATAACAGTAAGAAATGATGGTGTTTCCAAAGGTAATCTAGGACCAAATGTTTTTGGTGGGGTTCTTCGTAATGATCAAGGCGATATGCTTCGAATGTATTATGGATATCTAGGAGTCGACAACAACAATGTTGTCGGACTGAAATATCTAGCTCAAGGGCTCCAGATTACCATTAATAATGTATATTGTTAGGTAATAACTGAAGGGGACTCTTAGATATGTCTGGTGGTTCACATAGCAATTAGACTACAAAGTGGAATATCTATATATCAATCAACATACATAAAATATAACCATATATGTTCACAAACTCTGCTCAACTTAATCTCGGACATCTCCCTTGTAAAGTGTCATTTGGCTGATGTTTGTTATCGATTATCTTCCTTAAAATGTGGGGATGGTCAATTTGATCCATAAATAAGTATTTTATGCATGATTATCTCGGCTTTCACTACATCCATGACCATTATTGGAGTTATAAAAGGTGAGGTTGACAAAATTTTAGAGTTCCATGAAAGGAGAGCTAGATGAAGAATTATTGAAGATAATGGAAATGTTCTACTCACTTAGGGATTACTCTTGTAATAAAAAAACATGATAGGCCATATTTCAACTTATGAAGTTGGAACTTAGTCTTGAGACATCCATTATCACATGGGATTTGTCCAAGGAACATAACTAGTAGAGGTAACTTTCTAAGGATTTTGTATAGTCTTGTTTGAATGATTTCAATGTGTTGTATCAAGCCAATTAGATGGTGCCACAGTACGAGGTCCAATTCAGAGAGATGCCAAGGCATTCTCCTCATCTAAATACTAATAAACTAAATGTGAACACCTTTTTTACAAATTGAATATGACCATCAAGGGAAGTGTTGCTAGAGGAACACATCAAATTCATTTGCTATGAGGAAGTTCCAAACCATCCTTTTTATGGCATAAAAAGGAACCAAGAGGAAACAATATGGGGGTTATAAAGAACCAACCAAGGTGTAATTAACCACCATTCATACTTATCATACGGTGTAACAATTATTTCCCTCAACATACTCAGTAGAGTAGTGCTTAAACTAAGCTTTCCCAACTGAGAACACATTGAACATATTTAAAATGAGGTCGTTGGACATGTGGAGCGACCCATTTTGAGAAATTTTACAAAGGGAGATCACTGGAGCTAGAATCATTAAGAATTAGACCATGGTGGGAGATGTTGGGAGAGCTCACCAAACCCATATAGCAATGAAAAACCATGTGCACTAGTTAACATACTTGGAGATCACAAGTAAAATAAATGATGTTACTCTTTCTATTTTAATTGATCCAAGAACCACATCTGAGAAATTTATTTTACCAAATGCATTGTATAGATGTGGTTTGGTGGCTATTAGGTAATATTATTTTAGCATCATTGAGATGACCTTAGGATTCAAGTAGGAGTCAATTCCAATTATTCAATTTCATTAGTTGCAGATGCATATGAAGAATTTTTTGGATTTAGAGCTGATACAACATGAAAATCGAAATTGCTACACCTAATTATGATTCAGAATGTGTATTTGGCCATATTTGACAAGCTTTCTCTATAATTCATTCAGCAGCTACTCTCTTTATTTCCTTGCATTTTCCCCATTTAAATCCAACCGCATTCTAGTGATGGAATATATAGCCAAACCTCCCACCCTATTATAGTTTTTTACTAACCCTTCCCTCTAAGGTGACAACAGAATGTAACACAAATAAAGCATTATCATCTGAAAACATTATTGGTGCTGCATTAATGCCAGCATAGACCCATCTTAACCCCGGATCTATTAGGAAAAGTAGAATAAAAAAGAAACTGGCATATAAACCTCTCAGTGCTTGAAAGATTAGGGTTAAGATGGATCTATGTTGATTCAATTTATTTTATATTTTTTTTATCATGGTCAGATATTTTATTTCTTTTTTATTATTTTGGAGAATTTTATTTATTCACATTCATATTATGGACTTCAATTTTTCTTTCATTTTAGTTTATTAGCATTAAGTTACACATCTCATCCATACTGGGTTGTAGAGTGCACCTAGGAACTGTGATATCATAAGGCTATGAAACAAAAGGTAACCTAAGAAGTATATACCATCGCAGCTGAAAATTTCCTTTAACCTGCCTGTGTTTCTCACTAACAGTGACGGTGTCTCAAGAGTCAAGATTAAGCCCCATTTCCAAAATGAGTAATTCTCTCCACTGGAAGAAGCAATAATAACATTGAATAAATGTGATATGTTTCCACTTATAGTCCATTCAAAGCATCAGGTACAGGGAAAAGGCATCCTAGGGTTAGCCGAATGATGTTATCAATGGTTGGAATTCAAAAACAAAAGCACAAGGAATTTAGTGTATCTCCAGACCTTTAGCTAAATCTAAAAAAAAGCAAAGGAACATTTGGAATATAATTACATGTGGTAGCCTTGCTATGGACATAGATTGTCAAGTTTGTTTTCCTCGTATTGCTTCGATTGCAATCTGTCAATCTTTCAGAAAATCTATATTTCATCGTGGTGCCAGGATTGACTATTTAAATTGGTTAATTGATTTATTGTAAACTTAAGAACCCTCTTGATATGGACATTGGGTTTCTACATTAAAAGTGGGATTCTTCATCTGGTCATAAACTATTTGAATCAATGCATAAATGATAAAAGTATCATGATTCTTTCCACTAAACTTGTTTAAAAAAAATGATGAGAATGAACGTATTTGGGCATTCCCAACATTATTAAGGATTGGGATTCCACCTACACTCCAACCCCAAGAAAAAGTTAAATAGTTAAATATCACATAGTAGGTTTTTCTTGTTAGGTGTTGAAACATAATGGACATCAACAAAGTCTTGTACATCTTGGATTTCATTTAGGTGACTTACATGTATGTAGTGAACTACCCACGAGAATGCTCAAACTATAGTTAATGAATAATAACAAAAATGAAAAAACCATGACCAATGAGTGTGATATATGAAAGACATCGATGGCCTCAATAGAGAGGTTCAATGACAACAAGCCCTAAGTATTCGGGTAGCTGTCACACCCTGGTTTTGACCCTATTGCATTAGATGCATATGATGTATATATTGTAATAATCATGGTGCGGAGCTAAAGGCCAAGGCCCCACCATTGATTGGTTATGCTATGTTTTGGATTTAAAATTGTCACCGAAGGTGTATCGGGGCATGCGGCATAGATATTAAGTTTATCATCATGTAAATATGCATCTTTAATTAAAATGAACACAACCAGCTACGATCGCGGCAACTAAATTGAGAAGGGGCATGATTTTCACAAGGATGAGGATGTGGGGGGAATTTGTCAAACCTTGGCCAATACGGAAAAACCCATGTGTCGCCACCTTGTTTTATTTCCAACCACTTTCATTGAAGAATGGCTGGTTGTAGTTGAAGCAATTAATTGCTTTGGGAGTGGGGTGGCAGGACTATCAGTCCTCACCCACACGCACACTCCACCACAACGTTTGACTTCCTAATGGCAAGAGAAACCTTCACGCACTCTCCACTATGCAAGGCCTCATGATTTTTTGTCCATCCATGCCTGTGCTGAACACTCACGCACCTCCAATTCGCGTCCTCTCTATAGGTTGTTCACCCTAACGCACAGGTATTCTTCCGTTTTGGACTCACACAGTGAGCTAGGAGCTGTGCGTTTTCATCCACAATCTGCTATGTAGCTGTGGTCTTCCTTACGTTTTGGGATGGGAGTCTACTCATCTCACACGCCGGTTGGGAGTTGGTATTTTTCTCTTCCTCGGCGTGGTTTATGTATGTTTTTCCTTACCAATTCATGGCCTATACCTATGTTTACCTCTGCCCAGCTATGAATGTGGTTTTCCCTTTCTACCCTTGGACTATATAAGCTCCGGGTGGATTCACTGTTCGACGGGGTCGCTGATTTCCCCACGTGGCTGTCTGTGTTTGTCATGGTCTTCTTCATATTTTGGGAACGGTTGTAATTTGGGTGCACTGACACGTTCAGTGGGCTATTGAAAATCCATTTGGGAGCCATTTCCCCTGTTAAGTTGTCTAAGCTGTAATAACTAAGTAATTGCATGTGTAAAATGGTTGGTCTTCAGACTGTGTAAGGAGCAGTGATGGGGGATTAGTTTTTCTTGATAAACCTGGTGGCTGGAAACCACACAGACAGAGCTAGAGGGCTGGCCTTCTTCTCCATCACCCCTGAATAACACTGGAAGGGAATGCAGGGCCTGAGGGATTGTGTAGCAAAGAAGGGACTGATTCCTTGTGTTGGGTGTGGTGGGTGTCTTAGAGATCAGGCTAGTTCTAGTGTGGGTGTTCTTGGCTCTGTAATGAGCTCACCAACTTAACATTTAGCCTTTCCCCAACTCTTGGATGGCCTGATAAACCCAACTGTGTTCACTTGGTTGTGTTTTGTGTATCCCTGGCTATGTGTAAGCCTGCTTGTTCCCTTATTCCTTGGAGAATCATTCCCAGCTCGAGGGTGGCAGCGTCGCTAAGAGATTAAGGAGCACGCTGGCCTATGGTTGGGTGGAACGTTGCAGCGATGTAGCTGGTTGCGGAGAGAGATCTTATAAGATAAGTGATCTTTCCCATTTTTACTTCTGCAACCATAATTTATGTTAATGAAAATCATGAACATGTTAAATGAATGCTTGTGTGAATGCATGTTGATTTTGCTGTGCTTGATAAATTAACGATAGCTGTGTATGATGAACAATGGCATTTGTGCATGTTTTACCTTAATGCATTCCCTACAGCATTTTGTTTATGCAATTTTTATCCATGTACATGTTCATGGGCTCTTAGCCCGCATGGTTAACGCCATGGTGATCGTGTCCTCTTCGCCAGTCGGAGGCATGGGGATGTGACAGTATCCATGTACACATATCATCAGGCTCTCACTAAGACACACTACACAAGCCATAGAATAGCATGGATTGTGATAATCACCTACACCGTCAAATGAGGATCATCGATCCATGCTGTTAATGATCCTACCGTAGGGTCAACTACAGTAAACTAGTTATTACTTGTCCTTCCTCTAAATGACGAGGTTCAAGGAGCTTCTCATGACCACTCTAAGTGAATCACCTTCATCAACATATTCAAAACTGTCAAAACTGTCAAAACCCCAAAATTTCCGAAAAATTTAAATTCTTTTTATAATAGCATATATTCTCAAAAAATGCAGCCATTAACTGTTTGATTAGTTTTATGTTACTAGAATTATAACCAAATGATATTTTGATTATACTTATCTTTAAAGAATAGTTTCTTTTCAGTTACTGATTTGTTTTCTGTTTGCGACCACAAGGTGGGATTGTCATGAAAGACTGGGATTACTTAGCTTCCGAGCTAATGCAGCAGTTTTCCTTCTCTTATAGATATACAGGTAAGATGTTCGGGTCGCTGCTAACAAATATCTAAAGTATTCAATAATGATTCGCTGTACAAAATCTATTCAATAAAAGTATATACATGCTAGTCAGATTTACCAGGCTTGTAAAGGTAAAACTTTAACTAAGATTTCTTTTAAGATCTTACTGATAGAGAGTTGAATTCTACTAGTAAAGATGGTAGCTATTTCTCCATCAAGAAAACAGGATTTAACATTTCTACAGAGTACGAAACCGTTGGATGTTTATACTGAATGCAAGTGTAAAATGCAATAGATAATTCTTTACTAGCAGCAAGCATGGTAGGATTACAACATCATAGATCCAATTTTACTTATTCATAATTACTGCATCATGCCAAGATTAAATTTGTAACTGTAACTATAAAAGGGTAAGGAGTTTTAGTATCAAACCCATACTTTTCTCACTTCAATCATTTACAAGGTTTGTTACTTAATACAAGTCTTCCTTTATTACTTTAAGGATCTGCATTGTTTTGGAATACTACTTCTATTCCATGGTCAATAATTTGATGTAAATTTAGAGATCATTCCCAGTTTCATTATACTCAAATGCCACTCTATGATTTTCATAACCATATTATCAAGCAAAGAAGATTAACTTACCCAAGTTATCTATCATGTAATGACTTTATAATGTCTTTTAAAATCTTTGAGCTTGATTTTGATCCAAGGATAAAGGTAACAAAAAGATTCTATGACTATTAATAGGATTTGTTATTATATAAGCAAGGGATGATCATATCGTCAAGAGTAAAACCATAATCATGATCAATGGGTCACTTAATTGGATTATTACAATGCTATAGACTTTTATATTACGATGCTTTTTACCTTCCATCATAAACTATGGCAATTGATAGTATAGAATTAGAGTTATAATAAGCTATGCTATGATAACTATTAATACTCCTTTGTTTTTATAACACATTAACAAACAAAACAACGCTCCACACATAAATATGTTAGACCGAATGATAAACCAAATCGATATTACGATGTTTTATAAACACTATTCTAATGTTTACGTGGTTGATTAAAATAATGCAGGTGATATACTATGTTATAAAGGTCCTTGTGGAATTCACACGATATGATTGGGATTGCAAAAGTCCTTGGTGATCTTGTCGTGGAACTATAATGTTCCTACCCACTGAATGCCAATTATTTGAGGGTTACGTGGGCTCTTCTCGTCCATGCAATGGTGTTTAAAAGGGTTTGACTCAGCCCTAAATGTCACTCTTCTGCTGCCTCCGAGCCTCTGGCCGCTCTGCGATAACCTCCTTGTTCGCTCCATTGTTTACACTGTCTGCTAGTCAAGTCCTATGTTGGTTTAGCTCCTCGTGGCTCCTCTGCTGCACTGTGAGGAAGATACTGTGTTGAAAAACTTGTTGTGAGATGTTTGGGCAGCGTCAACTCTCTTAGGGTTTCCTCCATTGGCATCCCTCGCTCGAACTCTTTACTGTACAGGCCGTTGCCTTAACTTAGTCCTGCCATTCTTCCTCCACCTTGATAAGTTACTCATCACTTCAGTGAGCTCCTTCTCTTCGGTGGTAAATGAAGGGTTTACCCTTCCTCCTGCTGGTGGTTTTCTTGTTGTTCTTCAGTGGTCGAATCTCCATTAAAATTTAAGGTATGTTCTTCAGTTTGTCCTTAAAAAATAAAAATCCATCTTTATTTAGACTATAACCTTTTATTACGCTTTCTGTAGGTTCTTCTTTAATTGTAATTTGTAATTTTTGATAAATTTCATCCAATTTTACCCTTTCAGTAAGCTATTCATTTAAATCAGAAACATAACTGCTGATCGCTGCTGTAAAATTCAGCTTTGTGTTTCTACTTAAAGCATTACCCACCTTATTTTCATTTCCTTTTATGTGTTGGATTTCAAAATCGTATTCATTCAAGAAGGCTAACCACCTTGCTTGTCTTGCATTTAAGTTGGGCTGGTCCAAAAGGTATTTCAGACCTTTATTATCAGTCATTAGAATAAACTTTCTGCCTATTAAGTGGTGTTGCCACATTTTTAAGGCATGTATAACAGCAGCAAGTTCTAAATCATAAGTTGCATAATTCTCTTCATGGATCTTTAACTTCCTGGACTCATAGGCAATGACATGCCCGTCTTGAGTCAGCACACCACCTAAACTGTCATTACAAGCATCGGTGCATACCACGAAATATTTATTAGGATCTGCTATTCTTAGAATAGGCGCAG
Organism: Pseudotsuga menziesii; assembly: GCA_001517045.1. NCBI lineage: Eukaryota > Viridiplantae > Streptophyta > Pinopsida > Pinales > Pinaceae > Pseudotsuga > Pseudotsuga menziesii. The sequence continues at coordinate 99,864 of LPNX011020180.1, forward strand.
TTGTTAATAAGGTTTTTAATTTCTTAAAACTTTCTTAACACTTTAAGTTCCAATCGAATTTCTTTCCTTTCTTTTCCAAGGAACTGATTGGATTATCTATTTTTGAAAAGCCTTCAATGAATCTCCGGTAATAACCGGTAATTCCCATAAATGACCTAACATCTGTTACGTCCTTTGGAACTAGCCAATCTTCGATTGCCCAAATCTTTTCGGGATCGACTGAAATCCCTTCTTTAGTCACTACATGACCTAAGTACTGGATTTCATCTCTAAAGAAATCACACTTGCTGAACTTTGCAAAAAGTTGTTACTCTCGCAGCTCTTGTAAAACTATCCGTAAGTGTTCCTTATGTTCCGCTTCATTTTTAGAATAAAATAAGATGTCATCGATAAATACGACAACAAATTTATCTAAGTATTTATGCATTATATTATTCATTAGGCACATAAAGATAGCTGGGGCATTTGTAAGCCCAAATGGCATTATGACAAATTCGTAATGTCTATACCTTGTTCTAAAGGTTGTCTTAAAGATATCCTCATCTTTAATTCTTACTTGATGATATCCTGATCTCAGGTCTATCTTGGAGAACACCGTAGCTCCACGTAGCTGATCAAACAAATCATCTATGCGGGGCAATGGATATCTATTTTTAATTGTCATCTTATTTAGTTGACGCTAATCTATGCATAGTCGCATAGTTCCGTCTTTATTTTTGACAAAGATGACCGGCGCTCCCCAAGGGGACACACTAGGTCGAATGTACTTCTTATCTATTAACTCTTTTAACTATGATTTTAATTCATTTAGTTTTAAAATATTCATACTATATGGAGCTTTCAAGCTAGGTACATCACCTGGTACTAGCTCAATAGTGAAATCCAGTTCCCTCCTAGGAGGTAATCCTGGAATTTCCTCCGGAAAAACATCAGTAAATTCGTTTAAAACAGGAATATATTCTATTTTTAACTTATCCTTTTCAGATTTACTTGCCTCATCTATAATAGTTACAGCATAGGCTTTGCACCCTTTTCTAACTGCTCTTTTAAGTTGTAAGGTAGAAATTTGCCAGATTACAGTTTTCCTAGGAATACCCTTAACTGTTACTGGTTGTTCATTATTATTTATGCACCTAAAGGTTTTATCAAAACAGTTTAAAACTACTTTGTGTTGCTCTAACCAATCCATACCAATCAGTAAATCATACGAGCCAAGTGGCAAAACATTAAGCTTAACTGTAGTTTTAAAATCATTCATAACTAAAGCACATTCTTTCACATAACATGTTACTTTCCTTTTTGCCCCGGTGGCTAATTGAACTAACCAGGAACTATCAAACTTTTCAATAGTCAATTTACACTTTTCCACTATCTGAGGTGAAATGTAACTAAGACTAGCCCCTGGATCAATTAAAATGGTTACAGGGGTTTGGTTAACCATACCTTCTACTTCCACCATGGAATTCTGATAATCAGCTTGGCGGTTCTCCAATGCTGCATTTATTCTGGGCATATTCCTTGCAAGTTATCCAACATTCATTTCATCCTGCACAGTGTGAATATTTCTGTTTGACTTTTTTCAATTTGGGAAGACCAAGGCATAGTGCGGGCCATTACATTCCCATCACTTAACAGGCTCCTTTCTTCCAAAATTCTTAGTGAAATTCCCATGATTGTTGGCAGCTTCCTTGCCTTTAAAGTTGCTGTAATTATTAGAATTATTAGAAGCACCATTTCTATTTCCCTGGAAGTTCTTACCATTAGAATGATTTCTGTTCTTATTATTCTTGAAATTCTTCTAGGGTACAAATTCTTTCTTTTTAAACTCAGGCTAATTACTGTTCTTTTTATCCTTCCAATTGGCTATACCTTCTTTCTTCTTGTTCTGTTCAAAACAGAAATTAGCCTTCCGCATGGCTTCTTCCAGATTATTCGGGTTATCATACTCGATTCTATCCTTGATATGATATGGTAGACAGCTGAGAAACTGCTGCACTTTAGGTTTCTCATCGACTAAATAAGGTACATACCTCAACAAGCTTAATAATTTACTGTTTAAATCCTTCATAGTCATGGACCCTAACTTTAACTCGTAAAATTCTTTAGCTCTTTCTTTATAATATTGTTCGGACATAAATTTCTTCTTGAAGTACCTTTTAAAGGTACTCCAATTAACTTCTTTTTCCTTGATCCCCTTGACTCTTTTCAAATCTTGCCACCATATGTCTATTTTTCCAGAGAGATTATAGATGGCCATTCTTGCCTTCAACTGATTTGAATAATTGTATATCTGAAAATACTTCCTCATCCCGGATAACCAGGACTCTACTTCTTCCCCTTTTTCGGTCTCTCCATTAAAAGTTGGGGGCTTTATTTTTTTAAACTCCCCAGAAATCTCTTCATATGGCCTATACTTCTTCTTTCTGTCATACAACCCAGCCTCACTACTTTCACTAGTAGTGTAATAGCTTTGTTTTTCCCTGAACCCTTCAGATGATGAACTACTTTCAAGTTTAGCTAGCTTCATCTTTTTAGATCCTTTCTAATGGCTAGCTTCCTCAGATTCGGATTTTTTGTTCCTTCCTTCAGTCTGAAAATTTTTCATCAAAATTTGGTTCAACTCTTCTTGAGTCTTCAGAGTCCTTTCATTGTCCTTATTGACTGATTCCATTTCAGTCTTCAAATCCTTTATAGTCTGCATCAGCTCTGAAGAGTGAGCAGTTACCTCTTCTAACATAGGTTCTCTGGACATTTGTCTTGTCTCGGTGTTGGGAGACTCCTCTTGAGTGTATTCTCCTATCTTCTCCATACCTACCTGTTAGATTCAGAAAAAGAAATTTTCTTTTCTTTACATAAAACAAAATACAGGTTATTACATTATTTTATTGTTCTATGGAAACTAGTTGGGCCGCATCAAGGCCTAGTATTTGAACCATGCTATGATACCACATGTCAAAACCCCAAAATTTCTGAAAATTTTAATTTTTTTTTATAATAGCATATATTCTCAAAAAATGCAGCCATTAACTGTTTGATTAGTTTTATGTTACTAGAATTATAACTGAATGATCTTTTGATTATACTTATCTTTAAAGAATAGTTTCTTTTCAATTACTGATTTGTTTTCTGTTTGCGACCACAAGGTGGGATTGTCATGAAAGACTGGGCTTACTTAGCTTCCGAGCTAACGCAGCAGTTTTCCTTCTCTTACAGATATACAGGTAAGATGTTCGGGTCGCTGCTAACAAATCTCTAAAGTATTCAATAATGATTCGCTGTACAAAATCTATTCAGTAAAAGTATATACATGCTAGTTAGATTTACCAGGCTTCTAAAGGTAAAACTTTAACTAAGATTTCTTTTAAGATCTTACTGATAGAGAGTTGAATTCTACTAGTAAAGATGGCAGCTATTTCTCCGTCAAGAAAACAAGATTTAACATTTCTACAGAGTACGAAACCGTTGGATGTTTATACTGAATGCAAGTGTAAAATGCAATAGATAATTCTTTACTAGCAGCAAGCATGGTAGGATTACAACATCATAGATCCAATTTTACTTATTCATAATTACTGCATCATGCCAAGATTGAATTTGCATAATTACTGAATTTGAATTTTTTACTATAAAAGGGTAAGGAGTTTTAGTATCAAACCTATACTTTTCTTACTTCAAGCATTTACAAGGTTTGTTACTTAATACAAGTCTTCCTTTATTACTTTAAGGATCTGCATTGTCTTGGAATACTACTTCTATTCCATGGTCAATAATTCGATGTAAATTTAGAGATCATTCCCAGTTTCATTATACTCAAATATCACTCTATGATTTTCATAACCATATTATCAATCAAAGAAGATTAACTTACCCCCAAGTTATCTATCATGTAATGACTTTATAATGTCTTTTAAAATCTTTGAACTTGATTTTGATCCAAGGCTAAATGTCACAAAAAGATTCTATGAATATTAATAGGATTGGTTATTATATAAGCAAGGGATGATCATATGGTCAAGAGTAAAACCATAATCATGAGCAATGGGTCACTTAATTGGATTATTACAATGCTATAGACTTTTATATTACGATGCTTTTTACCTTCCATCATAAACTATGGCAATTGATAGTATAGAATTAGAGTTATAATAAGATATGCTATGATAACTATTAATACTCCTTTGTTTTTATAACACATTAACAAACAAAACAACGCTCCACACATAAATATGTTAGACCCAATGATAAACCAAATCGATATTACGATGTTTTATAAACACTATTCTAATGTTTACGGGCTTGATTAAAATAATGCAGGTGATATACTATGTTATAACGGTCCTTGTGGAATTCATGCGGTATGATTGGGATTGCAAAAGTCCTTGGTGATCTTGTCGTGGAACTATAATGTTCCTACCCACTGCATGCCAATTATTTGAGGGTTACGTGGGCTCTTCTCGGCCATACACTGGTGTTTAAAAGAGTTTGACTCAACCCTAAATGTCACTCTTCCGCTGCCTCGGGGCCTCTGGCCGCTCTATGATAACCTCCTTGTTCACTCCATTGTTTACACTGTCTGCTAGTCAAATCCTATGCTGGTTTAGCTCCTCGTGGCTCCTCTACTACATTGTGAGGAAGATACTGTGTTGAAAAACTTGTCATGAGATGTTTGGGTAGCATCAACTCTCTAAGGGTTTCCTCCATTGGCATCCCTCACTCGAACTCTTTACTATACAGGCCATAGCCTTAACTTAGTGCTTCCATTCATCCTCCACCTTGACAGGTTACCCATAGCTTCAGCGAGCTCCTTCTCTTCGGTGGTAAATGAAGGGTTTACCCTTACTCCTGCTGGTGGTTGTCTTGCTGTTCTTCAGTGACCGAATCTCCATTAAAATTTAAGGTATGTTATAGGGTTTTCAATAAGTTTTATTTTCGCAGTATTAGCTTAACCCTCAACAGTTAGTAAGGTTTTTAATATCAAGTTTATCCTTCATTGCAGGGTTTGACCTCTTCTCTTGGCGAGGAAGGCACAAGACTTCAACAGCTGGCTTCTCCCGGTAAGCCTGGTTTTACCCATGGCATTCTCCTCCTTGCTGGCCCTTTAGGGCAGTTATGATTTTGGATTCGTGGTGTGTAACCCTCGCGGTTACTTTGGTTCAGTTAGTGAACCTGAATGCTGTAAAAAGAGTTTTTATCTCTTCGTTTATCAAGGGATCTTCGGTTGTAGAGGATACTGAAGTTTTGGTTCTTCACTTGCTTACTGTGTGATGTGTACAGTATATTATTGTTTATACAGGCTGTAAAAGCCTTATTTTGGATAAGATATTTATCATTGTGAAGTTTAAGGGAGATAAAACCCCTTCCTTTTGATGAACCTCGCTGCTTATTTTTAATTTTGCCAGGGTTTACCCTGAACTTGGAATATAAGCTATCTATACAGTTTTTCGTAATTTATAAATTTGGTTTACTGTACAGTTTTTTAATAATTAACTTTTACTTGCATTTTGAATGGAAAATATATAGAATAATTAAGCTCAGCCTTATGAGCCCTTCTAAGTTCGGATACCTCCTGATTCCTGTAATTTGATATATGCCTTATCTACTAATTGTAAATTATTTATGGCATTAGTAGGGTTGTTCCTGTACTTCAATAGTATATATATTGTTATAATTTTTGAATTATAGGTCTTAATGTTGAAAGACATTCTTTATGTAACTGTCAGTCTAACCTTGAGTATAGGTTTTATATTCAAACAAATTTGTTAATGATAATAAGATAAGTCATTACTTTGAATTTCAAATAATATTAATTTTTATACAGAAATTAATTATCACTGATTATAATAACAGTGTTATTCTTTCTGTAATACTTATTACTTTTGTTACTAGTTCTGCTTAGGTTCTTTTATAGGTTTTTAAAGTAATAGTAGTTTATTCTCAGTTTATAAAATAATCAGTTTTTTAAGTATTCTCAAAGCTTACTGTTAAATACACTGCACTTCTGAAAATAAGGGTTTCTAGTTATGCTTTATACATTAAAGTTTAGCTCGGAGTCGAGCACTTTGTTAAATGTTTACTGTAAATTAAGCACTTAAATTTTTACTGTCAATATTCCTTTTAAAATTTACTGTCAAGGATTATGTACTTTGTTTAAACCCTGACTTCTAGTTATTAAGAAATTTGTAAGCTGTAACTTACAGTTTAAACCCTTCAGCTTATACAGGGTTTTTATATTCTTATTTTATTATAATAATGTTCATAAGTACTGTTTATTTACCTAGCAGTACAGGAAGTTTAAAAGGTTTTTAGTTTGTAAATAATGTAATAAATACATTACCTTAAGTGTAACAATAATAAT
>LPNX011020180.1:107147-155354 GCA_001517045.1 Pseudotsuga menziesii
ACTATCAGTGTTGTCATTTCAGCATATAGAAGTTAAACTCTAGAAACTGAAAGAAACAAATGAAGGTTTAAACCGTAGGTAAACTTAGTCTAACCTTTCTTAAAAAAAAAACAAGTATTATATTCTTCTATCTGTTCTTTACAAATAATAGAATTACTGAGAGTTAAATACTGTACAAGGATATAATTTTATCTATAAACACATGCTACTGTCAGTAAAACAAATATTTCTTCTGAGGATGAGTGAAAGAAACAATTTACTATTCTACAATCTCATCATACTATCTTTCTTATAATTTTACCCCTGTGCTAGAGTATGGTCTGGTAAAAACCCAGATGTGGAAAAACACAGTGGGTTCTTATCTTTCATCAAAGATTCTAATACTGATTAACTAAAACGTTTACATCACCAAACCCGTTAAATATTTATCTCATAACTACAAACATAACATTCAACCATTCATAGTTATTAAAACAAGTACAGTTAAGTGACAGAACTTGCTTAAGCTTTGGACAACAACAGCAATGGGAGGCAATTCCTCCCTACCAACTCCTGGAGAGCGCTCAAACAGTGACTCCTTTGGACCCTTGAGCTTGCTCTGGTCTCCCTGGCTGGAACTAGGTGCGGCAATAGTCAGATACCAATGTTCAAACTCAGTATTAATCCAGAACTTATCAGTAAGTTCTCCCAGCTAACAAGCTGTAATAAAACAAGTTACTGCAGCATTCCTCTCAGAACAACTTCCTTACTATTTTTCCCTCTTTCCTCAATGAATTTCCTGAATATCATTCACCTGAATGAATTCTCTCTGGAAAAATATCTGCGTAGCCTCAGCTCTCTTCATTGAGTACTTTTAAAAGATTTCCTAGGTCTTTTTGGGTTAGTTGTCATTTAATGAGCCACCTGCTCTGATCCCACTTTCTTGGGGGAAGATGACCCCAAATATAGGGAAGTTTCCACCTGCAACTTAGGAAGTGTGTGAGGATGCTGCCACTTGTCTTTTTCCCTCTACCTAGTTCCATCCACCAGTTTGACCAGCAACATATTTTTAACAGCTCTCCCATGCTGTTGTCTCCACAATTTATTTATTAATAATAAAATATTCTGAATTACATTCCACTCTATTGACTCTGCTAAGTCATCAGTTCCTACTTAGCATTAAATTTAACATAATGTCTCAGAAATATAATTAAAACAATTAATCATTATTTTACAAAATTGGGGTATGTGGAAAAAACACTTCACTCAATCATTCAATCAGTAGGAGTTATGGGTGGTGTGTACAAAGGGTAGGGAAGTATTAAGCATGATCAGATGTCATGCACTTACTAGGAATCCCATCTTGAAAACCAATAATTGTGATGGTTTATCCCCATCATGATGTAATTTGAGATGATTTCACAGTCCTATCGAACTAAGTAGAAAAACTCGTTGGTTGCATTAGTGTTGTGTGCATGTGGTCCATAAAGTCTAAGGGCATCAAAGACTTGTTATTGCCTCCAACTTATATGGCCTAAATGTTCATTGTCCCTCTAAGAACTTGGCTACAAAGGGGAACCTCCACATAACTAGTTAGCCGATTGAGGTCTTAATTGTTATTATAATTAACTAGACAAATCGAATCTAGGATGGAAGATGTCAAACCATTATTTTTTCCTTTTAGAACATATGTCTTGGAAAAAAATATCTTCCTCGGTGTGACTCCTCACTATAATCAACAATCGTCTCATACTCTAACCTTACAAACCCTACTATCAAATTTTGTGACAAGGAGTCACTATCTCATTGGAAAGATTAACCTTGAATCATTGAAACAACATAAAAAAATTTAATGCACTAATCATTATTGTATGGAATTTGCCAATTAAATAGACATTGTAAATAAATCACATATAATGATATATTTAATAATACTAATATATTTTCCCCTTTTTCAATGGAATTTGCTTTCCCATTTTTCAATGAAATTTTCCTTCTTTATCAACATTTAGACTAAATCACATCTTAAATGGTTTTAAAGGAGATTTTCCACATGGAAATTAGATCTTTATTTGTTAGTCAATAAAACAATGTCTTAGTATTCATCTTCTCTCCTAGTTCATCATGTCCTCTAACAATGTTTCTAGGGCATATTCGCTTGGATCAAGCGTATACTTAGAAATGAAAAGAAATACCTATGAATTAAGTTGCAATCAGACTTAAATGTGGGAAATGGGGGCAAATTTAAGGTTGGGTATATGCTGATTTTTCATAACATAATTTTTGTGTCACAAGTTGCAATAGTAGTTATGTCTTTCATGAACGATTCCAATTGAATGAAAGAATCAAGGGGGTGAGGCACTTCAGAAGGATTTCTAGCTTTTAGGAAGCCATGTTCTCAACATGTCTTGGGAGATCCACACTACCTATATGAAATTCCATAGGTAGGATCACAAAGCTGAAACAAACCTCACTAATTTCACAAATCTTTTACATAAATAATTAAGAAAAATAAGTGTTATAATTCACTCAAAAACTGAAACACAAATGAAAAAATGCCACTGCTATATTATTCAACAATAAGTTGGATATCAAAGAATGATACATACAAGGAATTTGGTATGCTTTGGAGGAATTCAAGATCATGTGAAGTGGAAGGCTTAGTTAGTTTATGAAACATCTCCATACACAACTTTAGTGGTAACTCAGGATGGTAGACTACTTAATTGATGGTTAATGGCATGTGACTTAGTTGTTGGGACAAACATTAAGGAGATAACTCCAAGGAAGCACATGTCACCATTGATAGTGAACTAAAGTGGTCATCGAAGCTCATAATTAACTCACATTGATGGAAACTAGGTGCTAGATGGTAGGTTCCTACAATCTAGGAGACTCACTCAAGTACTCCATTATGAAAAATTAAGAAAATAAAAAATGAAAAATGTTTAGTCTTCTTAAAAAAATTAAATAAAAAACAAATATATAAAATAGACAAAAATAAATAAATAATATAAAAAATTTAACAAAATGAAAATGCAAAAACAAAAAAGAACAAAACATTTTCCCCAATATGTAGGTCAGGCTGCCTTGATCCTTCCAGGAGGGGCTCAATGCAAGGATGATCAACCGGTCTCTGAAGTGAGGAGGAAGATACTCATGGATGAAAGATTATCTTTCTTTCGATTGTGGAGATTCTCAAGTCAGTTCGTAGGTGTAGCATTTGAAGAATACTCAAATTAGAACTGCGATCCAATATCACAGCTTGAGGAGAACACCAAATAATTGATGACTGAGGAATGGAATTTCAAAATCTAACTGAGAAATAGAATCGTTCATCTTAGCACTTGAAAATCGTTGGTATCTCTAGACATTGAATCAATCTGTGGAATTTATCCAGATTAAGGTTGAAGTTACGCATAATCCCCTTGGTGGTGTGATGTAGCTAGAGTTCTGTTGATTAGGGATTTGTTTGAAGGTCATTGTTCCAGAACAGAGTGTGCATTTATAAACCTAGGTATTTTCATACAAAATATTCAGGAACCTGAGGTTGTGCCATCAAATTAGTTTCAATATAAGTTCTGGTAATTCTTGATGAATTCTTGGAATTCCTATAATACTTAATGGTTTCCTATAAGTTAGAGTAATTCTTTGAATTTGTAGTATTCTATCAATTAGTTGTTTGAGTATGCAAGTGTGCTCCATATTTTTGGTTGTACTAAGTTGTAATCCAAGTTTACCCTTAATCCTCTTACAGGTAGTATCCAAACATGTAGACATTTTCCTACCATGGATGAGGGGTAGCAACCGGAAGTAGTGTGAACTAAAAGCACTCTATTTCAAAGGGTAATTATACTAGGTAGCTATTATATCTATCCAATTTTATCCCTTGATCCTCTTACATGTAGTATCCAAAAACATAGACATTGTACGTTGTCTATCCATTAATGGGGGGTAGAATCCTAAAACAGTGTGGATTAGAGATCCAATTTATTTCAGTGGGGAAATACACCAGGTGGTTGCTACTTCGATAAGGAGCATATATCATAGTTTTCACTTCAAAGGTATCTTTGTTTTATTAAACATTATGAAATCATATCCCTTATACCTCTAAACCTATGCATAGAAAGATAATTACTAAGACAATTTAGAGCCCCATTCTTGGTGCATTAGCCCTAAAAGATTAATTTCGTGCATAATAGTAAATACCATGGATTTAGTTTGTGTAACATGGTTAAGGAACCATGACCCATCATCTATGATAAAAATATTGTAATGGCACCCATATCCTACTTGAAAGCTAAAGATTCCATTTACAAGACATGTGAGGTGATATAGAACCATGTACATGTCCACTAGACCTAAAGCTGAATATTTTAGGGCCTACATCCTCGTTATTTATTTCTAAACCTTACAAAAGGCCCTGAGAACCATTCATGTCATTTGAAATATTCTAACAACAATAATATGATCCATGTAGGACAATTATTCACTCTACATGGGTTGTGTTGTGGCTTTTTATTATGTGCATGTTCCATGAACGATAAAATCCTATTTTAGGCCCCAATACATTGTTTTCCTTTTTGAACCGTGTTCATGAACCTAAAAGCCATCCTTGACATACACAACCATTTAGTGGCACCCGTATGAAACCTGTAGGTCAAAGATTCTCTTTACAAGTCCTATGGTAGTTTTGAGGTGTGTGCATGGTCCATGACCCATAAATCCTCTTTTAGGACAAATTCCTCCTTATACAATGGTAGGGCCTCAATAAAAATCCTTAGTGCAATGGCACCTATCTAATACATGTAGGACAAATATTCCCTTTGTATTGCTTGTATGGTCATTTCAAATAATCTGCATGGTCCACGAGCACTAAAAACCTCTTTTAGAAGAGCCCAGTGCATAAAATTTATGTATGACTCATTGGCCTTCTATGGGGACTTGGGTCACCAAACGAACAAGCTCTCCCATGGGAATATTTGGCATAGGATCAATATATGGTTCTCAGGTAATCCTTCTTGGCATGTATGATGTCTATTGCTTACGAGTCAACATTGCCATTTTTGACTCCCCTTACTTCCCTTATGTACTCATATCATTTACGCCACCCTACGAGGATTCACCAAACTCAAGTTCCTTGTGCTTTTGTTTGATGATGTCTCTTCTATTACAATTTTAAGCCCACGATAGTTTTGATATTTTTCCATTGTATGCCGCATGGTTTATAGGTTTTCCTCTCCTTAGTTGGCCTCAACATAAGATTTTAGTTCCATTTTCTATTGTTATTTTGATTGGAATTCACTTGTAATAGACAAATTGAGGACTCAAGGGGAACATCAAGTAGTACATGGCATTATTGAGTGTTGGAAAAGGGGGCATGATATTCACAACAAATGTGTGTGGAATGGTTAGTATCTAACCCACTTTCATTATTGCTAATGTCATAGGTCTAATGATTACTATGATGATGAATTGTCCTTGTCTTTGTCATTGTCATGATCATCATTCCCCTTGTCATCATCGCCATCATATTAAACTATATTATTGTCATCATCTTCATCGTCATCATTATTCTCATGATCATCATTGTCATCATCATCGCCGCCATTATTGTTATCATCATTAATGCCATAATCAACAACACTCCACTTGATTATATGATTTTTCACAATGAATTTTAACAAACAAAGCATCTAATCAAAGGGGAAAATACCACTTTATTCCTTCCCAAACTGGTATCACACTATCCAAGTTGATGGTTTGTCTCTATTCAAAATGATCTCATGATTATCATCATGTTGATTTTTTCCTAAGCAACATCGAGAGCCATTCTCTAGGAGAATGGAGGCACCTAGTCAGTTACCAGGAAATTGAAACAGTCTAGGATTGGGGAACTCAGCTTGGTGCTAAGGGCCATTCTTTGAATGGAGGCACCTGATCTGTTACCAGGAATTTGACCCAGTCTGAGACTGGGGGACTCAGCCTGGGGCTGAGGCCCATTCTTTGAATGGAGGTACCTAGTTAGTCACCAGGAATTAGACCTAGTCTGGGACTGGGGGACTCAGCCTGGGGATGAGGACCATTCTCTGGGAGAATGGAGGCACCTGGTCAGTTACCAGGAATTTGACCTAGTCTGGGACTATGGGTCTCAACCTAGAGCTGAGTTCCATTCACTGAATGGAGGCACCTGGTCAGTTACCAGTGTTGATTTTTCCTGAGCAACATCGAGAGCTATTCTCTTAGGAGAATGGGGACATCTGGTCAAGGACTAGGATGTGGAACTAGTATAGAACTAGGGGAATCAACCTTGAGTTGAGTATCCATTTTGTTGAATGGAGACATATGGTCAGGGACCAGGATGTGGAACCAGGTCACTATTGGGGGACTCAGCCTATAGCTCAGTGACCATTTTGTTGAATGAAGACATATAGTTAGGGACCAAGATGTGGAACTAGTCCACCACTGGGGGACTCATCCTAGAACTGAGTGGCCATTCTTTGAATGGAGGCACCTAGTCAGTTAACAGGAAGTTGACCTAGTCTAGCACTAGGGGATTCAGCTTAAGTCTAAGGTCCATTCTCCTAGAGAATGGAGGCACTTGGTTTGTTACCAAGTATTTGACCTTGGGTCAAATTATGCAGCTTATGGCTGGGGCACCTAGTCTATTACGAGGATATCACTATAAGCCCTCGACTGAGTTTGGGCATGTGAGACACTTTGACCCTCGATATGTGGGCTTTGTGATCTTCCCCAAGNCTGGTGCACCTAGTCTATTACGAGGATATCACTATAAGCCCTCGACTGAGTTTGGGCATGTGAGACACTTTGACCCTCGATATGTGGGCTTTGTGATCTTCCCCAAGGCTTAGCTACCCTTGGTTAAGAAACCTAGTACCCGATCTTTGTGTCACATAGAGTGTGAGATAAAAGAATTATTAATTCTCTATGTTTATGATGATGTACATTGAGTGGGGATGAAGGACCACCTTGACCATTTGTTTTGACCACAAGGCACTTGAAGAAGGCTAAAGTAAAAGTCAAAAATACATAAGTATCCTTAATACCACTAAGGAGTCAAAGTGAAAGTGCAAAAAGACCTTTACTACCACTAAAGGTAAAAGTAAAAAAGATAAAATAATAAAATAATATTATTTTGTTCTTTTAATTTTTGGTCCACTTACAGGTGATTCAAAGGATATAAAAGAAGATCAATCCATTTCACTTTATACACACACTTGCTCATGATCTTATAGCTACTGAAGGAATATTTTTGCTGACATTGTGGAGAAGGACATCTTTTGTGGTTATGCCCTAGCATGGAGGATTCTAGCTAGGGCACCCACTCTTTTACAGTCTAATCCTAAACTAGGGTTTCACCATTGATGAAGAGCAGCCTCAACACCTTCTATCTCTTTATGAGCTAGGGTTTCTTCTAAATCCTCACATCACCTTCAGAATTCTCATGGGAAGCCTTCTTCCCTCACGGGAAGTCTAAGTCTATTCATGGGCAAGACGAATCTCCTTTCCAGGCACCTCCCTCTGCCCTCTGTCACTCAAAACAAACCCTAGCATGGCTTGGGCATGCTTCCAGCACCCTCGGGCAACTGCCAACACCCTTGGGCAGGCTACTACCACCTTCGGGTAGCCATAGTTTTCCTGCTACTGACTTCCAACAGACAGTAGTGAGGCTTGGGAGGGGTTTCGAGAAAGCAGTAGAGCTCGGGCAGGGCAGGCAGGGTCCAGGAAGAACAAATAGCAACTTCAGGCAGGCTGATAGGGATTTGGTCAAGGCAAAAAGACCTCCAGGTAGGAAGAAAGGGCTCGAAAAGAGGGCTTGGGAAGTAGACATAGATTTCCGAGAAGAAACAGGTTGTTCCAGTAGGCTGACAGGATCACAGGAAGGCTGACTGGGATCACGGGTAGGCTGACCAGGAAAACGGAAAGGATGACAGGGATCACACAGGGATCTCAGGAAAGCTCAGTCTTAGTCTGGGTAGATCTAGGTAGGAAGAATAAATTTTGGGCAGCCATTCTGGAAGTTTTGGGTAGCTAGAAGAATTAGGGCAGAAAGCCTTAATCTGATTTTTGCATGAAATACATTTTGGTGTATTTTTTTATCAGTGGTACAAACCCATTAGGGTTTTAGAATTATTGAGAAACTCAGTCATCTCATTTAAGAGATGAATTACTAATGCTTTTGGGGTTTTTTTTCCTTTAAAGGGTTCCACGTGAAAAACTACTGTGTTCAATGTGTGTGATGTTGTTGATGTTTCTACTACACTTGTCTTTTATTATCTTACAGTTTGAAAAAATTTAAGAATTCATGGTAATGCTAAAATTCATGTATTTTATTGTCTTTTAGTGTGAATCCTGTTGGCAGTCAACAAGCTCATGACAACACTAAAACTCTTTCCTTCTTCTCATTGGTACATTCCATGTGACCCTAACCAAACTAGGGTCTGTTGCAACACCCTCGAGCCCTGGTAGGTCTGATCTACTGTGCACCCTAGCTCTTATTGTGGATTCTATAGCTCACAGCTGACCTGCTAAGGTCACCCTCTATGCACCTAATAAGCCCCGTTAGGGCTCTCCCTTATACCCCACCAAGCTCTGTTAGGGCGCCAACAGGTGCAAACAATAGTCACGTTGGTTGCTAGGGCTACTCACAGCCCACAGTAGTAGTAGAAGCAGACCACGGGGTGGCTGCTAGGGCTGCTCACAGCCCACGAGAAGCAACAACAACATATAATAGGGTTGCATGGAGACTAGGGCTGAATCAGCACCCTTGGTGGTGACCCAATTAAGTAGCAACACCCTTGGTGGTGACCCAATTAAGTAGCAACACCCTTGCTGGTGTCCTAATTGAGAAGCAACACCCTATTAGTGGTCACAAGTAGCAATAATGGTTTGTTACAACCCTGCTAGTGGTCATGGGTAGCAACAACAGTCTACTACAGCCCTTGTTGATGGTCACGATTGGCAGCATTAGCACTCTGCTACAACCCTCGCTGATGGTCACGATTGGCAGCAACAATAGTTAGTAGGTCACCTACAGTAGCATCAATAGAGTTGGTGGTCATGAGAAGCTACATTGGGTTGCTACAGGTGGTTAAGGTTAGTTGCAGAAGGCTGCTATAGGACTTGGCAGTAGCTCACACTCCACGTGGAAACAACAAATGGTAGAAGCACTAAGCTTATGAGGGCTACTTTGACTTTGGAAAATTTTTGTACATTTATCTCATAATTCTGAGATCAGAACCGATTGATTTAGATTTGGATCAATATCAATTAATCAGGTAAGCTTTGTAGAGAATGCATGCCAATTGTTCAAAGGAATGCTTGAATTTTTTTTTGAATAATGTGTAAATTTGTCTTTGGTGGGAGTGCTCAAAAACCCTAAATTTCTTGTGAAATGGAATGTTGGGATAATGAAAACCCCAACCTTGAATTTGCATTCTCTGGACAATGCTCTTATCGATATTTTTACACACTTTACTACGGGCATGTGAACTATTAGGTACATGGCATCAGTTGGGCATGTGAACTGTAATACATATTTTATAGAAGACATCTTGTCCATCTTGGTGATTCCTTTGGTATAAGAATACTTCAAATTTTGCTGGTCTATTTGGAGCTTTATATAAATGAAGTGCCACCTGAACAAATATTGTTTGAATTTTTCTATATCATATGTTGGCCAACTACTAGAATCTTGTTGGCTTTTTCTAGGGTTGTAACACCTCATTTTGGACATAGGAGTGATTATTTCATATTTCCTTATGATGCATGCTATACTTATTCTCTATCTTATGATATATATGGAATGGATTATATCAATCTAACATAGCAAACAAATATGTGTGCATACTCCTATTTAAGATTCACATATATTATCTTTTCTTTTACAACTTTGATTTGGCATATTATATTGCATCTTTATTCTATATGTAATTATTTGGTCACAAACAGATAGTTGTCATGTCTGATTAACCCAAGATATATGTGTTTTGAAAATTATCAGGGGAATCACCATATCTAGTATATTATAAATAGATTATTGAGTATGAGATAGGGGTCCAAGGAACCCTAATTTGATTTCTTCTTATTTGATGTTGTCCAATCTTGTCACTTTCATGGACATAAGTGGACTTGATTCATTTTTTGAAGTTTCTAAGATAATTTTATGAGATGCTTCATCAATTAATTTTTTACTTTTTGTTTCAACGGTTCCCTCTAGAACTTGGTTCTAAGGCTCAACGACTCCCTATGGAAAATGGTGGTTTAATGTTCACCACAAATTGATGTCTAGGAGAAGCAACAGAGACTAATGTCTTATACTAAATGGGTGGTTTTGGATGACCACAAACCAATGGGTGCTCAGGTGGAATATGGCTTTGACTCTAGCTTTGGTTATAACTCTTGCTCTATCTAGGTGGCTCTAGAAACTATCACAAGGTTTTGGCTATGGCTTTGGTTTTGGTTTAGGCTTGCTTGTTTTCGTTAGCATTTTTCTAGTCTTTTTTTTTTGTAACTAGGGAAATCAACAATTGGATCTGGGCTAGTACTCACGTGACACGGGATCCAAGGATCCATTCCTGCTACCACTATACCCATAGGTGCCCCACACCTACCGCAAGGCATGGGACATAGGTAAATCCGAGTGGAATTTGAACTCGTGACCTCCAATTTACAACAAGTGACTTCATAACAACTGAACCACCAATGAGCCACACCTGTGCGGGCACTAGCATTTTTCTAGTTAATTATTAGTGTATTTTGTATTACTATTCATGTGAGATGGATACCAAAATTCACACTGAAACCAAGGGTCATAGTGATTATATTTATATGTACATGTCCTTTAATGAAAAGCATCTCATGCTTAT
Source organism: Pseudotsuga menziesii (assembly GCA_001517045.1). NCBI lineage: Eukaryota > Viridiplantae > Streptophyta > Pinopsida > Pinales > Pinaceae > Pseudotsuga > Pseudotsuga menziesii. The sequence goes on from LPNX011020180.1 coordinate 118,016, forward strand.
CTATTTCCTGCGTGTTTGTCTTTAACACTGTGTATTCCAACAATATAACAAATTGGACTCGATATATCCCAATAGTCAAATTTATGTTATTGTTGTCCATGGCATCTTTGCTCTAAAATCAGGGTCATGAATCTTGGAAAATATTGAAATCCCACTACTATAAAGTTTCTACGAGTGTGAACCCCATTTTGTTTATATATAATGCTTTTGAATATAGAATTCATTATATTAATATAACATCCATTTATGTAGATTCATGCATAAAACAACAAATAGCACAAAATGGCAATCTTACATTATGGCAAAGGTTCCATTATACTGTCCTTTTTGTTAGTTCCACTTAATTTCACCTGATGTTATAATCTAACTTCATATTATGTTATAATGCTAATTTCACTTATAATCTAAGTGATCATATTATACTTTCCCCTATTAAATCTACTTAAACTCACTGATGTTAAGAAATATAACTTTTAGTTTTAAGAACAAATGTGAAACTGATGTTGCCCATGTAGAATTGTTGTCTGGAAATTGCTTATATATATGTTGTACAGGAATAAACACCTTATAACCGAAGGTCTAGGGTTACCAACATACTCATAAAAATTGTAGGCAATCGACTCTAGAGTATAGAAAAGGAAATAAGAGGATAGAAAAGACTCACTCGATACACGACAGTTGATCCTAGCTTCGTCCTCTTCCACTCAGCTTCTTCTCCAAAGCCTTCAGGGATGCTTCTCCTTCACCTATCAAAAGCAAATCCTCCAAGTGCAAGATGATACATGTATATAAAACAGGTTAGATAAATCATATACAAAGTTCTTAATCATAAGTATTCATCAAACCATAATACATGAAATATATTCTAGACACATATGGAAGAAGGATTCTCTTTATCAACAATAGTGAATGAGTTCAGATTACAACCCAACGCCTGAGACAAGGACTCCTCTACAACAAGAGGATTCTAAGTTCCACTGCTCCAAAGACTTCTGAATAGACTCCACCAGCATAACTTTGCTCTCCAAGTATGATTGATCAATACCCTCCCCAAGGCCTTTATTTATACTTAGTGAAATAAGGCAGTTTCGAGGGTTGAGGAGGTTGAGACAGTTAAGATAGTTATAGTTAAGGGCTTGAAAAATCTTAGATAATCGTGATTTATTATTTTTAATGTCAAAGGAAGGTGTACGCGAGTATTAATGCTGGCAACTCGTGTATGACATGTAAGTTGCTCTAAGGTGAACCCGCGTACAAATCTGTACACGAGATGCAATTACCGATACTCGTGTACAACACGTGACATGCTTTAATAAAAGGTGCGTATGTACGCGAGTTGCATATAGGAAGAGGCACGTACAACGCTTGACATATTTAAAGGTAAAAATAACCAGCTGGATGGATGATAAATGCAGTTCATAATATGCCCATCTATAGTGTTTTAGGCAACCTTCAATCCATAAATGTCCTTTTGTGTGCCAACATAGGGAATGTCGGCACTCGGAAGGAGAAGTGGCATTCAGGTGGAGAACAATATATTATAGAAATTGCTTATACACAGTAAGGTCAGTTCTACATATGTTCATATTCATAACATCATTGAATTTTTAAGTAGATTGCTAGTTTGTATTGTTTGTTGTTTTAGGTATGGCTCTTGATTAACGCCTATTATTATGATGAATTCTCCATACAAAGGCATTTGATATAAAAAAATGGGGTTCATGCTCTGAAATATTTTGAGGAGTGAGATTTCAATGTTTTCCAGGACTCATGACCTTGTTTTTAGAGCAAAAAGACTATGGATGGCAATAACAACAATTTAATTATTTAAATTTTGGAAGATCTAAAGTCCTAATTTTATACCTCCGAAACAAAATTGTGAAAAGTTTTCAATATGTTTTTTCATGCAGCACGTTGCTTGACAAATGTTTCTGAATTCTAAGATCAGAGTTATAAATTTTCTTTGCTAGGATATAATCTGATAAAACATTAGAGAATTCCACTACCTCTTGTGATTTATGATTTCATTTTTGAAGTATTTCTCAATTACTATCAGGTTAATAAAATAGTATTTTCCTTGATATAATGCAAGAAGAAAGATGTTTGGGTAGGCCACCTACTGTCAGGATATTCTTTACCTATTGAAGAACCAAGTTTAAAGAAAAAGGAATATCATTTGGATGATATTGGTGGAGCATGGAAAGAAGCAATGAGGGTGGCAGTTGCAACAACACGAGAATCATATCCAGGAACAAAGGTCCTTGTTGTTGGAGACATTTACCATCATACACACTCTTTCGGTAAAAATTGGCCTATTTAAACCACTATCCTAAGTTTAATTGACATTAGTGGAGCATTAATTACCATCATCCCAGTCACTCCCACGCCTACCTACAGTCAAGGAGGCTAACTTAGCCTTCTCCTACAGTCAAGGAGGCTAACTGGAGCACTCCAGGGGTGATCTGTGTGACATTAATGCACCTAATTGCTAACTGGTGGTTACTTTCAGTTCAACCATTCAGTTACATTCATTTAAGGCACCTCCATTCATTAAATATATTATTTAATGATTATTTATTATTATTTAATGAACTGGAGTCAACAAGGCGCCTCCACCAACTTCTGATGGTCAGTTCAGCTTCAGTTAACCTCATTAGGGTTCATTGGAGTCATGTAGGACTAGCACTTGATGGTTGGATTGCTATGACATGTGTTTGATCTCCTTCAGTTGAGATTCAGTCATTTATTGCACTCCGACTTTAGTTAGGGTTTGGTGAGTCAATTAGGGTTTTGGTCAACTGGTTAACTGAGCGAGATTGCATGGCAAAGAGGCAGTTAAGCTAGACTCACTCATTGAATTCGAATTGTCCCTTAGGTATTTGAATTCTTCATGGAGTTAATCTATTGATCAGTATGGAAATTGTAACCCATTATTGTTTATAAAATATATAGAGAGGAAACCTATTCTGGTTCTGATTATTTTCAATTCATGAGTATTTGTTAATTATTCTTTGATGATTTTTATTCCTAGTTCCTAGATCATGTGCAAGAATTAATATGGTATCAAAGCTTACGGTGAGACGAAGAACAATCTCTGAAGAACAAGATTTTTGACAGATTTCTCCATGAGAAGTGAGCAATAGCTCAAAATTCCAGCACTGCACCAGAAGCCAAGGATTACCACTCAATATCCCAAGTAAAGAACTTGTTGATCAAGCTTGCTTGATTGACTATGCTAGGTGTGATGAAAGCCTAGAATGTGCAGGCTGTCCGACCTTATTTTTCCCTTTTTTTTTTTATTTTCAGGTTTCTACAGGTGAAGCATTCGCTACAGCATATCCAGATGGCCTCCTCAGTACCTCTGTTGACTCCATACAATTTCCACAAATGGAAAAGTAAAATGGAGCTTCAGCTATATTCCAAAGGACTCTTTAGAATCACCATGGACACTGAACCTGAGCCTGGATCTGCCATAGAAAAATCAAGATTCTTGAACAAGAAGGATGAAGCCTTCGGTTTCTTATGCCTCTCTATTTTTGATGACCTTCTCTTCCATCTTACGGATCTAAATACACCAAAAGAAATATGGGACAAATTGGAATCTCTGTATGGAAAGCATGATGACATGAGAGTTTATCAACTCGAAAATGAACTCATGTCTCTCCAACCTTCCAATTTCGAGACTCTGAATGAATTCTTTACAAAGTTCAAGCATACTGTTTTTCTCTTGAAGCAATGCAAAGTGGAGAAGGAATATGATCAGCTCATCCTAGCTATCCTCTCCAAACTCGGGGCTCATTATTCAGTTTTTGTTTCTACATTCTATGCCGGGAAGCTCACAACTCCTGAATGGAAGATGCCTACACTCGATGCCTTCATTGAGTCCCTAACTAGTGAACATGACAAGCTTGTCCAGAAGGGGATCATCCGATATTCCCGTGATCAAGCCCTCCATGTCTTAGGGCCCAAAGATACGAAGGGTAAAGGAAAGCAGCAAAAAAATTAGAAAACTAAATTTGATGCTCCAAATCCTAGATTTCAAAATCAGCAGCATGATGAATCTTCCAGCTCAAGGAAGAACAAAGGAAAAGGGCACAATGGGAAAGAAAAAGTCAGGTGTTCTTACTGCGGGAAGGGTTTTCACCCTGAACATACCTGCATGAAGAAAAATATTGATGAAGCAACCTCTCTCCTTGAGAGGAATCACATCAATCTTCTGGAGAGCTTTCGGAGGAGAGATCACCAAGATTGAGAACCACAACATGAGAAAGGTCATGCCCTCATGGCAAGCACTTCGAAGTCCAAATCACTGCTGATTGACAGTGGAGCTTCGAATCACATGATGGCTGAAAAAGACTCCTTTTCATCCTTGGAGACCATCAAATCCATCCCCGTCCACTTGGGAGATGACTCCACCATCATTACCAAAGGACAAGGTACTGTAGATCTAGAAAATGGTTTTTTTTCTAATGTTTTGTATGTACCATCTCTAGCAGAAAATATCCTTATTGTCTATCAAATGACACATACAGGAATTCCTAAGAGGGTCTCTTTCATCCCAAATGATGTGGGTATAATAGAAATTGCATCCGAGAAACTCATTGCAAAAGGCCATGCAAATCATCATGCAAAAGCCTATGAGTTCTCTCACTTTGTTGCGGATGCAAAGCCCACCGCTTTGCTAACTCATGGAAATGAGGTTAGTAGGCTGTGGCATGAAATGTTTGGCCATATTAATTTCAAATATTTGCATCAATTACAGAAAAAATCCACGGTTGAAGTCCTTCCGGTCATCAAGGCAACCACGGGAGTCTGCAAGGGCTGTGTGATTGGAAAACACCCTGAGCACAAGTTCGATCAGGGGAAGGCAAACCAAGCTACAAGCATATTGGGGCTGATACATTCTAATATCAGTGGTCCAATGCCTGTCACATCTATGAATGGATCAAGGTACCTCCTTACCTTTATTGATTATTTTTCAAGGTATACATGGGTTTTCTTTCTCAAAAAGAAATCAGAAGTATGTGAGAAATTTTTTGAATTTAAGGCTTTGATCGAAAATGCCTCTGGGCTTAAGATCAAGATCTTGAGATCTGATAATGGAGGGGAGTATGTCAGTAATGATTTTCTGTACATTTTCTCCCAAATTGGTATTCAGGTCCAACATTCAATTCCTTACACTCCCCAGCAGAACAGAGTAGCGGAAAGGAAGAACCGGTCTCTCAAAGAGATGACCACCTGTATGTTGGAGTCAAAGAAGCTTGCTACAAATTTTTGGGCTGAAGCCATGCATACTACAGCATACATTCAGAATATGGTGCCACATTCATCAGTGAAAGGAAAGACTCCTTTCGAAGCATACTTTGGACACAAGCCAGATGTGTCGAACCCACGGGTGTTTGGGTCCACTGCATGGGCCCGGATTCCGCTTGATAAAAGAAGGGCTTTGCAACCGCAGAGCATCGAATGTATGTTTATTGGATATCCTGATGAATATAAAGGATTCAATATGCTATATATCAATACCAAACAGATCATCCTCGAGAGAAGTGTCAAGTTCGATGAGCCTCTTCAGGAGGTGGAACTAGTGGAGGAGAAAACTGCTGAAATTCCTTCCTATTCCACTGAATATTCAGATGATGAAATTGGGGGTGATGACCCTGATTTGGATCCTCTGATTTATGATATTAGTGTGCAGCAAACATAATATACTGAATCAAAACCTGAAGTGCAAAATCATCTTCCTACATGGGCCCGACAAACACTCTCCTCCGCAGGAGACAACATTGGAAATCCGGATGATCCAAGGAGAACCCGGCCTGATTTCCAAAGAGCAGGTATTGCACTATCTTGTTCTGATAATTTGCTGTCCGAAACTTGCTATTTTATGATTAGTTCAGATCCAAAATCCTACTACCATGCTCGAAAGGATCCGAGATGGAAAGTTTCCATGGATGAAGAGATGAATTCTCTTCAGAAAAACACTACTTGGGAGCTAGTTCCTCTTCCTCCAGGAAGGAAATTGGTTCAATGCAAGTGGGTGTTTCAGAAAAAGGTTGCTTCTGGTGGAAGAACTTGAAAATATAAGGCAATTATGGTATCAAAATGTTTCTCTCAGGTCCAAGGAGTGGAATACCATGAGACCTTTGCACCAGTTGCAAAAATGGACTCCATTCGTCTTGTTTTGGCTATTTCCGCATCCAAGCACTGCGAGGTGCATCACATGGATGTTAAGTCAGAATTTCTGCATGGAGATCTTCATGAGGAGATATACATGAACCAGCATAAGGGATACATCACTGATACATCTTTGGTTTGCAAGCTAAAGAAGTCACTATATGGGTTAAAACAGGCCCCAAGAGAGTGGTATTCCAAGATGGATGCCCTCCTTCTCTCACAAAAATTTCAGAGATGTAGATCAGATCCAAATGTGTATTTACAGAAGAATTATGGTCATATAATTATCTTTGTTTTATATGTTGATGACTTACTGATCACAGGTAGCACAATTGTCTCCATTTCAGCCATCAAAACTGATCTCCACAATGCCTTTGAAATGAGTGATTTGGGGCTTCTAAAACAATTTTTGGGGCTCGAAATCGAGCAAAATTATGATGGGATTATGGTCACTTAGTAAAAATACATTTCAGACCTGTTAGTCAATTTTAACATGGCTGAATTTAGGCTTGCACCATTCCCTTTCCTTTCAGGGATCATCCTTGAAGAAGGAAAAAGCACACCTCCCATGGACTGCACTATCTATCGACAGCTGATTGGTAGCTTGTTGTACTTGACACATTTTAGGCCTGATATTTGTTATGCCATGAATGCTGTATCAATATACATGCAGCAGCCTCATGATATTCATTGGAAGGAAGCCAAGAGGATCCTCCAGTACATTCAGGGAACCAGGACCTACGGCATTCACTATGCTGCAGACTCCGAGCTAGAGCTGGTTGGATACATAGATTCTGATTGGGAGGGTGATTCTATTGATCAGAAGTCAACTGCCAGATATGTATTCATGTTTGGTGGTGGCCCTATTTGCTGGTCAAGAAAAAAGAAGGCTTCCATAGCACTATCTTCAGTAGAGGCCGAGTATCGAGGAGCGGTGAATGCTTGCATCCAAGCAGTTTGGTTGCAAGGCATTCTTTCAGAGTTTGATCTTGGTAGTACTTTGTCCACTGTCCTCTTTTGTGACAACCAGAGTGCTATTAAGATATCCACGGATCCAGTTACCAGGCAGAGGACCAAACATGTAGAGATTCACATGCACTACATCAGGGAGCTAATGGATGACAGGACCATCATTCTACAATACTGCCCGACTGATGAGCAGATTGCAGACATATTCACCAAGATATTTTTAGAAAAGAATTTCACTTACCTCCGTTCACTGTTGGGGGTGAGTTCATCAGGGTGATCCAGACTACTTTCAGTTTTTAGCTTGAGGGTGGGTTTTTTCGCACTGGGTTTTCCCTCTTTTCCTCACTTAGTTTCTTTTTAGCATTGTTTCAGTTTCAGCATTGTACAGGGTGACCTATGGCCTTAGTTTCCAGGGCCCTAGCATTTTTATGCATCTATGTTTTCTAACTCTTCCTAAGTATAGCTTAAGGGGGGGTGTTGGAGACATTTACCATCATACACACTCTTTTGGTCAAAATTGGCCTAGTTAAACCACTATCCTAAGTTTAATTGACATCAATGGAGCATTAATTACCATCATCCCAGTCACTCCCACGCCTACCTACAATCAAGGAGGCTAACTTAGCCTTCTCCTACAGTCAAGGAGGCTAACTGGAGCACTCCAGGGGTGATCTGTGTGACATTAATGCACCTAATTGCTAACTGGTGGTTACTTTTAGTTCAACCATTCAGTTACAGTCAATTAAGGTGCATCCATTCATTAAATATATTATTTAGTGATTATTTAATGATTATTTATTATCATTTAATGAACTGGAGTCAACAAGGCACCTCCACCAACTTCTGATGGTCATTTCAGCTTCAGTTAACCTCATCAGGGTTCATTGGAGTCATGCAGGACTAGCACTTGATGGTTGGATTGCTATGACATGTGTTTGATCTCCTTCAGTTGAGATTCAGTCATTTATTGCACTCCGACTTCAGTTAGGGTTTGGTGAGTCAATTAGGGTTTTGGTCAAGTGGTTAACTAAGTGAGATTGCATGGCAAAGAGGCAGTTAAGCTAGAATCACTCATTGAATTCGAATTGTCCCATAGGTATTCGAATTCTTCATGGAGTTAAGCTTTTTCTCAGCATGGAAATTGTAACCCATTATTGTTTATAAAATATACAGAGAGGAAACCTATTCTGGTTCCGATTATTTCCAATTCATGAGTATTTGTTAATTATTCTTTGATGATTTTGATTCCTAGTTCCTAGATCATGTGCAAGAATTAATACTTGCACATCTTGATATGAAGTAAGCATCACTCTTTCATTTTCCTTATCTATTGTTGATGACCAAGAAACAAGAAAAAGCAAATTTAACATAATCTCTCCTAAGAAACTTATAAAAATAATGAAGTTGATTCCATATTTGTTCTTATTAGGTAAAAATGACATATTGAGTTCTTAGAAAAAAGTTTTAATAGTTGTTTACATAGTTAGAACATAGTGAAGTCCCTTTCTAAATTTTCATCAATTCTGATATATATATTGCCCAAGTTATTTATAAGACAACAATAAAAAAAATCATGAATCTAATGGCAAGCCCTGTTGAAGGTAGTTCCCTCACAAATCTGAATTTTGACCCACAATATCTATTCCAATTGGTTGAAGAATTTGGTCAAACACTTTGCTTCCCCTTGACTGTGATTAACTATCAATTCTCAAATTTTAAACAAGTGTGTTATGCATTAGTATACTGTTGTTCATAGTTTGTTTCTACATGGAAAGTGTTTAATATAAAGTTTGCATAAGCCTTAACATTCCATAATGACAGTTCTATATCATAATAATCAAAGGAGACAAATATCAGACTTATAATTTTAATCAACTGAAATTGACCATGCCTAGAAAATTGTTGAAGTTATCAGCTGCTTTCCCAGTACTATGTACTCTTTACAAAATGACAGTGGAACAACAGTGAATCATTGGTGAAATGGATAATATTTGGTGATGGAATGAACTCCCAGCTTGAAGTGTACTCATTCCCAGGTTTGCAATTTCAATGCAGAACTATCCAAACACATTAATATCAGTCCCAATGTTCTTCCTGAAGATGTCTGTAGAGATTCCCTTGGTTGTTCCTGTAGCTAGCAGCTTCGAGAAGTATTGGGCACCCCTTCAATATGGTCACGATTTGAGAAATAAGACAAGAGATATATAATATAAAGACATCCTATAGAATGTTCCTCCTTTATGTCATGTTTTCCGAAAGACTGCTACGCCCCCACTTTTACAGAACCCTCAGTCCTCTGCTATGTTGAGCTGCCAATGGACTGCACCCTCCTCATGTGTGTTTGGGGATGTAAGTGTGCCCTATTCTAGTTGGTATACCCTTTCTTCACAAGATATGGCAAGAGAAACCCACTGTGAACCAACACTCATATAGATCTGGAAATGATATCAGATGAGAAATTGGAATAATGCACCCTCACAAAGAGAATTAGGATTCCCAGTGCATCTTCCTTTGAACTGGTGAAGCCCACTTCATACAAGAGCGCCCTCTCAAGCTCACCACTGAAATGACTAATAAGGTAACTCAAACTTAGAACTAAAACTTAGAAAAACTTCAAATCCATGGCAATGAAGATCATGAGAGAAATTTGAGATGATCTCTCCTCAACAAATGGCTAGGATATTCTAATGAGTCACTTAGACTATGGCTTATGGGAACTAGATAGGATAATGAGTTACTTGTGGTGACTACCTGGAAAGGGACATTATAATCTAATTCAAATGGAAATAGGCTATGGAAGCCTCATCCCTGACACTCTTTATTGTATACATAGTTTTTATCATAATGTACATTGGGATATGGTTGTGTAATGCATACCATAAAATCCACAGGAAAAAAATTGTGTTAGCCCACCATCATTAGCATTATAGATATTAGCCCTCTTATCTTTTCACCTTAGCTGCTTGACACTAGTACTAAGGAACACATTTTCACCTCCAAAAAAATCACCTCATCCTGTCTCTGTGTTTGTGACTGTAAATTCCTATTTTTCAGCCCTAAAAGCCTCTATCCTTCACTCGGCCTAGCCTTCTAAACTTCGCCCCTTGCCTAGCTACCCTCCTAACCTCCTAACTCTCTAATTCCATAACTCTAGGATACCAAACTCACACCTAAACTCACCCTACTGCTGTCCTAAAAACGTATCCCTTGAAAATCATTTGGCAGCCCCTTGAGTGATGGTCATTTCATCCACGTATTTTTCATGGTTTTTTCTTTCAAATTATGCTTCGCATTTTGTCAAATTTCCAAACTTCCAAGAGACTAATACCCTACAGCAGGACACTACCAGTTTAATGTATCTTGTCTGATCTCAATTTTTTAAAAATCAGCGATGTTGTTTGATCTCAACATTTAAAAAGTGCTAGTTGCACTTGAATGCTGAGGTAGTGCAAGTTGATCATTGATAAATATAATTGCCCATCCAATCCTAATGTGTTAGCTGCATCAACAGTAACTACCAAGTTGCATTTGCATAATATTACCCTATGGCCATTGGATAATGGCGATCTTTTCTAGTACCAAGGAATTTGGACGGCCACATTTGCATTGGTAGGACATTGAATTGCACCCAAATTGGGCAGGAACACTGAACATATTGGTTAGCTGGAAAATCCTCAAACTTGGGGACTAACAAAGTATTCTTATAAATCCAAGCCCCTTGTCACATTTCTTTTGGGACATGGGACTTGTTAGCAAATGGAAATAGAAAAATTCCTTTGGTAAGGGTTCTGGTTTGGACATAGTGCCAACCAAAGGCCCCCCAAGGTTCCCTATCCTAGCTACAGATTATAGCTTCAGGGGGGACCCACCCTGTAAAATACCCTAGCAGGGTTTATTCTATATAAGCATACACATAGTATCATGCTGATCAACTAGATTTTCTATAGTAACATAGCTCTCAGTTTCATAATTACCATGTTCAATTATGGATAGTCATAAATGTAGAACAAAACATAAAGTATAGATCAATCCAGGGAGCATATTTTCCTTGTAAGCAATCTATAGCTGAAGTTGCTTATGCCAACACCATTAAACTCTATTGTAAAAATAGGCTCAAATTTATTAGGCCAAATAGATATTCTATCAAGATCAACATGTGTCCCCTCAGGGTCTAGTGAGGATTCTACATTGATATCATCAACCATTAGCACCAAGAGTCATGTCAAGTCATCCATCATCCTATTTTTCAACTCGGGTTGTTTTAAGAGCATACCTTGCAGTAATTATTGATATTTTTCTTGGATTCACACAAGACTGATTTCATTTTGGCAAGTTGTTGCATCTCTCCACTTGCTATGCTATTATTTTATGGTTCCACTAAAAAATAAAGTTGATGAATTATGGGTAAGTATTATTGATTGTTTAACATATTTTCATGCATAACAAATTTGGAGTAAAGAATATCAAAATAGTCTACATGAGTTAACATTTGCACTATACTTACAAGTCATCAATATGAGTTAGGCTCTCATTTTTATCACACGTTCTCACAACTGGTCATTTGTAGACCAACTTGAACTTATGCTTATGACTATATTTGTTATTTCCCACCACATATGTAACATTTGAATTGATTTCGGTATCTAAATGTTTTTCCTCTTCCTCTGCCTCTGAAACCCTCTCTTCCTAAAGTGTTTGGATTCACCTCTTGACCTCACAATCAGATAAATCATTTTCCCTGATCTTTGTTATGTTCATGTTTTACTTCTACTATTCCTGATATTTTTATAGTATTTTTGTTACTGTTTATGTTCTATTTCATGTACCTTGCAATTGATTAATTCTATCTTAAGGACCAACTTTAACATAGTGATCACTGGGGAGTGTTAAAGTTGAAAGAGATGAAAATTATGTTTTAACTTGTCTTATTAAAATTACTTCTACAATATATTGGGGCACTGCCTTGTTGTTACAATACTAGTTTTGAATTATATCTTTTTTATGCATTAAAGTAAAAATATTTAATCATTTAAGGATACGGCTTGTTAAGGAGTCGTAAAGGTATCTCTGCTCTTTGAAAGGGTTTCAGTTGCCACTATTATGAGGTTGTCTTTGCTTGTATTGAGGTTGCCCTTGCTTATACCTCTAACCTGTTGCTACAATTTTTCCTTTGCTAGTTTGAGGTTTTTTAAGATAGCCTTGAGGGTTTTGTAATCTATTGGGGAATCCTAAGTTTGAACTTGTTTTAGTTTCCTACCTCTCTCTCTCAAGTAAATATTTACCAGATTACCATTACGTAAGGGTTAGTTGTTCCATTTTAGAGACTTATCTCTGACAAGACAAGATTTGATATGAAAATTATGTTTTAACTTGTCTTATTAAAATTAATTATATTGGTGTACTATCTTGTTGTTACAGAACTAGTTTTAAATTATATTCTTTTATGCATTAAAGTACAAAAATATTTAGTTTTGTTTTTATCTCAAACTATAACCTAACCAAATTAAACATAATGAAGATGAGAAGGAACACCCATGTACAAGGGATTTCCATCCACTTGTTGCAAAATCTTGAATAGATAATATTTAATAGATTTTAGCTTCTTGCTTGTTCTTGCAACCACTTCTTGTTCAGTGATAAATAAGTTGAATCTCACACATCAAACTTGTGAGAAACAATATAACTATGTTGGTGATTTTATCCACATATCATCTCCTAGTAATACCAAATCTTATCTATTGTTAATTATTTTCTTTATGGTATTAAAAGTTACAAAAGAGAATGAAGGTGGTTGCCAAAACTGTTGTCATGTCATAGTGATAAAATATCCATTCTTGATGAAAATACACCTAAAAGTCTTATTTTTATTTGGTTTATTTATTTATTCCTATGTTGCATATATTTGTCTTCTCTGACATTTCTGAACAGGTGGTATATATTAATAGAGAAGTCATATCAATGGTGTTGTCATCATAGTACATCAACTAGGATTAAAGGAGGACAACACATGCCACTAGCTCTCGAAGCTTGCAAATAACTTGAGGGAGCAATTATGATGGGGTCAAGAAAATAATTTGTGTGTATATTACCAATATACTCTCAGATATTTTCTTTCGTTTTTACCATTTTTTGGGAATTATTGATCAAGTAAATGTTCTTTACTTGTTTCGGTCTCACGAACAATCATTTCCCTTTATAATCTAAAGTTGTGGTAAATAAGTGAAAAATCTTGTCCTGATACAAATATTTATATATGCACAGTTTTAATTTTTTAGACACAACAATAGGTGATATTGTGTATGAACCATCCTATTCCTATTCAATAAGTTTAGTATAAATAGTCTTCCAAATTTTAGGATAAAGTTTAAACTTTTAACACTATAAAATTCATAAACTCATACAGTGTAAAGGTTTGCATATCATTCGCCTGTCAACTTATTAATGGTTTTGATTTGCTTACAAATAATTGGTATCTTACTTTCTTAATATATAATTTATTTTATTTTCTCTTTCAGTAACAACTATTGGCTTTTGTGTTTGTATAGTTGTGTAGCAAACTCCATCAGCATTGGGCCACTAATGTATTTTATTTTATTTTATTTTTTAGTAATATAATATGTAGCAAAGTCCTCCATAGTCAGTCATAGATAATGTCCATCGATGTTAGGAACATGTCCTATTTCTTGTCCCTGAATTTTAGGGTGTTTAACATCTTAATTTCCTTAACCTACCAGCTATAGGATATTATTTTATGTGTGTGCAACATCCATGATATTGTGTTTCAGGTATTATTCATACAACGAGGGTTGAATTCTAGGCATCATTGATGTGTAAATAGGATCTTCCCTCTTTCATATGGATTGAATTTCAACATGTTAGCATAGTCCATAATAAAATTGTCAGTACAAGGGATTATTTTATAGAAATTAGGAATAAAGAAAATATCCTTCTCTTCTCTTATGATCCCATACAATTTGGGAAGGAAAGTGTTTTATAAACTTTCTTAGGCTTGGCGAGGAGGAACGTATTTAAGGTATGGTTATGTATCATTTGTTTGTCAACTTTATGACTGGTTTTCATTTGTTTACATATGTTTGATATCTATCTTTGTTAATGTATAATGTATTTTCTTCTCTTTCAGCAATAGTTTTCGTCTTTTGTGTGTGTTTGAATTTAGAGCAAATTCCATTAGTATTGGGACTCTGTTGTATTTTCTTTTCTTTTTTAGTAATGTTTTGTTTTCATGGTTTTATCTAGTTTGGACCTTCTTTGTATGGTGATGATAAAACTTCTAGTTATTATGGGACACTTGTGGAACACATACATTGAGAGAGAGAGAGAGAGATAACAAGGTTGTATTTCCACCTTGTCACACCTTTGGTATTGTGGGTAAAAGGGTTGTCTTCAAACTTTGTCATGAAACACCTCTTGTTGACTTGTGGTTAACCTTGTGTTTGGTTTGGTCTTTTGTTGACCTTTCCCTTGTTGGTCCTATATTCTAGTGCTCACTTTGGATGTCTCATCCTATCCTTAGTCTTGTCTTGGTTGTGTTCCTCCTAAGCATCCTAACAACAATTTATACTTTATACTTGGTAACCCTCCTTAATTGTGTGACATCTTGACCCTTGTAGAGTAACCATAAACTCAATGAATATTTAGAAGGTAAAATCGATTCTAGATGTCCTTAAAGGGTTATAAATATAAGTCTATGCATTCATTATGAATGCATCTTATAGAGGAGATCTGTGATCTGATTACTTGTGATTTTTAAAGGGTTTTGATGATTTGGAAGACATCGAGGGTTTCAAATTCTATTTGTTGGAGACATTTGCCATCATACACACTCTTTTTGGTCAAATTGACCTAGTTAAACCACTATCTTAAGTATAATTGCATTAATTAACATCAGTGGAGGATTAATTGCCATCATCCAGTCACACCCATGCCTACCTACAGTCAAGGAGGCTAACTTAGCCTTCTCCTACATTCAAGGAGGATAACTGGAGCACTCGGGGGGTGATCTGAGTGATATTAATGCACCTAATTGAAAACTGGTGGTTACAATCAGTTCAACCAGTCAGTTAAGGTGCCTCCTCTCATTAAATATATTATTTAATGATTATTTATTATTATTTAATGATCTAGAGTCAACAGGGTGCCTCCACCAACTTCTGATGGTCAGTTCAGCTTCAGTTAACCTCATCGGGGTTCATTGAGGTCATGGAGCACTAGCACTTGATGGTTGGCTTGCTATGACATGTGTTTGATCTCCTTCACTTAAGATTCGGTAATTTATTGCACTCCGACTTTAGTTAGGGTTTGGTGAGTCAATTAGGGTTTTAGTCAAGTGGTTAACTGTGTGTGAACCTATGGTTGAGAGTCAGTTAAGCTAGACTCACTCATTGAATTCAAATTTCCTCCTTAGGTATTCAAATTCCTCATGGATTCAAGCTATTGCTTGACATTGGTATTGTAACCATTCATTGTTTATTAAATATACAGAGAGGAAACCAATTCCGGTTCCGATTAACACCATTTCATGAGTATTTGTTGATTATTCTTTGATGAGATTGATTCTTTGTTCCTAAATCAATGTGCAAGATTAATATGGTATCAGAGCATACGGCAGGACGAAGATCTATCTCTCAAAAACAAGATTTTTGACAGATTTCTCCATGAAAAGTGAGCAATAGCTCAAAATTCCAGCACTCTACCAGAAGCCATGGCTTACCACTCAATATCCCAAGTAAAGAAATTATTGATCAAGCTTGCTTGATTGACTATGTTGGGTGTGATGAAAGCCTAAAATGTACAGGCTATCTGACCTTATTTTTCCCTTTCTGTTTAGATTTTTAGGTTTCTACAGGTGAAGCATTCGCTACAGCATATCCAGATGGCCTCCTTAGTATATCTCTTGACTCCATACAATTTCCACTCATGGAAAAATAAAATGGAGATTCAGTTGCACTCCAAAGGACTCCATAGAGTCGCCATGGACACTGAAGTTGAGCTTGGATCCACCATAGAAAAATCAAGATTCTTGAACAAGAAGGATGAAACCTTCAGTTTCTTGTGCCTCTCTATTTCCGAAGACCTTCTCTTCCATCTTACGGATCTGAAGACATGGAAATAAATATGGGACAAATTGGAATCTCTATATGGAAAGCATGATGACTTGAGATTTTACCAACTCAAAAATGAACTCATGTCTCTCCAACCTTCCAATTTCGAGACTCTAAATTATTTCTTTACAAAGTTCAAGCATATTCTTTTACTCTTGAAGCAATGCAAAGTGGAGAAGGAGGATGATCAGATCATCCTTGCCATCCTCTCCAAACTTGGGGATAATTATTCAGTTTTTGTTTCTACATTTCATGCGGGGAAGCTCACAACCCTCGGATGGAAGATGCCTACACTCAATGCCTTCGTTGAGTCCCTAACTAATGAAGATGACAAGCTTGTCCAGATGGGGATCATTCGATCTTCCTGTGATCAATCCCTCCATGTCTCAGGGCCCAAAGATCTAAAGGGTAAAGGAAAGCAGCAGAAAAATCATAAAACTAAATTTGATGCTCCCAAGCCTAGAGTTGAAAACCAGCAGCATGATGAATCTTTCGGCTCAAGGAAGAACAAAGGAAAAGGGCACAATGGGAAAGAAAAAGTCAGGTGTTATTACAGTGATAAGGGTTTTCACCCTGAACATGCTTACATGAATAAAAATCTTGATGAATCAACCTCTCTCCTTGAGAGGAATCACATCAATCTTTCAGATAGCTTTTATAGGAGAGATCACCAAGATCAGGAACCACAGCATGAGAAAGGTCATGCCCTCATGGCAAGCACTTCAAATTCCAAATCATTGCTGATTGACAATGGAGATTTGAATGACATGATGGCTGAAAAAGTATCCTTTTCATCCTTGGAGACCGGAAAATCCATCCCCATCCACATGGGAGATGACTCCACCATCATTTCTGAAGGACAAGGTACTGTAGATCTAGAAAATGGTTTTTTCTCTAATGTTTTGTATGTACTGTCTCTAGCAGAAAATATCCTTAGTGTCTATTAGATGACACATACATGAATGCCTAAGAGAGTCTCTTTTAGCCCAAATGATGTTGATATAACAGAAATTGCATCCAACAAACTCACTGGCTAAAGTCCTTGCAAACCATCATGTAAAAGCCTATGAGTTCTCTCACTTTGTTGCAGATGCAAAGCCCACCGCTCTGCTAACTCATGGAAATGAGGTTAGTAGGCTATGGCATGAGAGTTTTGGCCATATTAATTTCAAATATTTACAGCAATTATAGCAAAAATCCATGGTTGAATGCCTCCTAGTCATCAAGGCAACCATGGGAGTCTGTAAGGGCTGTGTGATTGGAAAACACCCTGAGCACAAGTTCAATCGGGGGAAGGCAAACCGAGCTACAAGCATATTGGGGCTGATACATTATGATATTAGTGGTCCGATTCCTGCCACATCCATGAATGGATCAAAGTACCTCCTTACTTTTATTGATTATTTTTCAAGTTACACATGGGTTTTCTTTCTCAAAAAGAAATCAGAAGTATGTGAAAATTTTTATGAATTGAAGGCCTTGATCGAAAATGCCTCTGGGATTAAGATAAATATATTGAGATATGATAATGGAGTGGAGTGTGTCAGTAATGAGTTGGTGTAAATATTCTCCCAAAGTGGTATTCAGGTCCAGCATTCAATTCCCTACACTCCCCAGCAGAACGGAGTAGCGGAAAGGAAGAACCGGTCTCTCAAAGAGATGACCCCCTGTATGTTGGAGTCAAAGAAGCTTGCTGAAAATTTGTGGGCTGAAACCATGCATGCTACAGAATTCATTCAGAATAGGGTGCCACATTCATCTATGAAATTAAAGACTCCTTTCGAAGCATACTTCGGACACAATCCAGATGTGTCAAACCTACAGGTGTTTGGGTCCACTGCATGGGCTTGGATTCCGCTTGATAAAAGAAGTGCTTTGCAACCACAGAGCATAGAATGTCTGTTTATTGGGTATATTGATGAATCTAAAGGATTCAAGCTTCTAGATATCAAGACCAAATAGATCATCATCGAGAGAAGTGTCAAGTTCGATGAGCCTCTTCAGGAGGTGGAACTAGTGAAGGAGAAAATTGCTGAATTTCCTTCCTATTCCACTGAATATTTGGATGATGAAATTGGGGGTGATGAACCTGATTTGGATCCTATGATTTCTGATATCAATGTGCAGAAATCATCAGATTCTGAATTAGAACCTGAAGTGAAAAATCATCTTCCTACATGGGCCCAACAGACACTCTCCTCCACAGGAGACAACATTGGAAATCTGGATGATCCAAGGAGAACCCGGTCTGATTTCCAAAGAGCAAGTATTGCGCTCTCTTGTTATTATAATTTTATGTCCAAAAATTGCTATTTGATGATTAGTTCAGATCCAAAATCCTAATACCATGCTCGGAATGATCCGAGATGGAAATTTTCCATGGATGAAGAAATGAATTCTCTTCAGAAAAACATTATTTGGGAGCTAGTTTCTCTTCCTCTGGGAAGGAAATTGGTTCAATGCAAGTGGGTGTTTTGGACAAAGGTTACTGTTGATGGAAGCACCTGAAAATATAAGGCAATGCTGGTATCAAAATGTTTCTCTCAGGTCCAAGGAGTGGACTACCATGAGACCTTTGCACCGGTTGCAAAAATGGAATCCATCCGCCTTGTTTTGGCTATTTCAGCATCCAAGCACTGGGAGGTGCATCACATGGATGTTAAGTCATCCTTTATGCATGGATATATTCATGAGGAGATATAAATGAATCATCCTAAGGGATACATCACTGATCCATCTTTGGTTTGCAAGCTAAAGAAGTCACTATACGGGTTAAAACAGGCCCCAAGAGAGTGGTATTCCAAGATGGATGCCTTCCTTCTCTCGCAAAACTTTCAGAGATGTATATTAGATCCAAATGTGTATTTACAGAACCATGATGGTCATATAATTATAATTTTTTTATATTTTGATTACTTACTGATCACAGGTAGCACAATTGCCTCCATTTCATCCTTCAAAACTGCTCTCCACAATGCCTTTGAAATGAGTGATTTGGGGCTTCTAAAACAATTTTTGGGGCTCGAAATCGAGCAAAATTCTGATGGGATTATGGTCACTCAGTACAAGTACATTTGAGAACTGTTAGTCAAGTTTAACATGGCTGAATGTAGGACTGCACCATTCCCTTTTCTTTCAGGGATCAGCCTTGAAGAAGGAAAACACACACCTCCCATGGACTGCACTATCTATCGACATCTGATTGGTAGCTTGTTGTACTTGACACATTCTAGGCCTGATATTTGTTATGCCATGAATGCTGTATAAATATACATGCAGCAGCCTCATGATAATCATTGGAAGGCAGCCAAGAGGATCCTCCAGTACATTCAAGGAACCAGGACCTACAACATTCACTATGCTGCAGACTCTGAGCTAGAGCTGGTTGGATACACAGATTCTGATTGGGCAGGTGATTCTATTGATTGAAATTCAACTTATGGATATGTATTCATTTTTGGTGGTGTAATTATTTGCTGTTCAATCAAAAAGAAGGCTTCCATACCACTATCTTCAGCAGAGGCCAAGTATCGAGGAGCGGTGAATCCTTGCATCCAAGAAGTTTGGTTGCAAGGCATTCTTTCAGAGTTTGATCTTGGTAGTACTTTGTCCACTGTCCTATTTTGTGACAAATAGAGTGCCATTAAGATATCCATGGATCCAGTTACCAAGTAGAGGACCAAGCATGTAGAGATTCACATGCACTACATCAGGGAGCTAGTGCATGACAGGACCATCATTCTGCAATACTGCCTGACTCATGAGCAGATTGCAGACATCTTCACCAAGAGCTTTTCAGAAAAGAAGTTCACTTACCTCCATTCACTGTTGGGGGTGAGTTCATCAGGGTGATCCAGAGTACTTTCATTGTTCAGCTTGAGGGGTTTTTTTTCCTACTGGCTTTTCCCTCTTTTCCTCACTTAGTTTGTTTTGAGCATTGTTTCAGTTTCAGCATTGTACAGGGTGACCTATGGCCTTAGTTTCCAGGGCCCTAGCATTTTTATGCATCTATGTTTTCTAACTCTTCCTGAGTATAGCTTAAGGGGGGTTGTTGGAGACATTTACCATCATACACACTCTTTTTGGTCAAATTGACCTAGTTAGACCACTATCCTAAGTATAATTGACATTAATTGACATCAGTGGAGAATTAATTGCCATCATCCAGTCACACCCATGCCTACCTATAGTCAAGGAGTCTAACTTAGCCTTCTCCTACAGTCAAGGAGGCTAACTGTAGCACTCTGGGGGTGATCTGAGTGATATTAATGCACCTAATTGCTAACTGGTGGTTACAATTAGTTCAACCAGTTAGTTAAGGTGCCTCTTCTCATTAAATATATTATTTAATGATTATTTATTATTATTTAATGATCTGGAGTCAACAGGGTGCCTCCACCAACTTCTGATTATCAGTTTATCTTCAGTTAACCTCATCGGGGTTCATTGAAGTCATGGAGCACTAGCACTTGATGGTTGGCTTGCTATGACATGTGTTTGAACTCCTTCAGTTGAGATTCAGTCATTTATTGCACTCCGACTTTAGTTAGGGTTTGGTGAGTCAATTAGGGTTTTGTTCAAGTGGTTAACTATGTGTGAACCTATGGTTGAGAGTCAGTTAAGCTAGACTCACTCATTGAATTCGAATTGCCTCCTTAGGTATTCGAATTCCTTATGGATTCAAGCTATTGCTTGACATTGGTATTGTAACCACTCATTGTTTATTAAATATACAAAGAGGAAACCAATTCCAGTTCCGATTAACACCATTTCATGAGTATTTGTTGATTATTCTTTGATGAGATTGACTCTTTTTTCTTAGATCAATTAGCAAGATTAATACTATTTAGAGTTGAATTGACCTTCCAGGGCTTTCATCTCATTATCAAGGGTTTTTATCTATTTGTTTAAGGTTTTTGTCACCTTGTTAGAAAGTTCTCTCCTTCCAAGTTGTTATTGCTTGATTAAGGATGTCTTACATCTGCACGTTTGAGGTTTGAGTATACATTTGCATGCTTGAGGTTGTCACTGCCACAGTCCCACTTGTGAGATTGTCATTGCCTGTTACTGCTACTGTCCAGCTTCTTTAGGTCTTTTTAGGCCTTCTTGAGGCTACCGCTTCCACTTGTGAGGGTCTCGTTGCTATCGCTACCTTGTTTGAGGGTGTTGAGGTTTGTTAGGAGAGTGTCATTGCTGTTGTGAGTTTTTTGTTGTCTATTAGAAGGGTGGCACTTCCTTGTGAGGGTGATTCTTTCCTTATTGAGGGTGTTGCTTGCCTTATTGAGGGTGTTTCTTGGTGTCTTTAGGATTCCATTTCTTGCTGAGGTTTCTACCCATTGTTATGGATTTATTTGAGGTGGCCTAGGCTTGTGTATGACTATTTGGAGATATCATCCACTAGTGTGAGGGTTTTGTAGTTTCCACCCTATGTTAAACATTTGTTGGGTGCCTCTACTAATGTCTTTAGATTGATATTGAACTACACTCTCTATTGTACATGTCTAATCGTACCCTACAACACTTTAACTCTCTCTCTCTCTGGTATGTGATTACCCTGGTCCCTCAGGTAAGGGCCAGTTATTTATTCCAGTCTCCACATATTGATTCTCCTCTAAGAGGCAATATCTAATCTAAAATTCAAATCTAAGTATAAGGAAGGTCCTCACCATCAGATAAGTTATCAGATTCTATTTTTTTTGTTAGTTAGATTTTATTTACTATTATCCAATTGTTCGTGATTTTATTTATGTAGTATTGTATTTATTGTTTATGATTTTCAGTAGTACTTTTACAATTTATTTTTGCAGTTATTATATTTTTTGTCAAACCATAACTTTAACACAATGATCCTTAGTGAGTGTTAAATTTGAATTAAATGAAAACAATATTCTAAAGTATCATTTTTTGCTTATTTTAAATAAAAATCCCTAACTTTAATAGACAACAAATTGTAGGAGGTATCTCGTGCTCCTATGATTTAGGATTCACCTTACCATATCTTCAGAGAGATCTTCTCTTCGATTTTTTTAAATACATTTAGGTCTATACCATTTTAAATATAATTCAAAGGTTTCATTATTTCATTGTGCAAGGTTGAATATATGATTGTGGCATTTGTTATGTATATGTATGAGTTATTCTAGATATCTACTAAAATATTTTTTTGTCTCTCTTCATACTTCCATAATACATTGCCTTTTTTTAAGTCTCTGTAGATGGAATTAGACAGACTTAACCCTGAATGCTTCTTTGTTTATACTTTGATTGATGTTGTTAAATATAATACAAAGGAATGTCTTAAAAGGATACTTTCATAACCATCACCAAGGCCCAAGGGTTTATACATTTTACATGTTTCATCAAGGCATCTGTGAGTTATTGATAAATGAGGTAAGGGTTATCTCCCATTGATAGTTATTGAGAATTAGACACACTTAACCCTGAATGCTTCTTTGTTCATACTTTGATTCATGATGTTAAAGATAATACAGAGGAATGTCTTAAAAGGATACTTTCAGAGCCATCACCAAGGACCAAGGGTGTATACATTTTACATGTTTCAGCAAGGCATCTGTGAATTATTGATAAATAAGGTAAGGGTTATCTCACATTGATAGTTATTCCCAATGTCAAATTTTAGGATTAATTTTGTGTTTATATTTAAAAATACTAATAAACAGAACGAGTTGAACATGTTTATTTATTTTACTTTCTATTTGTCCATTTAGGTGGAAAATATTGAAAAGTTAGTTGATGCCACAAAGTTTATACTTGTTTGGAAAATATTGAAATAGTTACATGCACATTTCCTCAAGGTTATAATGGATTTGGAGGCATCATTCATTATCTCGGATACCTTCTCCTCATTTGGTTTGATGTCCAAGTAAACATCGTCACAATTGCTTGGGTTTACCTCACATGATTTAAAGTATCAAGCACATCAAGGTTCATTTGGATCTTCTCTCACCTCTATTGGTTAAAATTTCAAAGATCCTGATGACATTGTAATAATGTTGGCATACATTCTTGGATATTCTCTTCGTTTGAGTTGCAAGTTTCAAGATCATCGTTAGCACACTTGGGAGAAAATACCTCTTCTAGCAATGAGGAAAGAAGCTATTAATATTCAAATTCCCAATCATTGGCCTCATTGACCTTCTTTGGGATGTTATGTTCATGTTTGCAGTCTGAAGTAAATATTTTGGTTCTCTTTAATGTCCATATTTAGAGGGGATTGTTTTCCCAAGTGGTTTTCCTCTTTTACCTTATTTTTCTGGACAAATAAATAGTAAAGGGTGACCATAGGTCCTTGTTGCTTGGGCCCTAATATTGGATTCATTACTCACTACCATAAGTCATGCTTAAGGGGGGGTGCCTAAAAATAATTCCATCTAGACCATAGGTTTAAACTGTTAGGGTTAACCTTGACTCAAGAATGATTCAAAGGTGGTTGGGCTTCAGCACATGGTTTGGGCACAACGGTTCATCATATTCTATGGTATTATACCATGGTATTAGTGTCCAATGGTATTTTGGTGGCCCATGGTATTGACCCATGGTATTGCATGTAAGGAAGTATTTATAAGACTTGAGGAGGCTCCATTGTAAACTGGCTTGGAGGTGAGTGGTGGCTAGCTCACTTGGCCTAGATTAGTTGGTTTACGTCAAGGGAGATAATAGATCTATTATAGTGGTTTTTCTTAGTTTTGGGTTTTCCACATAAACATTGTGTGTCTATATTTAATGTGTTTCTATGTGTATTTTTGTTCTCTCATTATTAATTATCAGTAGACTCATTTAAATCCTAAGAACTGGTATCAGAGCCATGCTTTGGCATATAGTTGTGCTTGTTTTGTTGTACCTAGTTTTTTTAATTAATTGTGGGGCGCATGTTCGATGGTACTTGAAACCCCGGCATTATTTTTGGGTTCCTAGGTAGAATATAATTTCCTCGGGTGTTAGAAGCACAAGGTATATCTATTATGCACAATGAAAGGATGTTGCATCAAGTGTTGAATGAACCACTGGGTAGGTATGAGGGTGGTAGGTGAACTCATAGCTTATCTTGATGTGAATCAAAGAAGTTGATTCTTCGATTGCAGGAGGAATGTGAGATGGTTTAATCTAAGTTTTGGGGACAAGATTGATGACTCGTGAATATGAAGAGAATTCCTAGAGAATTTGTGGTTACAATGGTTGTGGACCCATGTAATCTAGTAGATGGATTATTTTTATATGGACATCAATGATAAGGTTAAATACATGCACAAAAGTAGCATTGAAGAAAACAAGCAAGGAAGTGAGAATGGGAAAGTAAGAGGATGAAGCAAGAGATGTTGATGGTGTAGTCACCATGAAGACACATCAAAAAAATTGATGGATTAGTTTTATGTAAATGGGAATATGGCTATAAGATCTGGTAAGGCATGCATACCCCTAGTAACTCACTGGTAAATTCAGGAGATAGACCTAGGTGATAGGGGGACTATGTGAGACCCTCAAGTCAAAATTAAATGGGTAATTGTTAGGGTTAACCTTGACTCAATATTGAGTCAAAGGTGTTTGAGGTATGCCACATGGTTTATTATAGTCCTTGGTGTTTTTCCATGGTATTAGTGGCCAATGATGTTTTAGTGGCCCATGGTATTGAATGTAAGAAAGAATTTCTAAGTTTGAGGAGTCTCCATTTTAAAGTGGTCTAGAGGTTACTGGTGGCTAGCTCATTTGGTCGGCTTGGACAATTTAGTTCAAGGGAGATAAATATATTATGGTGGGTTTTCTCAGTTTTGGGTTCTCCACGTAAACATTATGTGTATATTTAATGTGTTTCTATGCATATTTGTGTTCTATAATTATTAATTATAGGTAGTCTCGTTAAAATACTAAGCTAAACACTTTCACTAAAGTTCCTATCAGTTTAATAAGTTGTTCCATGTGTTTAGGATACCTATGTAATACCCCAGTTTTGACCCCTTGGTATTTAATTGTACATATTATAATCACTATATGTAAATCATGGCGAGGATCTCAAGGCCAAGGCCTTGCTAGTGGTTGATGTCTTATGGATAAGTGATCAAGGTTGACACCTATGGTTTTTGTGTTCTAAGTCAAAGCACAGTAGATTTATTTTGATATATCATGTAAATGTACAATTAATATTAAACCACAACTAGCTATGGGGTTGCAAATCTTAAAGAGATGGGGTAATTTAAGTGATAGGGAGGGGAGTTAGTCAAACCCCTGAGCCAATAGGATGTGACCAGATGTCAATGGGGGAACCCATGTACCCCTAGCTACCTTTTTGTCCTTTGTCCTCAATCATCAATTTCTTCCAAAAGTTGGTTGAGGAAGTTAATGTATTGGGCAGACCAGGGTATGGCAGTTAGATTGCTTGACTAAGAAAAGTCTATAGCGTGCAGTTGGGGGCAGCCCATTCTTGCTTATGGAGCAAGTAAACCTGCATGGGGATGTGTTCCCATCTTCTCATCCTTGAGTCATGCTAAGGGGGGGATTATGGGGGGATTCATTCATGTTGTTGGAAAAAACATTCGATGGGGAAAGGAGTTGTTTTCTGTTCATGCACATCGTGTGTTTACCCTGCTAGAAGAACCATGTTTTGTTCGGAGTCGCTCGCTTGTTTCTTTTACTCATCTGAGTCATGGAAGGTGTTTTTCGCAGTGGTATTTTCTGTTACAAAGTGTGTGTTCCTATTTACCATATTTTAAAATGTGGTTTTTGTGTTGTGCACCTTGGGTTTGGGTATGAACTATATAAAATACTTGGTAGTGGAAGAGACGCAGAACGTGCTTGAGAAACCTAGTGTGGGAATTTACAATAAGGTAAGAGTGGCTGGTGAATATGCTTTGCACATCCTAAAGAGCACTGGAAAGGAAGGTGTATCCTAAGGGACTCTAAAGCAGAGAAGGGGACACTTCCTTGTGTTGGGTGTGTAGAAAACATGGGTGCCAAGACAGATAGATCTTGTGAAGGTGTCCTTAGCTCTATTAATGATCTCACTAGCTTAGAATTTATTCTTGTCCACTTCCTAGTACCTGATAAACCCAACTTGGAGGATGGCTTGGTTGGTATCCTGAAAAACCCATTTGTTAACTTGGTTGTTTCTTGGTGTTCACTTGGCTGAGTGTGTAAACCTTTGCTGGAAATCTTGATAAACCCACTGTGAATGATGGCTTGGTTGAGTTCCTAATAAACCCATCTGTGGATTGGTTGGTTCTTCTGTGGAAGTTGACTTGACTATGGATAGTCTGATAAACCAAACTATATGATGGCTTGGATGAGTAAGCCTGATAAACCCAACATTGTTAGGCTTGTAAGCCTACAGCCTAATAAACCTACTGTGAATGGTGTCTTGGCTGAGTGCCTGATAAACCCATCTATGGCTTGGCTGGATAATATGATAAACCCAACTGAAGGTTGGCTTAACTGTGTGCGTTCTCTGGATTGGTTGTGTATAATATTGTTGTTTCCCTAGTTCCTTGTGGAAATCATGCCTAGCTCGGGGGTGGCAATGTTTTGAGAGATTAATGAACACACTGGCCTACGATTGGGTGGAACATTGTAGTCACCTAGATAGTTGTGAAACAACTTAATCCTCAAGATAAGTATCTTTGTTACTCTATTTATGCAATGTAGATGCTTATGAATGGCTATACTAGTTGTGTAGAATGCTTATGAATATGATGAATTTCTATGTTCATGTTGGATTCTTATTGACGATCAAGTAGAGATTTACGTGGCTATGAATGTCCCTGTAATTGCTTGGTTATGCCTTATATGTTTTATGCATATCACTTCTGTATATGCCTTGTGTTTTTGGTAATGCAATTGCCTAAGTTCATGGAGGCTAGAAGCATGTATAGAGGTCAAAATGCCTCTGAATTAGTGTTTCCTCCCCTTGGAATCCTCCTACAGAAGGACGAAGGAAG
Source organism: Pseudotsuga menziesii (assembly GCA_001517045.1). Lineage (NCBI taxonomy): Eukaryota > Viridiplantae > Streptophyta > Pinopsida > Pinales > Pinaceae > Pseudotsuga > Pseudotsuga menziesii. Next base: position 145,230 of record LPNX011020180.1, read on the forward strand.
AAACTGCAAAAGGGAAAGTTGGATAAGGCATATTAATTGTGTTTTTGCACCTCGGGATCCACACCAGAAGGCGGAATGTGGGAGAAAGAAGTTTGAATCAAATTAGAATGTGGGATTCTGAATTCTGGGATCAAGGATAATTTTAGGGGCGAAATTTAGCCCATGGGATAATTTTCTGTGTTTTTCTCCAAAAAAAGATTCACCATTTTGCATTTTTTGAAGTGTTTCGCCCAATTTTGATGGGTTAAAAGTTTTTCACCCTAAAAATCTCCAAATTATTATATAAACGATATAAAATCATTGGAAATTAAAATATTTTTTGAAAAATATCACCAAACATTTGATAGTTGGCGTTTTAAGAATTGGTAAGACTCACCAACATTTTTACACTTTCAAATAAGTATGGTTCCTTAAAATCATCCCTACCTGGGATCTCCCATGGAAGGAGGAAGACGGAAGGCGGAAATCAGGATAAAAGATAAGGTAGAAAGTAATTTTTTTGACATTCGACTCATGAAATGTGGAAGGCGGAAGAAGCAGTTAAGTAGTCCATCAAACTTTAAGTTTCTGACTTCCAATTTCTATAGTACAGAAAGGCAGAAGGAGGAAAGCTAAAGGCGAAAGGCGGAAGGCAGAAAGGCTGTCAAAATTTCCTTCACACATTTGAGTTTTCGACTTTCAATTTCTGGAGTGCGGAAGGAGAAAGGAGGAAAGGAAGAAGGTGAAAAGGCCATCGAAAGTTCCTTCACAAATTTGAGTTTCCAACTTCTGATTTCCAAAGTGCAGAAGGCGGAAAGCAGGTCAAAAGTTCCTTCGTACACTTGAGTTTCAGATTTCTGAAGTGTGGAAGGTGGAAGGCAAAAGGCGAAAAGACTGCCAAAACTTCCTTCGCACTCTTGACTTTCCAATTTATGAGTTCCGAAGTACGGAAGGCGAGAGGTGGAAAGCGGAGTGCAGAACATTGACTATGCAAAGACAGGTCCAATGAGGAAATGTTCATTTTGGTCACAATAGCAATATGTCAAGGGAAGAACAACTATTACAATGATGTATAGGGGTTCCTAAGACTGGAAATGAAGGTGGAAGTGTGAGTTAGCATCCATGCCTGGTGTTTGAAAAGAGATCAAGGGTTCTTTAGGAAAAAAAATGAATCATCCACATTATTGGGTATGGCGACATGACATTGTGGTATCATAGCTTATGGTTACAGCATTGGGCCTTAATGGGCCAAGTTAAATAGCTAACAGAGTTGTTGGTAAATTATTTCAACATACTATTAGCTGCATAACAAAAGAAAACTGCCATGGGCAGTGGGTAAGTGGTTTTGATTCTGAAATGATCTAACAAATGATGTGTTAACACATTTTGTAGAGTCATACTACCATTGGGAAAAGTGGGTTTTTGGCTCGGCCATGAGAACCTACGATAGGTATGATGCATGTAATCCCTATGAGCACGAGAAATATTCTATGGGGGAAAATGTCCGAGTTGGAAATGATGAAACATAGTCTAATGGAAGGGTATTTCAAGAGACGCTTCCAGAGATTGCAACCACCATGAGAAGCTTGATTAAAGCTTATGAAGAGCAGCATCAGCTGAATGCCTCCATGTTGAAAAACTAAATAGACATCCAAAGGCGGATAAGCTTGGGACTTCTTACAGAGAAACCAGAAGGAGACAAAAGTAGTTCCAGAAGAAGTGAGAGGTCTTCTAGTGGGTCTTCTGACTCTAAGGAATCCACTAGGGGATCGAGCTCTTCATCTCACGGAGGAAAAATGAGGCATTATAGAAACAAATCACGTGATGAGTTTAAAAAGGAAAGGTCTCCTAACATCACTAGTGCAAAATGAGAGATTAGTGACCAGGAGACCAAAAATTTTGGTCACCACAATTTTTTTCAAGGGATAAATGACCAAAATTGATAAATTTAACTGGGCTAACTAAAAAAGACCAAGACAAATGACCACTTTTGGTCACAGTATAAAACTAAACTGAAAAATACCAAGATAAATGACCAAATTTGGTCATGGGATATCTAGAGTAAAGATGAACACATAATAATTGGTCATTTATTTGGTCATTTGAAGTTGTGGATCAGTTCGGCAATGAATAATTACAATTTTGACAATGAATTTGTACATTTGACTATATTCTAAGACTGTAGATAGATTCATAGACCCCCTAGAACTTAGTAAATTGTGGGCCTCCTCATGTGTCACAACTCCACTATTGAAACCAAATTATCTATGACAATGTCCTAACGGTGAACTATGGCTTATATATTTGAAAATAACTATACAAATATACCTCTATACATTTGTTTTTAAATATTTTATATATAAATAATATTAATTATTAAATATTTGCATTATAAATTTAAAAAAAATGTTACTAAGTATTTTTTTTACTATATACTAATAATATATATATATATATTAACTTATATATTTATTATAAAACAAAATTTTAGAAACTAAACAAGTTAAACAAATAAAAATTTCATTCTACCATACCACACGACACCATATTAGTGTAGTTTAACAATTTGGGTTTTGGCACAAACGTGATGTGGTGGGTGCCAATGTAGAACAAGGAGTTGGCTCCAGCAGAAATTTTTCAAAGGGTATTTTTCAAAGATTGAAATTAGATAATCTAGGTGTCCCAAGGGTAATCTAGGGTCTTCAATCCATTCCTACAGTAAAAATTGAAATTTTAACACTGAAAATCTCATTTTCAACAACAAATCGTGTTGCCGGATTCCGGTGAAACTTACTTGAAAAGCTGCAAATGATCTAGAGATTAGCCAAATCTGTATAACAATCTTCCCCTTTCATTACCATATGACAGACATCCTTCTAAGAATACATTTCCCTCAAGCTCAAGGTGACCGTGTTCAAGGCTTCAATGGCACAAAAGTATGTTTCAATCTATGGCCATCCCAAATTTTTTCAATTTATTGTTTTTTATTTTAATTGATATTCGAATGATAAAATTTTATCCCTAAAACTTTGGAAATGGGATTTTTCGACTGAATTTGATCATTTTTTAAAATTAAAATTTGTGTATAAACCTAGAACTCTGAAATTGCTTCAGAAATTGTCGAATGCAAGCTAAAGATGATGCTAACTTGGAAAATGGATTATCCAAGTAGTCTAGTGAACAAACACTTGTAAAAAATAGAATGGATAGCCCATCCATTAGTTTTTCATTCTTAAGGTTTTGGCTTGAGTTTTTAATTTCCAATCTGATGCACCTAATTTCCTCCTCTTTCGGTATCTGGTAGGTCTTTTCTTTAGCAACCTATGAAACTGTGCCCTTTTCAGCTTTTCAAGATATTGAACAAATAAATACCAGGGAGCGAGGATGAAGGATGCATAGCATAAAGCAAGTATAATTTTTTGGTGCACATGTGTTGTGTGTGATTGCGATTGGCGTGCTGGGTATCAATAGCAGTAAAGGGGAGGCAACCATGGGAACTCTTGGTGGATTGTACAAAGTGAAATATTTTCCCAACACAATAGAGATGCTCAATATTGGGCACTTTTTTGTTGATGAGAACAACAAACAACAGGTATATGATCTGATCTTTTATTATTATTATTTTGATTCAGAGTGATTTCATTTGTTTCTGATTTGTGGGTATTCCATTTGTTAATTGATTTTTTCTCTCTGTTTGTATTTGTGTCTCCAGAACGACGATATAATATTTCATGAGTGGTGGGGGCACAGGAGCAAGTGGTGGCGAGAACAATGTATCATCTGACCAAAGATGCTGAGGAGGGCGATCATCCTAGGCTATACAAATCGAAGGTTTAGGTCAAACCCTGGGAGAATTTCAAACATTTGGAGGAATTCAAACCCATGGAGCAACCCTCTATTTCCAAGGCTAACCTTGGTTGCAAACAAGGTAAGTCCCATACCTCAATTATAAAACTCAAATTTGATGGGATTAGGAGGGCGGGGTTTTTATACATTTCAGTTTCCTTTAGAATTGATTGTTTGGTTTTGATATAATTATGAAGAATTCGACTTTACAGAGCAATTAGACACCCCTCTTTCTATTATAATATGGACTTGTCTCTGATTTATGTAGGCTAAATAGTAGATGAACTCTAAATAAAACAGGCATGTGTCTACTGTCTTTATGAATCTATGTAGCCTAAAAAGTCACTAAATCTAAATAAATCAATGTCACGGTTTTATATATATACAAAAAATCCATGTTCGTCTAATTGAATTGAACCATGAATATATGAATTGAAATCAATCTATGGATCTAGTTACGGGTGTCCATAGAAATTAAGAAACGGAAAGGCCTGACACCATGGCTGAAGCTCTGATTGTATCATTAATGTTGTTCTTATTGGTGTAATTCACCCCTCATCTCAAGTATATGTTTCAACCTTTATTCAAGGTAGGGTTCTTCAAAAACCTGGTTTGGGTGTGTTCTCAAACAGTGAACTTCCTTATAAAACAGTATGTTGACTGTAGGGATGACATGACAACAAAATTTCAGTCTTAACAGTGGGATTTCCTTGAATATTAGTGCCTAGATCGGTTTTCATGCAGGTAAGTTGCATGGTGGTTTCATGGAGCAGCGAAATATTTAGGAAGGAGGTGTTGTACAGGCATACATTCAACCTAATGCAAGTGGAACACTTGAGAAAGACTGATCCAAATCTATTTTCAAGCAGTGGTTTACCTTAAGGAACTAATTGTACTAGGAGAAGTAAGGTGCTTTATAACTCAGTATGAGGGATATGTTGTCACATAACATGGGTAATGCTGACATGGCAACATAGTTCTTCTATATTTTAAATTTTACAAAAATGATAAAAAAAATTAAAATCAGCATAGATTCATCTTAAATCCGATCTATCAGGCACTGAGAGGCATCAAATTTCTTGATGTGTAAATTTTGGATCAAGCACTGAGAGGGATCAAGAAACAAAATAACACCTCAAGAAATTGGATCCCTTTCATCACTTGATAGATACAGGTTTAAGATGGATCTATGCTGGTGGATAGTTGTAGTGAGGTCACTTAAGCCAAATATTTAGCACTTAGCTATGGGTTGGCAAGGTATCAGCAGTAGAATTTTTCTCACAGAATCATCCTCAGATCGTCCTTCATAATAAGTGGATCATGAAGCATTGCCAATAAGCAGTGAAACAATAATGAAAGGGTGTTGTACAATTTGTCTTCAATGAGTTAGATGTAGGATAAAGTCAATGACATCCTTCAGATTTCAGTTGTTCTATCATAATGATGAGGGAGTGTCAAAAAAATACCAGATAGAGTTGGTCGAAGTCTCACCCACTAATATTCCTTTGATGAGATATTTTGTCAAAGGCTGAGAAGGTTGTGATTGACAAAGATCTCCCTCTATACTCAATTGGAAGGATAGAAAACTATAAGGACACTTACCACTCTCCTATAGGACAATTATGGTGACACGGTGAAACTGGCCTAAGACTCAACGCGAACTTCCTAGTTGGCAAAATGTTTGATAATTCTGCCAAAACATAAAAAGATTTTATGTTACTAGTTTTTCTAATAGGAAATTTACTTCGACCTTTTGGGATGTAATTATCAATTTTGCTAATTCTATCAAGCCTTAAAAGCTAGATTTGACCGATACATTCAAATCTTGCATAATTTGCTAGACTTTGTCATATTTAGTAAGTTTTATCTTGAGGATAATTTCCCTTTTTCAAATCTGTACACAAATACCACTCTCAAGAGAGATATGTGACCTGTATGGTGGTTATAATTGTTGAGCAATGTGATAAACAATGAATTGATGAGTGAACAACAAGAGCAGTGTTAATTGTATTTCAAGAAACATTGCCGAATATAGCAGAGATCAAGAGACTTTTGAGGATGGAAGAGTTTTCAAATATTGGAAATATTAGATTTCGAAGCAAGCATTTCTAAAGAATAGTTTGCTGCAATGCTAGGAATAATAAGTCAGTCACCATAAATAATTCCCATATCAATGCTGAGATTATTTGGATAGCAGAGGTAATCAAAGAAATTAGTAAAAAGTATTTTTTGGTCACAAGAAAGTCATCCAAACAAAAAAAAACACAATTGGAAGGCATGCAGAGACTCTCTGAGTTATTATGTTTTTTTCTTCTTTCAACAGGCTGTTAAGATTGGAATTGGATTCTACATATGCAGTGGGAGAGTACAGAGAAGGGGTTGGATAATACTTCTTTAGAGCAGTTGTAGCAGTAGATAATTCATTGTCCTTCCACCTTTCATCCCATAGATTGCTTCCACCACTGCATGTTGTTGGACCTATGGAAGCTCGTCACATGTTTCCACTATGGTGTAACCCAGTCTCTTGAGTAATGTGTGGTTTGATTCTATTATGCCTTGTCTCTCTCTGGATGTTTAGAATATATTGGTTGATTGTTGGTTTGATGGTATTCCAGTGATTTGGCTAGCTAGAGTGCACTTACTTTGATTTATTGTTCACTTAAGGCACACACTCACCTCATTTTCTTATTTAGTTCATTGATTATAATTTTCTCAGAAACTTGATCCCAACCACCTTAAATTTAATTGAATATTTTTTCTTGTTCTTGACTATTTAAGGACTACTCAAGGGTGAGTTTTGTGTATGCTTATTTGTGAAAAATTGTTAACTCGGATACTGACTTCCATATCCTTGCCCCACACTTTTGTTCTCCTCATATCCAAACCCTAAATTGCTTCTTTTCATGATGTTGAACTCATTGACCTCACTATCAGCTTCATCACTATTGCTAAATTGGTCCCCATCTTTCAAATTCTTTTGTTTAACACTACTTCCACAACTGTCTTCCTGAACTCCATTCAAATTGTCCAGCAGCTCTCCACTTGCTAGCCTAGGCTTATTCAATTTTTTAATTTTCTCTACATCAATCGTTGTGTTCTTTGAAGTTGCCTTGCTTGTGGTCTCTTATTGATGCCTTCTTAAATGAAAGATTACTAAACTACAGTTGCAGTCTTGTAGATCTTTTGGTGAGGTGTTTATTCAACATTAATTGAATACATAGCAGGAGAAGCACTACAATAGCTTAGAAGTGGTTGTGATTCTTTACAATATTACGAGTTTATTCATATATTAAAAATACATTCTGTGTTTATGTATATCAAGTTTAACTATGTAAGAAATATATTTACCATGTGCCTTGTTTAAGTGTTGCAGGCGGCTAAGCTTCAGATAGCATGTATGAATAATCCTACAAAGGTGAACCCTTTTCCTTTATTTGAAATGGAATTAATATATTTTGAGTTATTAATAGTTGAGTCTGTTTTGTTCAAATACATGAAAAACATAGGAGCTTTAGTGTGGTAGTTTTAAAATGCTCTATGCAATGTTTGAAGTTGAGCTCATTGTTTAAGACAAAGAGATGATATGCACATCTATTAAGGTCGCCTAATGTCAATTATTTTTTGATCATGCTGTGTCAAGGTATATGTCCCACTTTATCTGTTAAACTGCAACTACGATTATTTTCCTTGATGTATGTGCTGTCATCTAATATGTAACGGCCTAAATTCCATGAGGTTTTTTACTCATCTTTTATTTTATGGATTTCTTCAGGTTGAGGTTTCTTCAAAGTAATCGACGATGGATACATGGAAACAACAATATATTTTTCTTCCTGCAAAGCATAAGGTTCACCTATTCTCCTTTTTTGTATTTTAGGCAGTGTTTTTCACTGCCAATTTGCATGATTTTTGTGTATACTTTTCCCTAGTATTTCTCCTTGTTTTCCTATTGTGCCTTTTGTTTGCTGCTTCAGTTGACAATTTATTATCAAAGACTCATAGGTTATGACCCTATTTTAAGCTGTACATTTCATGTGCTTAAAATTTAACTGAAATTCTATACATATTACAAAGTTATTTAAACTTTTGTGCATTGAATGAAGGAAAATCTAGGTGTTTCTTGTCATGAGTATTTATTATCTTTTACCTTGTATTTATTAAACAGGATTGTTCTCTTGTGTTTCTTTTAAATGAAATGTCTGGAAGTAATAGAATGGTTTTCACTTGCACATGTGAATCTACAAGGCGCCTTGCTTTGATTCTTCAAAATCTTGGACTTGATGCCATTCTTATAAGTGGCCAAATGAGTCAGGTTATGCTAGTTTTTTCAATCAAAATAGCTTTTTACTGCTCAAGTTGTAACATAGTTCTACATTTTCTTAGTGATATTGTATTTCTGTAGTTGTAGTGCACCTACTAACTATTTGTATTAATTTCTACTTGCAGCCAAAAAGGATAGGAGCTCTAAACAAGTTCAAGGCCAGAGAGAATAACATCCTTATCTGCACTGATGTTGCTAGCAGAGGGATAGATATTCCTTCTGTAGATTTCTAATGGTTGGCCATGGATAGAGCACACTGGGTTGTTTGAGAGTGGAAAAAATACCACCATAGTTGGCCTTTACCACTCTAGCACCACAAAGAGAAGTCCCTGCCATTTCTGCAATAGAGAACCCTCTAAAGGAGCTTAAGTAGGGGAATGAAAGGTTGGGGCCTGCAATAACAGATTCAGAACTAGCCAATGGTGGTCAGGATCCCACCCCCTGAGGACATTAATGACCCCCTAACTAAATAATGTCTCTTCCCATTGGCTATGTGAGTTATAATTATTGACATTTGTGCTTTTTCTTGTATATAACAGACTGCTAGAGTTTACTAATTTTTATAGCTTTCTTTCACCTCGACTCCTTTTAGCTTTATTGTATAATATAAAATTCCCAATATGTACATTGTTTGAATTAATGCTTAATATTTTATTTTGGAAAAGAAAACTCAAAACTGTCAACCAACTATTGTGAAGCTAAAACTTTGAAATTAGTTCATGGGACTCACCATCCCTTATGGCTATCGGACCGTCAGCAAAAAGGGTGACCGCAGTAAGAGTCATTGCAACATCCATTATTTTTTTCATGTTAACATCAATGCTATTCAAGCGCTTTCCCTTTGATGCCCCAAGTGGTGGACCAGTCACAGTCACACTATTTTCAGTCCACGTGACTTTTTCTCCCATTTTCTCAAGTACTTCAACAAATTTTACATCTCCCTGTCATTTTATAGCATATAAACAACAAATTCATCACCAATAAATATTTCAAATAAAATTAACACACTCATGAACAATTAATTCTTCAAGATTCAAACAATATAGAACTAAGTTCTACCTGTAGGTTGTTTGTGCCACAACCTTCTACAGTAACTGTACCACCAGTAATAGCAGTACCTACAAGGAAATAACTATGCCTTGGGTAATGTTCTAGTCACAACTCTCTTCCTTCTTCTAGTAGAGTTATGTATAGTGGAAGAGTGTTTTCTTTCACTAGTCCATGCAATAGTGAAGAGGGCACTCTAGTCTTTATGGAGAGATAGAGATGAAGGGTGTCAAGTAAAATAAATCCTGATTTATTTATTCCATTGCAAAATCATTTATTTATACATTACATATGCTAGTTGAGTTTCATCTTCAGACCAGCCTTTTCAGCTTCCTACATAACTATTCATTTTCCTTTATTTATTTACAAAATATAATCCCGACGGATTATATTCCAACAATCCCCCCCTTAATCCGAAGGGGTGTTAGTAAGTCCGAGCATGTTTATGAATCTTTCAAACTTTTCTTGTCCAAGCACTTTGGTGAAGATGTCTGCAACTTGATCATTTGTGGAACAATGTCGAAGATGGGCTGTCTTGGCCTCTACATGATGTCGAATCAAATGATACTTTGTGTTGATGTGTTTGGTTCGATCATGGAATCTGGGATTCTTAGCCAGCTTGATTGCAGAAGTATTGTCGATCAATAATGGAGTGGATTTATCTTGTTTTTCTTGTAAATCTTCAAGTATCTTCCTGAGCCATACTATTTCTTTCGTTGCTTCAGCTGCAGCCACATATTCTGCTTCTATTGTTGAATCTGTTGGAACTGACTGTTTACATGATCTCCATGAGACAGTTTCTGATCCAAGACTCATAGTGTATCCATAAGTTGATACTCATGTCTCCTTATCACCATCAAAATCTGAGTCTGAGTACCCAATAAGTTTGAAGTCATCCACCTTAGAGTACTTGAGTCCAACATCTTGAGTCC
>LPNX011020180.1:155714-176668 GCA_001517045.1 Pseudotsuga menziesii
CCTTTATAAATAGTGTTGCATCATCATGATCAAAATGTTCGAAATTTAACTTCAAAAGATGCTCGGTTAATGTTTCATACCATGCACGAGGCACTTGTTTTAGGCCATACAAGGATTTGACAAGCTTGCATACCTTTTGTTCTTTTCCTTTCACAACAAATCCTTCTAGCTGAGACATGAAGACATTCTCTTTCAAGTCTCCATTCAAGAAATCAGTCTTCACATCCATCTGATGAACTTTCCACCCATTGTGAGCAGCTAAAGAGAGTAAGGTATGGATGGTAGCCCATTTTGCTGTAGGAGAAAACGTTTCTTCATAGTCAATTCCTCTCTTCTGTGCATAGCCTTTTGCTACAAGCCTTGCTTTGTGCTTGTCAAGTGAGCCATCTGATTTGTATTTGTTCTTGTACACCCACTTGCAACCAATTGGTTTGGTTCCAACTGGAGGGTCAACCAGCTTCCAAGTTCCATTCTTCATGAGTGCATCATACTCATTCTACATAGATTCTTTCCACTCAACTCGAGTAGAAGCTTCTTCAAAGGAAGTTGGTTCAAAGTTAGCAGATAAATTAAATTCACAATCAAATCATACATCCATGTCATCACCTGAATTATCTGCTTCTCCTCCATCTTCATGTCTTTTTGAACTTCTCATTCCCGTCTTTCCAACTTCATCTGGATGGACACTTTCAAGTGTCTTTGTGGCCCATTTAGGAATCTTCCGTGATGGTCCTGGTTGATCAGCTGGTGGTGCTTCATTTCCTTCAAGGTTGAGTCTTCCAAGTCTCTCAATCACATCATCCAGTTGAATCTCTTGTTTAGGTGAAGTAGCAGGAACTTCTTCATGCGGGGGAGTTGGTGCTTCATATGGAAATTCCAAAGGTTGATGCAGAATAGGAATCCCCCCTTCAAGGTTTGGAATTTCATATTCACTTTCAAAATATTTCTTTGGATGAGGATAATTTTCCAAACAATCAAGCTGTCTCTCAATGGACTGGTCATTTTTATTAGTCTCAAGAAAAATGACATCTCTAGAAATAACAAACTTATTGTTTACCTCATCATACAGACGGTATGCCTTGGAGTTTTCTTCGTCCCCCAGGAAAATACATTTTCTGCTTCGAGCACCAATCTTGTTTCTTTGCTCCTTTGGAATCAAGGCATAACAGGTGGAACCAAAGACTCTGAGATGCCTGACTGAAGGGAGATGGCCAAACCACATTTCATGTGGAGTCTTGTTATCAAGAGCATTTGAGGGACTTCTGTTTCTCAAATAAGCTGCACATTTCACTGCATCACCCCAAAACATTAGTTTTACATTCTTAAAGAACATCATTGAGCGTACCATATTCATTATGGTTCTGTTCATTCTTTCTGATACACTGTTTTGTTGAGGATTGTAGGGAACTGTAGTCTGATGTGCAATTCCATGTTGGCGAAGATAATCTTCAAAATCATTTGAAGTGTATTCTTTCCCATTGTCAGTACGAAGTGTACCAATTTTAGATTGTGCTTGTTTTTCTATCAATGCATGAAAGTCCTTGAATGTTTGAAATGCTTCTGATTTTGTCTTTAATGAGTAAATACAGCACATTCTTGAGTAGTCATCAACAAAGTTCATAAAATAATTATTCCCATTGGCAGAAGGAGTTGGCATTGGGCCACATAAATCAGAATGCACTAATTCTAATTTCCTACTTGCTCTGAAATTAGATTCATGGAATGGCAGCTTATTGTGTTTCCCTAATATACATGCATCACATTTTCTCTTCTCTTTGGGAATGGTGGGAAAACCAAATACACCATTCTTTCTCAACAAACGAAGACTATTATAATTCAAATGACCAAATCTTGCATGCCACAATAAACTTGATGACAAATTACCTTCTCCATGCTGAGAGAGGTAGGCATAGTTCTGAACCCTTGCAGATGAACCCTTTAGCTTCAATAGCTTCCCATCTTCGTATCCAGTCATGATGACTTGGTTGTTAGAGGACTTTCTTATTTCTACGATTCCATCAAACATGTGGATGGAATGGCCTTGCTGTCAAATCTGCACCAAGGACAACAGGCCTCTCTGGAACTCTGGAAGATAAAGAACATTCTTCAACAAGAAATCAGGGAATCCAGGCATCTTCAACTGAATGGTGCCCATTCCCTTTGGTTTAATACTTGACTTATCTGCAAAATAAACTATGCCATTTATTGTTTCATTAAGTTCTTCAAAACAATCTTTTCTAAAAGTCATGTGTGATGTTTCACCAGTATCAAGTAGCCAACAATCTGTGTAAGATGAAAGTGAAGTCATGTCATTAATACCAAGATTACAATGTGCAACAATACAACATTAGAGGAAATTTATACTCAAAATGGGCCTCCTAAAATGAACTACTAAAATAATAGATAAAATAATAAAATAATATTTATTAATTTTGGAGGAAGAAAAGAAAAAAACTACTTTTTTGTTTGTATTTTTGACATATCTCCCCGTGTTTTTACTCAAATTTCGATCGGGAGAGCTCGTTGGATGCGGAATTAAATTCCGCATCCAACAAATACCCACTCGGCATACTTTTGATGAACCCCGCTACCCCAAAAACAAGAAATACCTGAAAAAACAGAATGATGATGTCATCATTCCATTTTTTTCAGGTATTTCTTGTTTTTTGGGTAGCGGGGTCCGTCAAAAGTATGCCGAGTGGGTAATCGTTGGATGCGGAATTTAATTCTGCATCCAACGAGCTCTCCCGATCGAAATTTGAGTAAAAACACGGGGAGATATGTCAAAAATACAAACAAAAAAAGTAGTTTTTTTATGATACCTATCCCCAAATTTATACTAAAAAAGTGTTTAAGACCTATACGGTATTTCAAATTTAAAGCAATTTCATTGGCTAACACATGATGACATGGAATTTGAATAAAAGTTAAAAGGCCCATTTTGAGTTGAAATTTCCTCTAATGTGAGAAGAATCTAAAGAGTTACTAGCATCTTGGTTCTTATTGTCATCTTTCTTCTGGTTATGTCTATCTTTGATGGAGTCCTACGAATCCCAACACCGATCTGCTGTGTGTCCAATATTTCCACAACGCTTACACTGCAAATATGATCTTTTGCTGGAGTTGTTTGTACCTCCTCTACCTCTGAAGTTTCTTGTTCCTCTGCCTCTCTTGCTGCTTTCTCCTTTGGGAAGATCTTTGGATGCTATAGATTGCATATTCTGTGATTGAATCTTGCAACTACAACAATAGGAGAAAAAGAAGAAAGAGTAAAGGTGCAGGTCTAAGTCTCTGCCACCTTCCTCAAGCTATACAACAATGTCAATGTCTCTGCTATTGTCATACAAATAATTTTGCAGCTTATCAAAATAATTCAATAGATCTATATCATTTGTTCTAGAGTGTTATTATATAAACATTACATTTAAAATCTTCACAATAATACAACAACAAAGTCTCTTGTAACAGACTTGTAGTAGCACTCACACAAATGAGTTCTCAATACTTTTACACTAATCACGTAGTCAACACATCAACACAGTTGCAACAATGGTCTGGAGCTCTTGAGATCGCAGCAGTGAGACCCCAAAAATGACAAGACAAGATAACTTGTAGCAAAGCATGAATGAGGAGGTCAAGCCTCAACACCTCAGTTATCAGCTCCTATTCTGCAACGCATCAGTCTTCTTTCTTCAAACTCGGTCATCACATCAACATAGTCGCAACAATGCAAAAATATTCAAAATAAATCTTACAGCCATGTGATTTGATAAAGGTCATGTATCAACTTCATTCAACCAACAAGCTTCTCATGCGATGGTCACAAATTCATGCTCAAAGCGTAGCTACAAATCGAAAGGAGAAAACATAACAATTCCATACACGTGCATTCAAACTCAGTGCTACAATACAGTAATCACAGGCCTCTTCAACACATTAAATATAAGCAGCATAACCCATACAACATGCTCGAGCTCATACAACAGCCTCACCATTCATGACTTATACACAACATTCACGGGCCTCTTTCACAAATGAAAATGTTTGCAGAATTTACCACTCAAACTCCATGCACAAAAATAGGGTAAAAGATAGGTTTTATACGCAGCATACATTATTTCTCCAACGCATTCACGATTCACGCAGATGTATGATGATGTGAATCTCCAAAGTTATACATTCTCCTGTAGGTTAGCTCCACGCTCACCGCACCAATGGTTCAACGCAGTCTTCATGGTGATGGTGCACAGCTTCACGCGTTCCACCAAATGCTGAATATATATGATGGGGAAAAGCACCGATTCTCACTAGTTCAACGCAGCATCAAAAGATTTCTCTGATAGTCTTTATGGTCACAGAAAATTAGGGTTTCCACCCTAGTAATCGCAACACTTCTTAATGCAAAAAGTCGTAGCCCTACACAATGGTCTTCACGTTCCACAAATCTTTCAGAAGATTATCTTTCAATATGAGAAATTACAGTGAAGCAGATACAGTTTCACAACTCATTAAATTCAGTATTGAGACGATTTGTCAGCAGCATCTACGAACATGGGATACTTCGATAAAGTAAATACAATATTGCAGCTCACAGAACAACACTTGTTTTTGAGAATTCGAATTCTCAAAAACAGTCACCAACGCTGTAGCAGAGAATGGGATCAAGGCAGAGAATGTTAGAGCAGCCAGCGCATGCACCAATGCATGCAATCTGTATACTGAGTAAATCCCAGGGTGCAGATAGCAACATAATGCAGACTGTACATGCAATAGTTATGAATCGCTCTGATACCACTATCAAGTAAAATAACTCCCGATTTATTTATTCCATTGCAAAATCATTTATTTATACATTACATATGTTGGTTGAGTTTCATCTTCCGACCATCCTTTTCAGCTTCCTACATAACTATTCATTTTCCTTTATTTATTTACAAAATATAATCTCTACAGATTATATTCCAACAAAGGGGAACCATGCATTCATCATCTTTAGTCTCTTTCTGGTTTCAGTTGCTTTTATAAATTCAGCAGTTTACTACTAATTTAGTTTTTATTTATTTATATTAGCATTCACTATGATGAAGGGTGCAGGTCCCTAGGTAAGTAGGAGTTCTCTTGCATGAGGATTTTTCAGCTAAAGTGAAGGGCACAAATCTCTAGAAGGGTGCACCTTAACTTGTTATAGTATTAGTTGTTTCAATCCTTTAAGAGCCATATTAAAAAATTGTACCATATTGAGCTAATTAATACAAGGGATAATTAAGTATATATTGACGTTTTCAAATGGATACTATTATAGATTAATCCGGGATTATTGTTTTTACCCTTGTGTGATAGTTTCAACTATTTGGTGTATGTAAACGTGTTGTTAAGAAGGTGGACTTGTACCCTTGGTCTCGTCTTTTTGTTTTCTTCCTTTTTTTGCTACTAATATTAAATTTTGATCTGTTTCTTAATATTCATAGATGTGTTTCTCATGATGTTTTTTATTATGTGAGTTTCCAACATATATTATTTCAAATGTTTTTTATTATTATTATGGTTAAATGACTATATATTTATATATTTTGCAGGGAGACAACTTTTCAAAGAAAGATGGTAAACACTTGCATCTAATTTCTCTTTATGTATTCCTTCTTGTTCCTACCTTAACTAAATCTCCCTGTAATGTAAATGAGGTTTTCTTCGAAAAACTTTGTATTCCCCTTCCTCATTGTAGATTGAATGCTTGCAGGGATATTGAATACAAAGTTAATTCTCCTATGACTTCAGGTTTGAGTGCCCCATTTTACAAAATGCTTAATGCACCATAGGGTCTTGAGTCTTTATTTATAGTTATGTTTTGAGTGTAGCATGTATGCCATCTATATGTCACTAAAGATATTTTATCATCTTTTGTAGTCATGTATTACTCACCTTCTTCCTTCTATTATATTATGCATAATGAAGTGATGGATTTTTTTGTTTCATCTTTGAAAGTTCTTAACTAGATATAGTATTTATGATCAGATTCTTATTAGTTTGAAACTTTGATTCTCCTTTCCTATTCTTTGATTTGTGCTAAGTGGTACCTTTTTCTATTTGTTGTATGGTCTGCCCAGAAAGAAATATGAATCTGATCGTTAATAATCTCACTTTGACAACAAATGTTACACATGGGAAATTCATGCACCAAAAGATATTCCATTTTGGAATCTGGCTTTGGGGTGCAAGTCCCTTTGTTGCAAGTATATCATTCTTCCTCAGTCTGGTACTAACATTGCTTAGAAATGGTTGTGTTCTTTGTAGGTACCTTGCTTGTGGTTCTCTTATTGATTCCTTCTTAAATGAAAGATTACTAAACTACAGTTGCAACCTTGTAGATGTTTTGTTGAGGTCTTTGTTCAACATTAATTGAATACATAGTAAGAGAAGCACTACAATTGCTTAGAAGTGGTTGTTTTTATTTACAGTATTACGAGTTTATTCATATATTAAAAATATATTATTTGTTTCTGTATATCAAGTTTAACTATGTAAGAGATCTATTTACCATGTTCCGTATTTAAGTGCTACAGGTGGCTAAGCTTCAAAGAGCATGTATGAAGAATCCTACAAAGGTGAACCCTTTTCCTTTATTTGAAATGGAATTAATATAGTTTTGAGTTATTAATAGTTGAGTCTGTTTTGTTCAAATAGATGAAAAAGATAGGAGCTTTAGTGTGGTAGTTTTAAAATTCTCTCTGCAATGTTTGAAGTTGAGCTCATTGTTTAAGACAAAGAGTTGATATGGACATCTATTAAGGTCACCTAATCTCAATTATTTTTTGATCGTGATGTGTCAAGGTATACGCTCCACTTTATCTGTTAAACTGCAACTACTATTATTTTCCTTGATGTATGTGTTGTCATCTAATATGTAACAGCCTAAATTCCATGAGGTGTTTTACTCATCCTTTATTTGATAGATGTATTCAGGTTGAGGTTCATTCAAAGTACTCAACTATGGATACATTGAAACAACAATATCTTTTTGTTCTTGCGAAGCATAAGGTTCACCTATTCTCCTTTTTGTATTTCAGACATAGTTTTTCCCTATCAATTTGCATGATTTTCGTGTATACTTTGCCCTAGTATTTCTCCTTGTTTTCCTATTGTGCCTTCTATTTGATGCTTCAGTTGACAATTTATTATCAAAGAATTGTAGGTTATGACCCAATTTTAAGCTGTACATTTCATGTGCTTAAAATTTAATTGAAATTACATACATATTACAAAGTTATTCAAACTTTTGTGCATTGATTGAAGGAAACTCTGGGTGTTTCTTGTCATGAGTATCTATTATTTTTTACCTTGTTAAATAGGATTGTTATCTTGTGTTTCTTTTAAATGAGATGTTTGGAAGTACTACAATAGTTTTCACTCTCATATGTGAATCTACAAGGCACCGTGCTTTGATTGTTCAAAATATTGGACTTGATGCCATTCCTATAAGTGGCTAAATGAGTCAGGTTATGCTTGTTTTTTCAGTCAAAATGGCTTTTTACTGCTCGAGTTGTAACACAGTTCTACATTTTCTTAGTGATATTGTATTTTAGCAGCTGTAATGCACCTATTAGCTATGTGTATTAATTTCTACTTGCAGCAAAAAATGATAGTATCTCTAAACAAGATCAAGGTCGGAGAGCGTAACATCCTTATCTACATTGATGTTGCTAGAAGAGGGCTAGATGTTACTTCTATAGAATTCTAATGGTCTGCCATGCATAGAGCACGCTGGGCTATTTGAGAGTGGAGAAAATACCACCACAGTTGGCCTCTGCCACTCTAGCACGAGAAAGAGAAGTCCCTGCCATTTCTGCAATAGACAACCCTCTAGAGGAGCTTAAGCAAGGGAATGAAAGGCTGGTGCCTGCAATAATAGATTCAGAACTAGCCAATGGTGGTCAGGGGCCCACCCCCTAAGGACACCAATGATCACCTAACTGAAGCATGTCTCATCCCATTGGCTTTCTGAGTTATAATTATTGATGTTTGTGCTTTTTCTTCTGTATACCAGAATGCTAGAGTTTATTGTTTTTTATGGATTTTGTCACCTGGGCTCCTTTTAGCTTTATTGTATGCACAAGTGGCATTTTTTTATTTTTAGAGTGTTTTTGGGTGGATATAGTTATGGTTTTGGCTTTCCCAATTTTGATTTAGATGGTAGTGGCTACTTGGAAACCACTTTTTATAATATAAAATGCCCAATATGTACATTGCTTGTATTAATACTTAATAATTTATTTTTAAAAAAACACTCAAAACTATCAACCAACTATTGTGAGGTTGAAACTTTGATAGTAGTTCATGGAACTCACCATCTCTTATGGTTTTCTGACCGTCAACAAAAAGGGCGACCACAGTCAGAGTCATTGCAACATTCGACATTTTTTTCATGTTAACATCAATGCCATGCAAGCGCTTTCCCTTTGATGCCCCATGTGGTGGACCAGTCATAGTCACACTATTTTCAGTCCACATGACTTTTGCTCCCATTTTCTCAAGTACTTCAGCAAATTTTACATCCCCCTGTCATTTTAAAGCATATAAACAACATATTCATCACTAAGCAATCTTTCAAATAAAATTAACAAACTCATGAACAATTAATTCTTCAATATTCGAACAATATAGCACTAAGGTCTACCTGTAGGCTGCTTGTGACAAAACCTTCTACAGTAACTGTATTACCAGTAATAGAAGGACCTGCAAGGAAATAACTGTGCCTTGGGTAATGTTCTAGTCACAACCCTCTTTCTTATTCCAGCAGATTTCTGTATAGTGGAAGAGTGTTTTCTTTCAGTAGCCCATGCAATAGTGAAGAGGAAACTCTAGCTTTTACGGAGAGATAGAGATGAAGGGGAATCCTGCATTCATCATCTTTAGTCTCTTTCTGGTTTCATTTTCTTTTCTAAATTCAGCAGTTTACTACTAATTTAGTTTTTCTTTATTTAGATTAACATGTACTATGATGAAGGGTGTAGTTCCCTAGGTAAGTAGGGTTTCTCTTGCATGATGATTTTTTAGTTGAAGTGAAGGGCACAAATCTCTAGGAGGGTGCACCTTAACTTGTTACAGTATTAGTTGTTTGAATCCTTTAAGAGCCATATTGAATACCTATACGATATTGAGCTAACTAATACATGGGATAATTAAGTATATATTGACGTTTTCAAATGGATACTATGATAGATTAATCTATGACTATTGTTTTGATCCTTGTGTGATAGTTTTCAAACTATTTGGTGTATGTTAACTTGTTGTTAAGAAGGTGGACTTGTATCCTTGGTCTCATATTTTTTTGCTTCTTCCTTTTTTGGCTAATGATATTAAATCTTGATCTGTTTCTTAATATTCATAGATATGTTTCTCATGATGTTTTTTATTATGTGAGTGGCCAGCATATATTATTTAAAATGTTTTTTTTTTTAATTATTATGGTTAAATGACTATATATTTATACTTTTTTCACAGAGGTGAATTTTCAAAGAAATATGGTAAACATTTGCATCTAATTTCTCCTTCTATATTCTTTCATTTTTCCTACCTTAAAAAAAATCTCCCTATGAAGTAAATGAGGTTTTCTTCAAAAAACCTTGTATTCCCCTTTCCTCATTGTAGATTGAATGCTTGCAGGGCTGTTGAATACAAAGTTAATTCTCCTATGACTTTAGGTTTGAGTGCCCTATTTTACAAAATGGTTAATGCATTGTAGGTTCTTGAGTCTTTATTGACAGCTATGTTTTGGTTGTAGCATGTATTCCATCTATATGTCACTAAAGATATTTTATCATCCACTGTGGCCCTATATTACTCACCTACTTCCTTCTATTGTATTATGCATAATGAATTGGAGGATTTTTTCTGTTTCATCTTTGAAAACTCTTAACTAGATATAGTATTTATGATCAGATTCTTGTTAGTTTCAAACTTTGATGCTCCTTTCATGTTCTTTGATTTGTGCTAAATGGTACCTTTTTCTATTTGTTGTATGGTCTGCCCAAAAAGAAATATGAATTTGATCATTAATAATCTCACTTTGACAACAAATGCGAGACATGGGAAATTCATACACCAAAAGATTTTCCATTCTGGACTATGGCTTTGGGGTGCAAGTCCCTGTGTTGCACAAAGATATCATCCTTCCTCAGAAATTTTATGCACATAGTATTAGCAATTTAATGAGAGATCTTGTCAGATTTTGTTTGCGGCCAATATATTACCAAATAGAACATGCAAAAGCCTCACGATTTCATATAAGTTGAACCTGCAACTTGTAATATGAACTTGACTGCCCTGACCATGCCAGGGAAGTAGGTAAGAGACCCCAATCTCTAATGCTATAGAAATTCTATTTTTTAATAGTATGTTTGATCATTGTATAGGTAGGATGGTGTTCAATTGTAATCAGTACTACATGAATGCAAGGGTTCAACAACACAAGGCCATTGTATATCATATTTATGCCTCCTTCTAGTAATTTATACCATTTAATTGCAACTATTAATAACTGCGATAGTATTTAATTGTTATTTATCTATGTTAGATAAGTGTTCTATAGATTCCTAATTCAACCAGAGTATCTTTGTTTCTAGGATTGCTGGATTTTTTTACTAACTATTGGTGTAACTCCATTCCTATGCTGAAACATCTGCAATGATTTGTAGGTTTTTACCACCACTATGCATCCGATCCGAACAATAGATTGCCTGCAATTTTATATAGAATACTTTAATTATAAAAAAATAAAGGTAATGATGTGTTCCTTACCCCACATTTCAAATTATTTTGTGATTTTTTGTCCATCCTAAGATCATTATGGGAGTCGGGCATTTTCTGATAAAAGATAACATTACACAACTTTCAAGTATACGATTTTACAAGAGTTTCCAATTTCCTTTCAGGTTTTTATTTCAACTTTTTTCAAAGGCAAGGACTTTGCTGCTTGTATCCCTTATTGTTGTTAGCTATTGAACATTATAAATAGTTTGTTTCATTTTTTTCTACTTTAAAGTTCATTGTTTTTCTACTTGACAAGTGAGATTTTTTTATTGGATTTTGCAAGAGTGAACTTAACTAAGTGGACCATTGAGTATGAATATCCCGTTACTAAGACTTTGCCATTGAGTATGAAGAGCTTGATGATGAGGTTGCGACCATTCAGTATGACAAGTCTGCTGCTGAGGATTTCAAGCTGCTAAGTATGGCTTAATTGAAGTTGCTGCAGGATCTAAGTATGGCTTAGCATCCAAGTACAAGTGGGATGGTTTAGGCATTGTAATATTTTGAAAATTCATCGATGTACTAGATTATTTTCATGTAAAGTTATATTGAGATACTTTTTGAGAAAACTAATATTTATTGTAATACTTGACATTTCATATGATATAATTTGAGCGATTTAAAACTTATACGGTTATACTTTATATTATGTTTAAGTGTTGTAATTAACTAATGAATGTGACATTGCATAATTCACATGTGTATTAGATGATGATAAATAATGTATGATTCTTTTATTAATTTAAACATAATATCATATTAAAAATTTATATTGATTAATAATGGACACCATTAAAACTACTAGAATATAATAACCACATAAAACGACTAAAAATCACTAAATTAATGGCCAATAAATGAGATTAATGACCAAAATCTACATATAAAATCACAAAAAAATTGAGAGATACGTGACAAAAAAATGAGATATAAATGAAAAAAAATGGACCAAAATTCGCATATCAATGACCAAAAACCAGTTTTGGTGGCTAATTTACGGTCTTTTATTACGTGATCAAATTTGGTCATATTCTAGTTTGTCATGTGGTCATGAATTTGGTGATAAATGTAGTCATATGTTTGGTCATTGATTAAAATATATGACCAAATTAATGACCAAATATATGACCAAATTAATGACCAACTGACAAGCTATAAATGACCAAAATAAAAATGACCAATTTTGGTTGCGTAATAAAAGACCGTAAATTAGCCACCAACGATCGCCAAACCAAAAGTGGTCATTGATATGCAGATTTTGGTCTTTTTTTTGGTCACTAATCTCTCATTTTCCACTAGTGCATTAATGGTGAGTTAAAGACTGGTTAGGAAGTTGAAGCTTGGTTACTTGGGATGAGGAAATATTTTTAAGTCCAATACTATTAAGGAAATATGAAATCTAGGGTTTCCATCTTCCACCTGAATGGAAGAGCATCCATTTAGTGGGAGCACCTTGGCAGGTAAAGAATATCAGTGAAAGGAAGATCACTTGGGAACAATTCAAGAAGTATTTCAAGTAGAAATACCTCTCTGATGGGTACTATGATTACAAGATCAAAGAATTCCATGAGCTGAAGTTGGGACAACAGACCATGGAAGAGTATGCCAATAAGTTCTTGGAACTGTTAAGGTATGTAAGGTATATTAGGGAAGAGTATGGCTAAGTGGGTTGCCTCAATCATATAGAGAAAGAATCGAGTTTTCTAAGCCTAGAACCATAGAAGAAACCATTAGGAAAGCTAAGTATTCCTATTATCAAATCAAGAGAAAACCTGAGTACCAAAAGGTCAGGAAGGACATGAGAGATGAGAGGTTTGACTAAAGGAAGAAAGGTTTCAAACCTTCTAACTTCAGGAATCAGTAGAAGCATCCATCACAAGTTGTGAGTAATCTAGCTAGAGTGATGGAAGATAAGCCAAGAGATCCACAACAAAACAGAGATCCTCTCCAATGATGAAGATGTGGAGGACCCCATCGATGCAGTAACTGTCCTCATGAGGAGGGGTATGCAAGGCCAACTTACAACATTCAAGAAGTTGAAAAAGTGGGTCAAGTTGCAAGGATTGTACCTAGGATTTATGTAGCTCTGGGGAACTGCCAAGAAGACCATCAATCAATTGTGATTGAAGTTGTAGGAAAGATTGCTAAACAATCTGTTTCTATTTTGATTGACCCTCGATCTACTCACAGTTATATCACTCCTAGAGTTGTTGATATTTGTGCCTTTAAGAAGTTAAAGCATGGCTAATCATGGTTAGTTCAGTTATCCACTCATACTAAGAGAAAGGTTAGTGAAGTGTTAGAGAAATGTCCATTGTTTATGGTAGGATTGGTCACTTATGTAGATCTGAATGTTCTACCACTTGGTTCTTGTGACATCCTGATTGGAATCAATTGGTTAGAATCCCACAGAGTTAATATTGATTGTTACAAAAAGATTTTTGAGCGCTTGGATGAAGAAGGAAAATCAAGGATTGTGAAAGGAATTCCAAAGGTGATTTCTGTTAGGAAGATTTCAGCCATGCAGCTAAAGAAGTTCTGTAGGAAAGGTTTCCAGTTGTAAGTAGCTCATGTTTTGGAGGAAGTAGAGAATGAAACTCCTAGGTTTGAGGACTATCATGTATTGCAAGAATTTAGGGATGTTTTCCTTATGAGATTTCAGGGATTCCTACAAAGAGGGACATTGATTTCACTATTGAACTTGTTCTGGGAGCAGCACCAGTTTCCAATACACCCTACAAGATGAGCACACCAGAAATTCTAGAGCTGAAGATGCAACTGCAAAAGTTCTTGGAGAAGAAGTACATTAGGCCAAGTGTATCCCCTTGGGGAGCACTAGTTCTGTTTGTGAAGAAGAAAGATGGTACACTCAGATTGTGTATTGATTACAAGAAGTTGAACAAATTAATTGTGAAGAACATATGTCCTTTTCCTAGGATTACTAACCTCTTTAATCAAATGACAGGAGCAAAGATATTTTCCAAGATTGACTTAAGGTTTGGTTACCATTAGCTAAGAATCAAGGATGAAGACATTCATAAAACAACCTTTAGAAAAAGGTATGGACACTATGAGTCTGTAGTGGTACCTTTTGGCCTCACAAATGCACCAGCTACATTTATGTGTTTTATGAATAGTGTTTTCAGCAGATATTTCGACAAGTTTTGTCTTGTATTCCTTGATGACATTATTATCTATTCTAAGAATGAGAAAGAGCATTAATAACACCTTAGAGTTGTTTTGCAACTGCCATGGGAGCATAATTTGTATGCCAATTTGAGTTAGTGTAAATTCTATAAAGATAGAATTCATTATTTGGGACACATCATACCAGATGAAGGCATATCTGTGGACCCAAAAAAGATTGAGGCCATCATGAATTGGCTAACTCCAAGGAATGTGATAGATGTAAGGTCTTTTATGGGACTTGTAGGATATTATAGGAGATTCATTGAAGGATTCTCCAAGGTTGCACATCCTATCACTTCTTTGCAAAGGAAGGGGGTGAGAATTGAATGGACACCTAAATGCAAGGGAAGCTTCCAACAGTTGAAGAATCTTCTCACAAGTGCATCCATTCTAAAAATTGCAGACCCGAAAAAGGACTTTGTGGTTGCACTGATGCATGTGGTCAAGTACTTAGAGGAGTCCTTATGCAAGACAACCATGTGGTATGTTATGATCTAGAAGGTTAAAATATCATGAGAATAATTATGACACTCATGACCTAGAACTTGCAGCCATAGTGCATTCCCTCAAGATGTGGAGGCATTACTTAATGGGCAGAAAATTTGAGTTAACGACAGACCATTCTGGTCTGAAATATTTGTTTGATCATCCAACACTAAATGCTAGACAATCTAGATGGATGGAGATTTTATGTGAGTTTGATTTTTAAATCAAGCACATAAAAGGGGAGGAGAATAAAGTGGTTGATGCACTCAATAGGAAAGTGCATGAATTGCATGTGGCATCTCTTAGTATTTTCCAATCAGATCTGAGACAATTGATTGTGAATTAGACTGCTGGAGATGATTTGTATGTGCAGGTAAAGGATAAATTGCAACAGTAGAATCTTAAGAAGAGGTATGAGGGATATAAATTGGAAGAATATGGGCTTCTTATACACAAGAACAGAATTTATATTCCACATGTAGTAGACTTGAGGAGAATTGTTATGGATAAAATCCATCAAGCTCCATATTCTGGTCACCCAGGATATTAGAAGACAATTGCTACAACCATAAAATAGTATTTTTGTCCAGGAATGAAGAGGTACATTGCTGAGTATATTTCAAAGTGCACAAAATGTTAGTAGGTAAAGGTTGAGCATCAACACCCAACAGGTTTGTTGCAACATTTTCCAGTCCTAGAATGGAAATGGGAAATCATTTCCATGGACTTTATTATAGGATTTCCAATGACTTCGAGGCAACATGACTCCATCATGGTTGTGGTGGACAAGTTGACAAAGCAATCACATTTTATACCAATCAAATCCACACATAAGATGAATTATATTGCAAAAATATTCATGAAGGATATTTTTCAGATTAAATGGATTGCCTAAGGAAATAGCCTCTAACATATAGATCATTAGTTCACTTCCAGTTTTCGGAAGGGTTTGCTTACATATTTGTGTACCAAGTTGAATTTCAGCATTGCCTATCATCCTCATATTGATGTTCAAACAGAGAGAGTGAATCAAGTGCTTGAATACATGCTTTGCATGTATTTGATGGACAAACCATCCAAGTGGGAGGATTACTTGTACTTGGTAGATTTTTCCTATAAAAATGGACAACAAGCATCCTTGGGGATGATTCGATATGAATTTTTGTATGGAAGAAGGTGTAGGACACATGTGACTTGGGATAACCCTACGAAAAGGATTGTGCTTGGTCCATAATTTCTCAAGGAGATGGATCAAGAGGTTGCAAAGATCAGGAAGAAGTTGAAGGCATCCCAGGATAGACGAAAAAGATATACAGATAAGCATAGGGTGGATAGAGAGTTCAATGTTGGTGATCATGTTTATCTCAAAGTGAGGGAAAAGAAGAGTCCCTTTAAGATTGGAAGTTGTGCCAAGCTGTCACCTAGGTATTGTGGGTCATTTGAAGTGATTTAAATAATAGGGCCAGTTTCATATAGAATTGCATTGCCTTCTATCACTAGAGCTCATAATGTTTTTCATGTGTCCTTACTTAAGAGATATGTACATGATCCTAACCATGTAATTGGTTGGGATGTGATTCAGGTGGAACCCGAGGGACAGTTCCAAACCAAGCCATTGTGCATCCTTGAAAGGAAGGTCACCATGATTCGAAATCGAGCCATTGGGCAGGTAAAGGTGCAATGGGAGCACTACAGTCCCGATGAGGCTACTTGGGAGCTAGAGGATTCCATGCGATTGGCACATCCATTTTTTTTCAATTCTTTGGAGCACTGAAGGCAGCGTTGGTGTAGAATTTTTGTCTAAATTATGAAGCACTGAGGACAGTGTTGTTGTAAGGGGGAGGGGATTGTAATACCCTGGTTTCAACCCCTTGGTATTTAATTGTACATGATGTAATTACTGTATGTAAATCATGGTGAGGATCTCAAGGCCAAGGACCTTCCAGTGATTGATGTCTTGTGGATAGGTGATCAAGGTTGAAACCTATGGTTTTTGTGTGCTAAGTCAAAGCATAGTAGATATATTTGGATATATCATGTAAATGCACAATTTATAAAACCATAGCTAGCTATGGGAATGCAAACGTTAAAGAGATGGGGCATGATTCCACAAGGGATAGGGAGGGGATTTAGTCAAACCCCTAAGACAATAGGATGCAACCAAATGTCAATGGGGGAACCCATGTACCCCTAGCTACCTTTTTTTCCTCTATCCTCAATCATCAATTTATTCCAAAAGTTGGTTGAGGCAGTTAACGCCTTTGGCAAAGTAGGGTATGAAAGTTAGATTGCTTGATTGAGCAATGCATGCAGCCTACAGTCAGGGGTAGCACTTTATTGCTTCTATAGCAAGTAAACCTGCATGTGGACACGTGCCCATCCTCTCATCCTTGATTCACACTGAGGGGGGGATTATGGGAGGAGTCATTCATGCTATTGGAAAAAAAAATCCGGTGGGGAAAGGAGTCATTTTATGTTCATGCATGCTTTGTGTTCACCCTTATTGAAGAACCGTGTTTCATTTTGAGTCGCTCTCACGTTGCTTTCAATCATTTGAGTTGCAGAAGGTGTTTTCCATAGTGGTCTCCTCTATTATAGAGTGAGTGTGCTTATTTACTATATTTTACATTGTGGTTTATGTGTTGTGCACCTTGGGTTTGGGTCTGAACTATATGCAATACTTGGGAGTGGAAGAGACGTATAACACGCTCGATAAAAATAGTGTGGGAATTCATAAGAAGATAAGAGTGGATGGTGAATTTGCTCTACACATCCTTAAAAGCAATGGAATGAAGGTGTAGCGTGAGGGGCTGTGGATCAGAGAAGAGGGAACTTCCTTGTGTTGGGTGTGTTGGAAACGTGGGTGCCAGGCCAGATAGATCTTGTGAAGGTTTTCTTAGCTTTATTGATGATCTCACTGGATTAGGATTTCTTCCTGTCCACTTCCTAGTAGGCTGATAAACCCAACTTGGAGGATGGCTTGGTTGGTATCCTGATAAACCCATCTATTGGCATGGATGTGTCTTGATGTTCACTTGGCCGGTTGTGTAAACCTTGGATGGATAACCTAATAAACCCATTGTGAATGATGGATTGGCTGAGTGCCTGATAAAACCATCTATGGCTTAGCTGGTCCTTCCGTGGAAGTTAGTTTGATTGTGGACAGTCTGATAAACCCAATTGTATGCTGGATTGGCTAAGTAATCTTGATAAACCCAACATTGTTTGGCTTGTAATCCTACGTCCTGATAAACCCACTGTGAATGATGGCTTGGATGAATGCCCGATAAACCCATCTGCAGCCTGGTTGGATAGTCTGATGAACCCAACTAAAGGTTGGCTTGACTGTGTGCATGATTTGGATTGGCTATGTATAAGATTGTTGTTTCCCTAGTTCCTTGTGGAAATATTTCCTAGATCGGGGGTGGCAGTGTGTTCAGAGATTACTAAACACACTGTCCTATGGTTGGGTGGAATGTTGCAGTCACCTAGTTAGTTGTGGAATAGCTTAATCCTCAAGATAAGTATCTCCGTTACTCTATTGATGCAATGTAGATGCTTATGAATGGCTATAT
Organism: Pseudotsuga menziesii; assembly: GCA_001517045.1. NCBI lineage: Eukaryota > Viridiplantae > Streptophyta > Pinopsida > Pinales > Pinaceae > Pseudotsuga > Pseudotsuga menziesii. Next base: position 173,771 of record LPNX011020180.1, read on the forward strand.
TGGTTGTGTAGAATGCTTATGAATATGATGAATTTCTATGTTCATGTTGGATGTTTGTTCATGATCAAGTCGAGGTTTACTTGGGTATGAATGTCCCTATAATTACTTAGTTATGACTTATATGTTTTATGCATTTCACTTCTGTATATGACTTGTGTTTTTAGTAATGAAATTTCCTAAGTTCACGGAGACTAGAAGCATGTACAAAGGTCAAAATGCCCCGAACTTGGTGTTTCCGCCCCTTGGAATCTGCCTGCGGAAGGAGGAAAACGGAAAAGGGAAATTTGGACAAGGCATATTAATGTGTTTCCGTACCTCAAGATACACAATAGAAGGAGGAAAGAAGGAAGTAGGAGAAAGAAGTTTGAATCAAAGTAGAATGTGGGATTCCGACTTCTAGGCAGGTCCAGTGCGGAAATGTTCAGTTTGGTCATAGTAGGGATTTGTCAAGGGCGAAATAACTGTTACAGTGATGTACAGGGGTTCCTAAGCTTGGAAATGAAGGTGTAAGTGTGAGTTAGAGTCCATGCCCAGTGTTTGAAAAGAGATCAAGGGTTATTTAGGAAAAAAAATTAATCATCCACTTTATTTGGTATGGGGACGTGACAACGTAGTGCATAATTTATGTGCCTTGGACCTTAGTTGTCCTCATTTTACCATCATAGACTATAGTGGCACCCACAATATTACTTTTTATTTGATTTATGAGCTAGTAGTTCCCATTCTTCTTTTATCCTATTTTTGTTGAATCAAAGTAGTTTTTTTTTCTACTTTTCACTTAGATTAGGATACACAAGGAGCGCTATGATGTATTTGGGAATGCTTGCCACTTTTTTCCTTGGACCACTTACATATTTTTCTCTTGAAATGCCACATAGTTGTTGATTTTGGTCACTCATGGAAATCATAGGCCTGCCTAGCCAATTCGTGACCTATAGCCTTGATTTGGAATTGATTTTTTGTCCATGGTGGGGAATTAGTCTAATCTAAGCTTGCTTTATTGTGAGCCAATTTGAATGCCACCTTAGGATTAAAATTTTTATCATTGTAGTATTATTGTATTTCTAACACATTAGAAAACATGATATGAATGAAAATTAATCCATCAAATTATCTTTACTCTGGCGATTCTACCATATTTTTCTTCTCAATTTTCTGTTTTCTCTCTGAATTTAGTGAAGATCAATTTTGGTACTAGATAAGGCTGTGTAGAATCTCATAGACTTCACTTGTTATGGCATTGATAATTGTACTTAATCCTTAGTTATTTTTTATTTTCCCTAAAAATTTTAAGTAGGGCATAATCCCTCCCAAATATCACGAACCATACGATTTAATATCTTATTTCCTTTGGATTGTTGGTTATTTTAATAAAAATATGCAATCGCCTGCTACAACACATTTTCCTTAAATGTAATCACCTTATGCTCATGATTTAAGAGCGATTTCCTCCAAAAAATATGGGAAATGAAATAAATTTGGAAAAGGAGGAGGTTAGGGTGGTTTTGGTAACCACCTGCTCGGTTACAAGTCCTTTCATCTTGGTGGAAACTATAATCACCAATTATAAAAATAAGAAAGTTAGACCATTTGGAGGACCTTTTTTCAATGGAAAATTTATTCTAGAGGATTTTTGTATTATTTATTCCCTTTTCCCTTCCTATTTTACATCACCATTTGATCCTATGACAATATATGATGAAACTATTTCCCTTAAATAGGTTCTACCTTTATGCAAGTGGAGATTTTGTGGGATTGTCGAGAAATTGAGTAGAGAAATATTGAGATCCAATTTTGATGAGATATCGATAAGAAAATGGTATGGATTGTACTATTTATGCTTTTTAAAATAGATTGGATATCTTTCCCTTCACAATTTATTGTCTCAGGTTTGGCTTGTTTATTAATGTTTATTCAATAATCAGTTTTGTATTTTATATGTTATCTTTGAGTTTCAATGATATTTTATAGCCAGCTTGTTTGAGGAGGGTATGGTGTGTGTTTTGCAGGTATTTGGGTTGAATTTTTGAAGTATATTTGAGGAGAAAAGAAAGCTAAGACCAACCTTCATAAACAAGGTACATATGCTTTGTTCCCTTTTACCTCTTGAAGTAGACTTGCTTGATCTTGTATTGTAATTAGGAGTCTATATTGCTTGGAAATAAGGCTTAGATGCCCATCTAATTCAAACCCATTATGTTGGTGATAACCCTAGTCATGTGGATGAAATACTTAACAACACTAGTAGCACAAGTAAAACAACTAGATACAAACAAGTAATGCTTGAGGGAATCAACTATTTTTTCAACTACTTACTATAAATGGAAGAAAACCCAAATGATGGCTTGATGGAAACCTAGGAATGTAAAATTAGTTCATGTTTAAAAAAGGATTACAAATCAAAATAGTAGTAATGGATAAATGAATAACCAGCATTGTAGTATATTGCATGGCCGAAATAAATGTCATCGCTCTACATTTTAGGTGGAAATGAAGAAACACATGTTAAAACATAGTGGTATCATAATCCAAGTTCCAAATGGTGTTGCCTACATATCCCTTCTAAGAAGATTGACGATAATAAAAATGAATACCTATGGTATAAAATACATGGGTAACAATTGAAGTATTAAAGTTTAAAATCAACAAACAAGTAATTATTTGAAAACCATGGATATATGCCATGCAGGTAAAACTGTTTTTTGATCAAGAAGCCATCATTTTATAGAAGAGATAGACAATCTAATTATATTTCTTAGCAAAAAAAAGGAGTTATAGAATAATGATGAATCTTGGTAAGGAGCATTAGACTATTGTGAAGTGGATATTTAGATATTAAGGGGAAATTTAGATCTCTCTCTCTCTCTCTCTCTCTCTCTCTCTCTCTCTCTCTATATA
>LPNX011020180.1:176678-197972 GCA_001517045.1 Pseudotsuga menziesii
AGGTATCACACTCAGAATGGGCCACACAAACAATCAACTGGCTGGATTTAGGGTGTCTCCTCCCAAATAGCACACCGTTAAGGGGAATTGAACCCGTTTCTCCCAACTGACGAGACCTAGGCCTTAACCAAAGGAGCTAACAAGATTTGACAATTAGATGTTTATATTTTTTGTATGTTGAAAAAAATACAAATTAAAGATTTTTCATATTATAGTTTTGATGGATATAGAGATGGAAAAAAATTGTAGTATAGGTTATACTTTTCCTCTTACTAGTATATATATATAAGATGGACATCTAAGTTATATCCAATGGTAGATTTTTAAACTGGTGAAGGAAAATATGTGGTAGCAACTGAGGCAAGCAAAGAGATAATATGGATATAGAAACTGTGGGATGCATTCAACATGATGTAGGGGAAGGTTAATTTGTATTGTGATGGTCAAACTTCTATTCACTTAGTGGAAAACCCATCATCCCATGATAGAAAAAAAACTTATTGATATCAAGCACAATTTCATAGGAAAAGTGGTGGAAGAAGATAAGATCTTGCTGGAAAAGAATGATATTGATGTGAATATTGCATATATGCTTACGAGTCCAGTCATGATAGATAAGTTTGAATGGTGCAAAAATTATCTAAGATTGTGAAAAAAGTGATGAAGGTACCATTGGGAAATGGAACATGAATAAAAGGATTAGGCATAGAACTTCATGTATATTGATTTTATGTGGGAGAATGTTAGGAGGTGAAGTCAATATCCATATATATGATATTTTTATTTAGAGTGGTACATAGTTAAATCCACGTGTGATTCGCATGTAATAGGGGGTTTCTAAACCCTCATTTCTAAGGATTTTGGCAACGATTCCCTCAAGGAGAAATTTCTAGATCCTTCCAGTGTATTTCAAATCCTTATGGAACCCTCTTATACATTGAATAAAACAGAATCACTCCTAATATTTTTACAAGAAAAAATTATAATTTATTTGACAAGTAATAATTAAATTAAAAATTTCAATTGTCCCACATAGTTTTAACCGTGCACAATACATTTTCCACATAAATCTTATATCTTATTATTATTTTTGTTTGCTACTATTTTTCATATTTTTTTTATGACTATCATTATCCTTACAAGAATAGTTCCCACGAACCCTATTTATAGTATGTAATCTTCTAATATGTCTATATAAAATCCAAAAAGAGATGGGGACTTAGCCCATATTCTACAAATAATTTTCTTCATAAAAACCTCACTAGTTCTACATCTGAAAATAATATCTCTTGTAAAAAAAATTCTTCAATGATCAACTCAAATAGAAATCTAAATTCTTGTAATATTTTCAAGTAAATAACACAATATAAATGATTAAATATTTTCAACAGTATTTGACTATAATGCTCCAAGTAACTAAATGGTTTAAAATAGGTTGATAACCTTCCAAATAACTAAATGATTTAAAATAGGGTGATAACCGTCCAAATAACTAAATGGTTTAAAATAGAGTGATAGCTTAACAAAAAGAAGTGTCTTTCTAACCACGCAATATCAAACAAATTAATCTTCTAATAAAAATTATCTTATATATATTTTAAAATAATGTAATATGTTGGTCTTAATATTTATATACTTAAAATAATATTTTTTTCACATGGTTCACAACCTCGAGAATATTGGATGCATCTAGCTACATGCACAATAATAATTCAGGGGCACCCCAAGGGGTACTTAAAATGATATATTAATATTAAAGAATCTTCATTAATATTAAAAAATACTCACATAAATATATATATTAAATATTAAAGTGTTGGGTGTACTTAAAGTATTTTAGAATAAATAACCATATTTAGCAAAAATTAAATAATAAAAATTGTTTGTGGAAACACTAATGAGAAAAATACATTTGCTAGATAAATAAAATATTTTAATTTGTTTTTGGTAATATATTAAAGGGTCCTTTATGTTCCCATTAGGAAAAATATATAGTTACACATTAAACAAAAAATACAAGCGTCAAAGCACAAGTTTCCCATTAACAAATGTACAATATATACATGAGATTACACTTGGTTTCAAAGTCCAAGGTGTCTATTGGACTCCTCTTAATTTTTGTTATGTGCCTAGGACTCTTGGTCTTCTTCTCAAGTGAATGGGGAGATAATAACATAATAGTTTTCCTAAATATAAGGATTAAGTTCCAATAATTGCCCCCTTAATCTAAAGGGGTGCATGTGAGTCCAAGAAATGAGGACAACTACCACTACTGAACATTTCCAACTTGAAAATATAAATTGTCAAGCAAGTTAGCAGAACCTGAATTTTCTTGCTAAATACAAGTCTCTTCAAAGTGATTGTTTTATTGACCAAAATCCAAAAGGGATAGAAGAAGCTGAGATATTCTACTAAGTGGGTGGTTTAAAGGTGAACAAATACTTTTAAAGTTTGAACTAAGACCAAGAGGTTTTGTCTAGAACTTGGCATGAAAGATCGATAGGTTTCTTGAAAGTGGTGATTTGGGGACCACCATCCAATTTCTAAAATAATCTTAAGTCTTATGATAAATGTGTAGTTTGTGGATGACCACAAAATCTAAAGCTCGGTTGAACATTGTGGTGACTTGGTTTAGGCTCACTTATTTCATCTCACTTATTCGTGTTCCTTTGTTTCTAACGATATTCTTTCTTCCCCATTAGGAACAACATGAGCAGTGGAAAGTTTCATGGTGTCAAAACTAGACACAGAACACATGAGTACTCTAGAACAAGGTTCTCTTTTGTCTTCTTTCTACATCTTTGAATATGGCCTCTAAAACTTTCTCTGACTCAGGTTCGCTTGTCCTAGCTTACTTGAGGAAATTCATGACTACTAGTGGTCATAATGAAAAGTATTTGAAAATGTAAGCTTGACATATTTCCCCCCCTTGTCCGACACAGTATAAGAAGTAGTACAATATTTTGTTGCAAGTTTCAATCTTACAGGTTTCTTCAATGTTAGACATATATCTAAAGAATGGTTATGATTCACATAATGCTGACAATGATGAATATCAAAACATTTATCTATCATATGGTCAACTTGGTCACAATGTTGGAATATGAAACTATGAAAATGTTGTACATCTTCTGACATTATTCCACAATGTTTTGGGAAATAGCTAGGAATCATCTTCAAAGAGAGGTTTGTTCTGAACAAATACTAATTGGGAATGTTTATTCTTCTATTGTAGATCATCATCATTGGATTTCAAATCCTACAAATTATTGATGATAGTTTTGAGATTTTCTTTGTTGATTGTGATTGAGTCTCCTACAACACTAAGCATTAGATTGTTCAACAACTCTAACATTTCTTCAATTTGAGACATTATGAGGATTGTTTGAGTCCTCCTTGTGCAAGTAGGTCCAAATTGAATCAATCAACATATTGATTTATTCTTGCAAGTATGTGTAGTCTCCCTATCTCAATGTAGGTTTTTTTCATGAAAAAATATTCATGAAATTGCAATATTTAGAAAATACCTCTTCATTAGAGTGGATAGATAATAGCTCTTCTCACTGCAATGTAGAGATGTATCAAAAATATGAAATTGAAATTGAAAAAACAAAATGTGAATACAACATACAAGCCAAAATAAAGTAGAATAACCCAATGACCAACATCAATGACTTTGTTAACATTTAAATGGTACTAAACTTATAATAAACCTGAAAGAACACATTATGTCGACGAACCACATTTTTCTTGGATAGTACCACAACATTCCTTCCAATAATGTCAAGTTAGGAATATTTTACATCCCATTACGTCCATTAGTATTCATTGCCCAAAAAACTTATCCAAACATATAGTGTGGAGAATATTATAATCCCAAGCCACAACGTGTATCGCAATGGTTGCAAAAGCAATAGCTTGTGTGTATCTCCACTACACGCAGTTCTCAATGCATATGTGCATGTCAAACTACAACCATAACTTACACCACCAATACCCCATCTAGCCAGAGAGGTACCATGTTCAAAAAATATAAAGATCCCACACACTTTAATGCATATTAGGTCTTAAGAAATATTAGGGTTTACAACTTGAATGGATGATCTCACACACCAACAGAGAGATAGATTTTAAATTTCCAAATACCCTAACCTTCAGCGATGAGCACTCAATGAGAGATTCCAATTAAATTCAACACCAAATAGGTTCCTTCATGCACAAGTATAAAGACATGGGGTCTACACACAATAATCCTCATACAATAGTCTTCAATAATAGAAGCTCCACATGCAACTGTTAAGTTTTATTTGTTAGGGTACACAGGGTACTCCCAAAGGACCGAACACCAAGAACAACCGCTTCACACAAACAGATCACAGATTAATACACCAATGTTTGTCACGTGGTTAAAACCCTCGAGAGGGAAACAGTCCATGGCCCCAGCCAAATAGCTACTTGGAGAAATTTATTATGCAAAAGAAAGAAAGTTACATGAGCTTCTCATAATCGATCAACTAGCCAAGGACCCTCTATGCTCTTTAAATAGAGATCATAGACCAATCGGGTGTTAAGCCACGGATCAATGGTAGGTATGATCTAAGAGAAGTTGAACCGTCGGATCACTCTATGTCTAGAACATATCGTGACCATCGGATTAGAATATTTACAAATGCATACTAATGCATACTAAAGAAACACACTTTTACCTAACGGATATATTACACAAGTTGATCTTAACTAACTCCTAAGTGTCTAAATATCCTAACATCTTCCCTTAAGAACAACTTGGGATAGGATTGAAGGATTTACAAAAGTGACACTATTAGGAGAAGGAAGGAGGCATTAGAGCCTATCCCCCCTATTGTAGCTGCAACAATTTCCCAAAATTCCAAAAAAATTTAGGACCCTCCTTTCGCTTGGGCTAGCTTGATTTTATGCTTTGATTTGGTCAGGAAGCTTTCAGAAAGGGTTTCTTATGCTGATTTGGTTTAACACCTGTTTACATCTCCCTCTAACGCTGGAGAAATTAACTTTTTTTATCAATCCTTATCGTTATCTTTGAATACCTTTGAATCCACTCTGAATCGAAAGTTTGTTTAATTGACATTCCTACCGTTGCGGAGGTTTTTGCCTTTTCTTTTCCTGCCGTTGCAGATGACTTTTGGTTTTACGTCGGAAGGTGTGTTTATTTCCTTGTCCGCTATTGCGGACGGATCTTTGCATTTGGCCTCCGCCGTTGCAGATGAGTTTGGGGTTTGATTTTCAGCGTTCTTTCCGATGTATGTGTTTTGCCTCAGCGGAATATTGGTTTTGAATCGAAAGCTTTATCATTTCTTTCTTCCGCCATTGCAGCAGGAAAGCTGCTTCTTTTCCCATTAGTCCTTTAACGTTTTAAGTCTTTGGGTCCCGCAGTTGCGGATGAATCCGCGGTTCAACTTTCCGTCGTTGCAGAGAAAAGTTATCTTTCATCTTCCAATCCTAAGAGCCCTCCGACGTCTGATCATTGGTTTTTTCACCTTGCTTATCACTGCGTTCGGATTTAGGTTATGGCTTTCCCCCGTTGCGGAAGGCTTTACATTTTACCCTCCAACCCAAAGTGGTTTCCCGTCCGATTTAAATCTCGTCGCACGTGCGAACCATTTGTATATATGGGGATAAGCGAGTGGGATTATTCTATTGTTTGTTGTGCTCGAACTCTTGTGAACATCCTGCACTGTCGACCCCTCGAAGCTCGTGGACCACCGTTCCGGTACTCGCATCCAGGTGGCAGTTGAGGAAGCCTGACCACTTTCGCCCCGTTAGTTACGCATCGCTGCCAGGTAGGCCCGTTGTTTCCCTACCTCGTTCTGTTCAAGGGTTTTGGTGATGTTTGTTGCGGTTGGGTGTTTTACTAGGGTTGCGTCCCCTTAACCTTGTTTTATATGCGTACGCAGGTTTTACCTGCGATTAGGTTTTGCTACAATCGTTCCTTTGGCCGCCTTGTGATAGCACCCATGTATTGAGGAATCTTGTTCGCGGTTGGGGGCATTTTTTAACCTACAAAATAATTATTTTCGCCCGCAGTCGTTGGTGTGCGACTATGCGCATACTCGATGGAGGTGGTGCAGGCGGCCGTTACGCCGCCTGCACCTAGCTTCCTCGTATGTGACGATAAGGAACCGAGGAAGGTTTGGTGGGGGTTTTTCCTGTGGCATTTGTTGGTCCCTTTTTCGGTCAAATTTCATGTTACCCATGGTCTAGAATCTCAGCCTTGTTGCTTGTGCATCTCCGTGCAGCTCTTTTGTGTTCAGTCATCTGAAATCCTAGATGGTTAAAAGGGATATGCTGCTGTTGTAGTTCGTTAACTGAAAATAACATGGGTAGGGGTTTTGATGGAAGCATTGTGTGCATAAAAGTGATAATAATACCCGCAGAGGACGAAATGTGTAGTCGATTTAATGTAACTATTTTTTCACAAACCGCATGAGTCTTCGTCAGTTTTATGTCTGCCGGGCTATATTGTTAAAATGTTTGGTGTTGAAAAACATAGGCGACTAGCACGATCTTGATGCATTCAACCCTCTTCTTTGTTTGTTATGCAAATAGACCAAATTGCTGAATGCTACACCCTGCATTTAATATACATGCATTTGCTTCACGGATTGCTATCTTGGGAGGAAAGGCACATTGCGTAGTGATCTAGATTTTATGCTGGATCAAATATGGTTGATGAATTGTTTAGTATCGTGCAACAATAGTAGATTGCTCATTTTATTGCATAGGACTGAGTTTGCTTCATGCTAGATATAGATAAGGTCATAGAATACTGCACATTGGTTTCAGTAGTTCTGATAGTCAGGGCATTTCAGGGCTGTACAATACATGCATTTGTTGCACTGATCACTATCATATTAGATATAGGGAAAATGGCACATTGCACAGTAATGCATACTAGCTTGATTATTCATCCCAAAGGGCTTATATCCTAGCTTCATGGACTAGTTTCTGTCATGGTACACATAGAAAGAATAAAATGCTGCACAGTGTCTTGTGAATGTCTGCAACTTGAATTGCTTAATGTCACAATGTTATACATGGCAGGAAGAACTCACAATGTCCAAGAGGTAGAAGAAGAAGGCCCCTGTGGTCAAAGAAGAAACAAAAGTAGAGGTTGTCACAAAGACCGAGTACATATATGAAGACACTCAATGTGTTTCTAGTGTTGAGCCCGAGTACAAATGGGGTGAAATATATAGATTGATTTCCCGCAGGGAGGTTCCCGACATGGGCCTAGAAGAAGAATCCATCTATGCTAACATAGAGAAATCCTCTCTCATGAAAGTTGCCACCAGACCAGAGCTATTCCCATGCTCCGAGGTAATTGGCTGGATTCTTCCCCAGGAAGATACAACCACGATGATCCTGGGGAATGTTGAAGGATAGGGCTATGCTACATTTAGCCATGGATATGTGGCGTTGGACTATCACCTACCAGAAGCCCATGTTTTCTTGTCCAATGATTAGCTGAACAACATCAGAATGGACTTGGTGGAATCCCTTAAGAGGATGATGTTGCAGGGAAAGCATTATCGATACAGACTGACCAGTGAGTATGATACAACAAGCTTGAGGGCTCCCTACAGATTTATAGCTCTGATGCTTAATAGGATCTTTGGGAGAGCGCATGGCAGACTCTTCAAACTTGAATGGATACCCATTATTTTTCATGTGGCAACCCAAGGAACAGTCATCAATTAGGCCATCATGGTATCTAGCAGTCTTTCTTCTTGCTTGACCTCATCCTTGGAGGGAGAGTCCCAGAAAAGATTGGAATTCTATATGAGTTCGATATTAATAGATTGCATATTGTGCAACCAGGATTTCCCCGGTCTCAGGTGCATCTGGGACAGGGAAAGGATGCCTGTTTATGCCGCTTATAGACCATTGTGGGCTCACCAGTACCATAGTCATTACAGAGAGGTCTGTGAGCACTTCATTATGCCACTATACACACTCATCTTTCAAAATAAGTGTAACTGTATGTCGGAAGAATCCATGCAATTGATAGAAGAATACGTGGACTAGTTCTTAACTGAAAATGGCATGTACTTCTGGATGTTCGGAGGATCAAGACCACCTTCACTGCTGCCCAAATATGCAATGGATTACATAGTCCACAAGGAGGCAGTCAGACAAGTATTCATAGATGGAATAGGCATTTTTCTATTCGAACATAAGAAGACTTCCTACCCTCCTTTGCCATTGAAGCTAGGAAGCTACAAATTCACCAAGGTGAAACAAGCTGCTAAATTCGTAGAGGAGTTGGAGAAGTTCCATTTTGGGGAGATGCCCTACCGCAGAAATGACACCCAAAGAAAAGTTATTGAGCATTGCAAAGAACACAAGGTGCACTTCGAGTATACCCACCATTTTGATAAGGAAAAATCTGTCTTCCGAAATGCCCCAAACATGACAATGCTAATGAGAAGATTCAAGAAAAATATCACCACCAAAAGTGGGAAGGGGGATGAACAGGCAAAGGCTGAAGAAGAAGCCAAAAGGAGGGATGAAGAAGCCCATAGGTTGGTGACAGAGGCTACAGAAAGGCTTCATACAGAAGAAGAAATAAGAACTACTCAGGAAGCAGCCGAGAAAGCAGAGGAAGCAAAGAGAAAGCTTGATGAAGAGCTTCAAAGGAAAGAAGCTGAGAGGATAAAATTGACACAGTAGTCAGCTTCTGAAACAACAGCAGGGCAGACCCAAGAGGTGGAGAACCCCCAGGTTTAGACCCCTCAAATACCTGCTACCAACGTACCCTTGGTCCCCACATTCGAGCTGGTCCCTTTTGTGCAGGAAAAGGGAAAGGAAATCCCTGATTTCAACACTGTAGATTATGATAGGGAAACAAAAAGAATAATAAAGAGGACAGAGAGGAAAGTTGAGGCGGAGGGTCTACATGGTAAAATGATAATAAATACGGTCGTTATGTTAGGAACATACCAGGATCCGAGATTTACCCTAAGATCCGGGTCTGCATTCATCCAAGCTTCAGAAGATAATGTAAGCAAAATCATGATTGACTTGGATCAATAAAAGAAATCTTCTGCTCGATTGAAAGATACATTGAGGCACGAGAGGGAAGAGAGCAACAGGCTCAAAAGGAAATATGAAGATGTGCAGCGGGAAATGAAGTCCTCAAGAGCTGAAATACGAGCCCTCCAAGTAGAAATGCAAGTTAAGGAAACAACACAGGAGGGCCTAGAGAAAGTACAGAAGGAATGCCAAGATCTAAAGAGTGAGAAGGGACAGCTACTGGCAAAGGTGGAGGAGCTAGAAGAGCAGCTGAAGATCCTCTTGCAAGCCAATGATATGCACACCCAAGAACTGAGAAAGGAACATCAGGAGCAAATTTTTGCTTTGAACACTGCTTTGGAAGTAACAAGAGAACAGCAGGTCGATCTTCGGCCTCTCAAGCAGCATGTATTGACCCAGAAAGCTAAGATGCTGCAGCTGCAGATTGCTGTTGAAAAAGAAAGGTGTAAAGTGCTACAGATCGACAGCCGATTGGAGTAGATCCTAGAAATTGCATCCTTCTTTGTGGACAGGTCCCAGGACGTCATAGAGGTCCTGACTGTACGAATGGCAAAGTTGGAGAACAACGAGGAAACCCCAGCAGAGCTACTGGAAAAAGACCAGTAGGCCCTCAAACGGGACTATAACCTAGTGGAGTTTGCTATTAATACCACTGAAGACTTCAAGAAGGCAGTGAATAAGACAAAGGGATTGTGCACCGAATTCTTCAGAAGACTTCTCAATACATTCAACTAGTGCCAGATAAAAGAGGATGAGAGGCTTGAAGCTTTCCCAGATCACGATGCCTTTGTAGAGCTATTGCAGAAGAGATTCCAGGAGGAAGAAGCTAAGGTGCAGGATATCAAAGCCATGGATGATCTAATCTTGAGAATCCAAGTAGATCACCCATCTATCAGTATAATGCTTCTGGAATATCAGCTCCGTTTGAGCACGTACAGGGTCGAGGCTATCAAGAAACAAGCTGAGAAATTTGAGATAAATATTCAGTTTTTAGAACCTTGTACTTTTGAAGGCATCCCTAATGAGGCTGCAGCATGGAGGAATTTTCTGGATAGTTAAGTAGGCCCTTCCTCATGAGGGATCGGTCATTATTTTAATTTCTAACTATCTTTTGTAAAACATTTAAGAAAAGCAGAACGTTGGGAGACGAGAGGTTGGGAAGCCCAAAGGCCACTTTGGGCAGCCCAACAGTCTGACCCTTTTTGTATAAATGTAAAAGACTTAGAATAAGGGAGAAGGGACTTTTTCCCAGTAAAACTGGTGAAGACATATTGTAAGAAGAACTATTTCCTTTTGCAATAAAAAATTACAGTTTGCCTATTGGAGAAAGCTTAGTGGAATATTCAAATGTTGTGCTATGGATTTGTTGAAGAGGAACTATTTTGTTTTTAGCTTTATGTCCATTAACTGTGAGACCGTTCTAACTCATTGAAACTATGTTCTTGTGTGAATGTTTTCTGGTTTATTTTATGAAGTTTTCCACTATGAGTAATGTATGTTGCTTATGAAACAGTTGGCTATCTGATTGTTGAAATATCTTTAATATTTCATGTGTTGTAGAAAAGAATATCAGCTATCTGTAATTTCTATTTATAATACATGAATAATCCACATTACTCATAAATAAATCATGTTCTGGCTCCCCGGGGATAGGTGGATAGAGAGGTAGTTAGATGGATAGTTAGTTTGTCTCATTCTTGCATATGTGATGCAGATGCTTGTGAGCCTAAGACGAGAGGTAAGAACCTGCGGATCACATTGTGACACTCCCTCGCATCCTCATCATCCTCCATTGTTAATTAGGCCTTTGTATTTCATACATTAAGTCAAAAATACAAAAACTCGGTGGACCAGGCCACAACCGGTAAAACCTTTGTTTTGTTACTTGACCTACGTTAGCCGGACCGCAAACCGGACGGATTCCCTATACCAAATAGTCAATGGGCTAGTTGGGAACGTTGATTGGGGAGAATCCCTTCCTGTTCTCGCCTACGAATTTCCAGGCCCCAACAGAATTGGCGCTAGGAGGAGGGCCGCCAGTGCATGGCTGGCCGTGGAAAGTTGTTTTTCCTAAGACTACATTACCAGCAGATGTTTTGAAGCTTTTATCCTCACCCAAGTACTCACAGGTTTCAGTTATACCTTTAAAGCAATAAATCTTGTTCTCATCCTACGTGGTTCTTTGCTCAGACTCTTGTTCTTGTAGCTGTGCCTATGGCTGGAATCAATATAAATCAGCCCAACCCATTACCAGCATGGAGAGCAAGGTCTCCTTTGAACCTCACACCGCCTTTGCATAACCTGCCCCAAGCCTTTGACAAGTTTTTGCCTAAGTTTGACCCCAAAGAAAGAATTGTTGTAGACGACCACCTGCAAAGCTTTTATCTAGCATTAGAAGGACTAAGGGCTGGGGAGCATGAAGATGTGGTCTGTAGACTTTTCCCTCACACCCTGAAAGGAGCAGCAGCGTCCTAGTATTTCAGTCTCCCTACAAATTCGATTCCTAATTGGGACACCTTCGAGAAGGTTTTCAGAAGTAAATACACCACTCAGAGAACTCATGCCTCATTAATGAAAGGTCTTGGTTTGTTAAGAAAGGAGAAGAATGAGAAGGTACATATTTTCACTCAGCAATTTTCAATGTACCTAAAGAACTTCTCTGAAGCTGACAGACCCTCAGACAAGGTCTTAATCGAGTATTATACCTCAGCCCTAGGGCCTGAGTTGGCCATGTTTTCCAAAATGAAAGCCAAACCCACATTGGTAGAGACTTATGAAGAGGCCGAAAGACTAGAGGCTGAGAGGGAAAGTGTAGAATATTATCCTGATTTACCTAGAGAGAAAACTACAGAAAGAAGAGCTTTGGTGTTTTCCAAACCCAAAGAGGATCACTCACATGATCTTGAGGGAATGATGAAAATGATGCAGAAGCTTTCCAACTGGATAATAGATCTGGAGAAAGAAAGGGACATTCAGAAAACTTATAAACCCCACTATCCGAAAAGAGAGGATAATAACCAATGGAAAATCCCTCCCCCAAATTTAGCCTCAATAAATATAACAGAGATATGGGGGGATAATTTCTGTACTTTTCACCAGCAACCTCACTCTGAGAAGAAGTGCCCTCAATGGTTAAATTCAATGTATTTGGTAATGAATAAGTTGCTGAATTCCACATTGACTGAAGACAGTGATGAAGAAGAAAGAAAAGAACAGTCCATAGAGAAGCAAGACGATGATACAATATTCTCATGGAATGGTGTTTCACTGTTCAACACAGAAGAACATACTCTCAAGTCTCAATATACGCCTACAACCACAAAAGATAAAAACCTGGCAATTAAGGACAATGCAATACTCTCAAAGGTTCAAGAGTTGCAAGAGAAAGTCAAGAGGCAGGCTGATGTGAAGGCTAAAGATGATATAACTGAAGCCACTACTTGCAAACAAGAAACAGAGCCACTTGTTGAACCTGCCAGGCCTGTGGAAGATGATGAGGAAAGAAAAGTTGACAAACTTAAAGAGGAGATGCCTACAAAAAATCAACTTGTGGAAGAAAAGATCGAATTAGCTAGGACAAGGAAAACTAGCGCTCCACCTTTCCTTGTGACTCTTGAAATTTTAAATCATAAGGTGCATAATTGTTTGGTGGACTCTGGATCATCCATGAATGTTATGCCTCTGGCAGTTTGCAAAAAACTTAATGGGCAGCTAAAACCTACTATCTGGGATGTCACTCAACTTGACAAAACTAGTGTCAAAGTAGTGGGGGAGATGGAGAACGTTCTGATTCGATTGTCTGCAAATAAAAGGATATGTCATTACATTGACATTGTAGTAGCAGACATACCTGATGGGTATGGAATGATCCTGAACCAAGATTGGACAGCAAGACTAAATGGGTACTTTGCTTCGAATTGGTCTCACTTGTGGTTACCTCAGAAGGGCAGCCCAAACCTAATTAAGATTCTAAGAGAGCCCTATATGAAGTACAATGTCACTAAGCTAGGAGAGGGAAACGAATCTGTTGATTCTGTCCTGGGAAATTATCTGACTGAGTTTGAGTTAAGACATCTTACTCCAAGAAAGGCCAGTTCTATGACTGACGTTCAGCCTGAGCTCCTTCAACTTCTTCAGGCTGTAAGAAATGATTTTAGAATAATAGACATGGGCTCAGTTTCAAAAATAGCCCAGCTAAACCATGGTTAGACAACTCATCTCTATTATTCAGCCCACCTCTTAACTCCCCATGATTAAAAGATTTTCAGGAGTGGGCAATAATTTTTCTTTCTTTTTGTTTTGTACATAAATAAATTGATTTTGCATTCTTTAATGCTTTGACATTTTCTATTTGATTATTGGATTTGATGTTGTTTTCCATTGTTGCTTTGCTATCATTTTGTTTGGTTTTGAATAAAGAGGCAAACTTTTGGTTGCAATGGAAACATCAGGGTTCTTTATTAAATTAAATCTTGAGCAAAATACTGTGCTTTAAAGTATAGAATGTCTTCTAGTAGCAGTGTTCCTAACTGGCAACGCATTCATTGAAGTCTTACTTAACCCCTATAAATAACTCAAAAGTAAAAGAGGTCTAGAATACTATTTAGAGGCTCCATCCATTTCACATCTTAAATACCCAAGGGGGTGACAGCAAAAGACTCATGGAAAGGAAGCAGAGTAAAACAGTATATCATATATAAATGATCTCATGTCATATATTCAGAAAATCAATAAGCTATCAAGAGTCAAAACTCCTTAAAGAAAACAATACATATCAAAGCAAAATATCAAAGCATGAAGTACTAAATGGCCACAAGATCCTCTCCGTCCGGGAACTGAAATATGAAGTACATTGTTCACACAAAAGGACACTATGGGATAGAGGATCCTGAATTAAAATTCAGTAAGAAAGGCCTACAGGAGGACTCATATCAAAAGAACTAAAGTTCAAAAGGCACAAAAGTGCAGTTGGCATGGGAATGAGGAACAAAAGGATATACTGTTTACACTCTGTTACAATCCTGTGGTGTCCAAGCTGTAAACTACCTAAGGACAGGAAAAATAAACCTCACTTAGTTGGCCTCAAAAGAGTTATTCAGACTTGCAATACTTCTAATGTTACCATCTCCCAAAAGAATAGACTTCTTTAAATAATTTAAATGCATTATTTGGCTTGCTTAGGAATACAAGCGTCTAGAAGATTTCATTTTTATTCAGACAGTCTTACACTAAGAAGGAGTTAATTCAGAGATTTGGGGTTCACTAGGTAGTCGCCAATTGTTGCAGCTGCAACAATTTCCCAAAATTCCAAAAAAATTTAGGACCCTCCTTTCGCTTGGGCTAGCTTGATTTTATGCTTTGATTTGGCCAGGAAGCTTTCAGAAAGGGTTTCTTATGCTGATTTGGTTTAACACTTGTTTGCATCTCCCTCTAACGCTGGAGAAATTAACTTTTTTTATCAAGCCTTATCGTTATCTTTGAATACCTTTGAATCCACTCTGAATCGGAAGTTTGTTTAATTGACATTCCCGCCGTTGCGGAGGTTTTTGCCTTTTCTTTTCCCGCCGTTGCGGATGACTTTTGGTTTTACGTCGGAAGGTGTGGTTATTTCCTTGTCCGCCATTGTGGACGGATCTTTGCATTTGGCCTCCGCCGTTGCGGATGATTTTAGGGTTTGATTTTCAGCATTCTTTCCAATGTATGTGTTTTGCCTCGACGGAATACTGGTTTTGAATCGGAAGCTTTATCATTTATTTCTTCCGCCGTTGCGGCAAGAAAGCTGCTCCTTTTCCCATCAGTCCTTTAACGTTTTAAGTCTTTGGGTCCCGTAGTTGCGGATGAATCCGCAGTTCGACTTTCCGCCGTTACAGAGAAAATTTAGCTTTCATTGTCTGATCCTAAGAGCCCTCCGACGTCCGATCGTTGGTTTTTTTGCCTTGCTTATCACTGCAGTCGGATTTAGGTTATGGATTTCTGCCATTGCGGAAGACTTTACGTTTTACCCTCCAACCAAAAGTTGTTTCCCATCTGATTTAAATCCCATCGCACGTGCGAACCATTTGTATATATGGGGCTAAGCGAGTGGGATTATTCTATTGTTTGTTTTGCTTGAACTGTCGTGATCATCCTACACTGTCGACCCCTCGAAGCTCGTGGACCACCGTGCCAGTACTTGCATCCAGGTGGTAGTTGAGGAAGCTCGACCACTTTTTCCCTATTAGTTACGTGTCACTGCCAGGTAGGCCCTCCCCACCTCGTTCTGTTCAAGGGTTTTAGTGATGTTTGCTGCGGTTGGGTGTTTTACTAGTGTTGTGTCCCCTTAACCCCGTTTTATATGCGTACGCGGGTTTTACCTACGGTTAGGTTTTGCTGCAATCGTTCCTTTGGCCGCCTTGTGATAGCACCCACGTATTGAGGAATATTGTTCGCGGTTGGGGGCGTTTTTTAACCTACAAAATAATTATTTTGGCCCGCGGCCGTTGGTGTGTGACCGTGCGCATACTCGATGGAGGTGGTGCAGGCAGCCATTACGCCGCCTGCACTTAGCTTCCTCGTATGTGACGATGAGGCACCGAGGAAGGTTTGGTGGGGGTTTTTCCTATGGCATTTGTTGGTCCCTTTTACGGTCGAATTTCATGTTACCTGTGGTCTAGAATCCCAGCCTTGTTGCTTGTGCAGCTCCGCGCAACTCTTTTGTGTTCAGTTGTCTGAAACCCTAGATGATTAAAAGGGATATGCCGCTGTTGTAGTTCGTTAACTGAAAATAACATGGGTAGGGGTTTTTATGGAAGCGTCGTGTGCATAAAAGTGATAATAATACCCGCAGAGGACGAAATGTGTAGTCAAGTTAATGTAACTATTTTGCCGCAAACCGCATGAGTCTTCGTTAGTTTTATGTCTGTCGGGCTATATTGTTAAAATGTTTGGTGTTGAAAAACATAGGCGACTAGCATGATCTTGATGCATTCAACCCTCTTCTTTGTTTGTTATACAAATAGACCAAATTGCTAAATGCTGCACCCTGCTTTTCATATACATGCATTTGCTTCACGGATTGCTATCTTGGGAGGAACGGCACATTGCGTAGTGATGTAGATTTTATGCTGGCTCAAATATGGTTGATGAATTGTTTAGTATCATGCAACAGTAGTAGATTGCTCATTTTATTGCACAAGACTGAGTTTGCTTCATGCTAGATATAGATAAGGTCATAGAATACTGCACAGTGGTTTCAGTAGTTCTGATAGTCACGGCATTTCAGGGCTGTAAAATACATGCATTTGTTGCACTGATCACTATCATATTAGATATAGGGAAAATGGCACATTGTACAGTAATGCATACTATCTTGATTATTCAGCCCAAAGGGCTTATATCCTAGCTTCATGGAATAGTTGTTGTCATGGTACACATAGAAAGAATAAAATGTTGCAGAGTGTCTTGTGAATGTTTGCAACTTGAATTGCTTAATGTCACAATGTTATACATGGCAGTAAGAACTCACAATGTCCAAGAGGCAGAAGAAGAAGGCCCCTGTGGTCGAGGAAGAAACAAAAGTATAGGTTGTCACAAAGACCGAGTACATATATTAAGACACTCAATGTGTTTCTGGTGTTGAGCCCGAGTACAAATGGGGTGAAATATATAGATTGATTTCACGTAGGGAGGTTCCCGACATGGGCCTCGAAGAAGAATCCATCTACGCTAACATAGAGAAATCCTCTCTCATGAAAGTTTCCACCAGACCAGAGCTATTCCCATGCTCCAAGGTAATTGGATGGATTCTGCCCCAGGGAGATACAACCACGATGATCCTAGGGAATGTTGAAGGACAGGGCTATGCTGCATTTAGCCCTGGAAATGTGGCGTTGGCTTATCACCTACCAGAAGCCCAAGTTTTCTTATCTGATGATTGGTTGAACAGAATCAGAATGGACCTGGTGGAAACCCTTAAGAGGATGATGTTGCAGGGAAAGCATTATCGATACAGACCTACCAGTGAGTATGATACAGCGAGCTTGAGGGTTCCCTACAGATTTATAGCTCTGATGCTTAATAGGATCTTTGGGAGAGTGCATGGAAGACTCTTCAAACTTGAATGGATACCCATTATTTTTCATGTGGCAACCCAAGGAACAGTCTTCAATTGGGCCAACATGGTATCCAGCAGTCTTTCTTCTTGCTTGACCTCAGCCTTGGAGGGAGAGTCCCGGAAAAGATCAGAATTCTATATGAGTTCGATATTAATAGATTGCATATTGTGCAACCAGGATTTCCCCGGTCTTAGGTGCATCTGGGATAGGGAAAGGATTCCTGTTTATGCCGCTTATAGACCATTGTGGGCTCACCAGTACCATAGCCATTACAGAGAGGTCTGTGAGCAATTCATTATGCCACTGTACACACTCATCTTTCAAAAGGAGTGTAACTGTATGTCAGAAGAAGCCATGCAAGTGATAGAAGAATACGTGGATTATTTCTTAACTGAAAATGGCATGTACTTCCGGATGTTCGGAGGATCAAGACCACCTTCACTGCTGCCCAAATATGCAACGGATTACATAGTCCAGAAGGAAGAAGTCAGACAAGTATTCATAGATGGAATAGGCAGTTTTCTATTCGAACATAAGAAGACTGCCTACCCTCCTTTGCCATTCAAGCTAGGAAGCTACAAATTCACCAAGGTGAAACAAGCTACTGAATTCGTAGAGGTGTTGGAGAAGTTCCATTTTGGGGAGATGCCCTACCGCAGAAATGACACCCAAGATAAGGTTATTGATCATTGCAAAGAACACAAGGTGCACTTCAAGTATACCCACCATTTTGATAAGGAAGAATCTGTCTTCTGAAATGCCCCAAACATGACAATGCTAATGAGAAGATTCAAGAAAAAGATCACCACCAAAGGTGGGAAGGGGGATGAACAGGAAAAGACTGAAGAAGAAGCCAAAAGGAGGGATGAAGAAGCCCAAATTTTGGCGAAAGAGGCTGCAGAAAGGCTTCATACAGAAGAAGAAAGAAGAACTACTCAGGAAGCAGCCGAGAAAGCAGAGGAAGCAAAGAGAAAGCTCGATGAAGAGCTTCAAAGGCAAGAAGCTGAGAGGATAAAATTGACACAGCAGTCAGCTTCTGAAACAACAGCAGGGTAGACCCAGGAGGTGGAGAACCTCCAGGTTTAGACCCCTCAAATACCTACTACCAGTGTACCCTTGGTCCCCACATTCGAGCTGGTCCCTTTTGTGCAGGAAAAGGAAAAGGAAATCCCTGATTTCAACACTGTATATTATGATAAGGCAACAAAAATAATAATAAAGAGGACAGAGAGGAAAGTTGAGGCGGAGGGTCTACCTGGTAAAATGATAACAGATACGGCCGTTATGTTAGGAACAGACCAGGATCTGAGATTTACCCTAAGAGCCAGGTTTGCATTCATCCAAGTTTCAGAAGATAATGTAAGCAAAATCATGATTAACTTGGAGAAATCAAAGAAATCTTTTGCTCGATTGAAAGATACATTGAGGCACGAGAGGGAAGAGAGCAACATGCTCAAAAGGAAATATGAAGATGTGTAGTGGGAAATGAAGTCCTCAAGAGCTGAAATACAGGCCCTCCAAGTAGAAATGAAAGTTAAGGAAATAGCACAGGAGGCCCTAGAGAAAGTGCAGAAGGAATACCAAGATCTAAAGAGTGAGAAGGGACAGCTATTGGAAAAGGTGGAGGAGCTAGAAGAGCAGCTGAAGATCCTCTTGCAAGCCAATGATATGCACACCCAAGAACTGAGAAAGGAACATCAGGAGCAGATTTCTACTTTGAACACTGCTTTGGAAGTAACAAGAGAACAGCAGGTTGTTCTTCAGCCTCTCAAGCGGCATGTATTGACCCAGAAATCTAAGATGCTGCAGCTGCAGACTGCTATTGAAAAAGAAAGGTGTAAAGTGCTGCAGATCGACAGTCGATTGGAGGAGATCCTGGAAACTGCATCCTTCTTTATGGACAAGTCCCATGACATCCTATAGGTCCTGACTGTACGAATGGCAAGGTTGGAAGAAAAGGAGGAAACCCTAGCAGAGCTACCGGTAAAAGACCAGCAGGCCCTCAAATGGGACTATAACCTAGTGGAGTTTGCTATTAATACCGCTAAAGACTTCAAGAAGGCAGTGAAGAAGACAAAGGGATTATGCACCGAATTCTTCAGAAGACTTCTCAATACATTCAACCAGTGCCAGATAAAAGTGGATGAGAGGCTTGAAGCTCTCCCAGATCACGATGCCTTTGTAGAGCTATTGCAGAACAGATTCCAAGAGGAAGAAGCTAAGGTGCAGGATCTCAAAGCCATGGATGATCTGATCTTGAGAAGCCAAGTAGATCACCCAGCTATCAGTATACTGCTTCTAGAAGATCAGCTCCATTTGAGCATGTCCAGGGTCGAGGCTATCAAGAAACAAGCTGAGAAATTTGAGATAAATATTCAGTTTTTAGAACCTTGTACTTTTGAAGGCATCGCTAATGAGGCTGCCGCATGGAGGAATTTTCTGTATAGTCAAGTGGGCCCTTCCTCATGAGGGGTTGGTCATTATTTTAATTTATAACTATATTTTGTAAAACATTTAAGAAAAGCAGAACATTGGGAGATGAGAGGCTGGGAAGCCCAAAGGCCACTTTAGGCAGCCCAACAGTCTGACCCTTTTTGTATAAATGTAAAAGACTTAGAAGAAGGGAGAAGGGACTTTTTCCCAGTAAGACTGGTGAAGACATATTGTAAGAAGAACTATTTCCTTTTGCAATAAAAAATTACAGTTTGCCTGTTGGAGAAAGCTTAGTGGAATATTCAAATGTTGTGCTATGGATTTGTTGAAGAGGAACTATTTCGTTTTCAGCTTTATGTCCATTAGCTATGAGACCGTTCTAACTCATTGAACCTATGTTCTTGTGTGAATGTTTTCATGTTTATTTCATGAAGATTTCCACTATGAGTAATGTATGCTGCTTATGAAATAGTTGGCTATCTGATTGTTGAAATATCTGTAATCTTTCATGTGTTGTAGAAAAGAATATCAGCTATCTGTAATTTCTATTTATAATACATGAATAATCCACATTACTCATAAATAAATCATGTTCTGGCTCCCCGGGGATAGGTGGATAGAGAGGTAGTTAGATGGATAGTTAGTTTGTCTCATTCTTGCATATGTGATGCAGATGCTTGTGAGCCTAAGATGAGAGGTAAGAACCTGCGCATCACATTGTGACTCCCTCGCATCCTCATCATCCTGCATTGTTAATTAGTCCTTTGCATTTCATACATTAAGTCAAAAATACAAAAACTCGGTGGACCGAGCTGCAACCGATAAAACCTTTGTTTTGTTACTTGACCTACGGTAGCCGGACCGCAAACTGAATGGATTACCTATACCAAATAGTCAATGGGCTAGTTAGGAACTTTGATGGGGAGAATCCCTTCCTATTGTCTCCTGTGAATTTCCAGGCCCCAACAGCCCCTTAAGGACACATTCCTGAACTCCTAACATAGACCGAAGTTTAGAAAACTTCGCTTCTGTAAGAGACTTGGTGAAGATGTCTGCAACTTGATCATATGTAGGACAATAGAGCACTTCAATAACATGATCATGAACAAGATTTCTGATGAAGTGCATGTGTATCTCAATGTGTTTGCTGCACTAATGTAGAACTGGATCTTTCGCAAGCTTGATGGCACTTTGATTGTCGCACCAAAGTGGAGTAGCATGCTGCTGCTCGAATCCAAACACTGAAAGGATCTGTTGAAGCCATAAATCTTCCTGATTGGCATTAACTGCGGCTCGATATTCTACTTCTGCTGAAGAAATAGCAAGAGCTTGTTGTTTCTTACAAGCCCAAGTGATAGGTCCAGATCCCAGACTAAAAACATAACCTACAGTAGACTTTTGATCATCAGGATCACCAGCCCAATCTGAATCAGTGAAACCAACCAACAAAGGTTTTCCCCGTATACTATAATGAATCCCAAACTGAATTGTACCTTGAATATATGGAAGTATTCTTTTTACTGCTTTCCAGTGACTTTCATGAGGAGCTTGCATATAACGGGCAACACGACCAATAGAAAAGGAAAGGTCAGGATGAGAATGAGTCAAGTATAAAAGACTACCAACAAGCTGACGATACAAGGTGGCATCTACTTCATGGGAAGTACAAGTGGCAGAAAGTTTGACTCCAGACTGG
>LPNX011020210.1:3152-49394 GCA_001517045.1 Pseudotsuga menziesii
GAGAGATATAGGACTAACAAATACCCAAATCTACGGCAGACTGCTCCAAATCAAAATGGCGGACTACTCCAAATCTCTGAATGTCGGCTTTTAGCTGAACAAAAGGGAAAGAACCCATCAAACATACCATGATTTCCATTGTAGAAACCCTTGAATTGGACTCCTTCCTGAAGATTTGAGATGAAATGAATTTGTCAAATTAACAGTCTCACAGCCATGAACATGAACATAAACATTGTGTATATTACCTGGTTGAGGAGCTGATTGAGAAATTGAAAGAGCTGCCCATTGGCATCGTTGGCTCCTGCCATGGCCGATCTTCGCCCCTAAAATCACTTGGGTTCCGATCTAACAATGGATCTTCGTGGCTTGTGTTCCCATCTGGAAATTATTATGTGTTGTTTGCATATATATACGAGAGAGATATAGGACTAACAAATACCCAAATCTACGGCGGACTGCTCCAAATCAAAATGGCGGACTGCTCCAAATCTCTGAATGACGGCTTTCAGCTGAACAAAAGGGAAAGAACCCATCAAACATACCATGATTTCCATTGCAGAAACCCTTGAATTGGGCTCCTTTCTGAAGATTTGAGATGAAATGAATATTTCATTGCATTGCAGTGGCATCCTGGTAATCACCAAAATGCCGTGCTGAGGGAAGAACACAGGGAAAAATGGCCATAGATTGAAAATCCTTGAACAGGGTCACCTTGGGCTTGAGCTTGAGTGAAATGTAAGATTTTTCTACATTGGCACCCACCACTTCAAGTTGGCGCCAAAACCCAAATTGTGAAACTACACTAACATGATAGAATGAAATTTGTATTTGTTTAACTTGAATTCTATTATATTTGTATTTATTTAACTTAATTTTTTTATATGTATTAATAGTATATAATAAAAAATTACTTGGTATATTTTTTTAAAATTTATATGTATTATTAGTACATAATAAAAAATACTTAGTAACATTTTTTTTAATTTATAATGTAAATAGTTTAATAATTAATATTATTTATAAATAAAATATTTAAAAACAAATGTATATAGGTATATTTGTATAGTTATTTTCAAATATATAAGTAATAGCTTACAGCTAGGACATTGTCATAGTTAATTTACCATTAAGACATTGTCATAATTAATTTGGTGTTAACAGTGGAGTTGTAACACGTGAGGCTTTGCAATTTACTAAGTTCTAGGGGGTATATGAATCCATTTGTAGTCTTAGAATTTAGAAAAAATATACAACATTGTCAAAATTGTAATTTTTCATTGCTGAACTGATCCACAGCTAAAAATGACCAAATAAATGACCAATTGTTATGTGGTCATTTTTTTCTAGATACCCCGTGACCAAATTTGGTCATTATCTTGGTCTTTTTTAGTTAGCCCGCTTAAATTTATCAATTTTGGTCATTTATCCCTTGAAAAAAATTGTGGTGACCAAAATTTTTGGTCTCTTGGTCACTAATCTCTCATTTTGCACTAGTGGTCCTTTGATAGGAACACCAACAACCAAGACGAGAAGAGAGGGAAACACACTAAGAGGTAGAGCTAAGGAGATAGTGGGTGGGATTGATGTGGAATGCAATTGAGGGCTAGAAGGTTGCAAGGAACGAGAACGTTTATCAAATTTTCTTTCAAGAGATAGGGCACAAAGGAATGCTTGGTCAAGAATGGTATTATCAAATAAAGCCATCTCATTTCTAAAAAATGGTAACAACCCAACAACAACCAAGACAAGAAGAGAGGGCAGTACACTAAGAGGTATGGTTGAGGAGATAGTGGGTGGGGTTGATGTGGAATGCAATTGAGGGCCACAAGGTTGCAAGGAATGAGAACGTTTATCAAATTTTCTTTCAAGAGATAGGAGTAGAAGGAATGCTTGGCCAAGAATTTAATAAATTGTTTAATGGTCTAATAAGGAGCCAATAGGAGTTGTAGCCAACGTCCAAATGATTTTTTAGGCATCTAGGGAGGTAGAAATGCCTACGTAGGGCTTGACAAAATGCATCCCAAGTGGAAATACAATTAGAAGAGGAACTCCCAACCTATGAAGTGTTGAGTTCAACATAGAGGTCTAGAGATTGAACGCGGGACTACCATGTGCATATAATGCCTACTACACCATCCAATTGATACTAAATGATTTGCAGCTTGAGTTCTTTAGGTATATCTAGACAAGCCTTGAAATAGGCATATCAACTACGAATCCAAGAATCTAGCACTTCACCTTGCCACTAACCATCATACTTAAATAGAGTATTGTTAGTGTCTAGCTAGAGCATTGAAGTAGATGCCCTAGATTGTCTATGTAGGGCTTCAATGAGTGCAAGTGTCAAATCATGAAGTGACTTGGATTGACTAGAATCAACATCTTCAAGGGGAGGTAGGATCTCTACGAGGCATTATATGCACCTAGATTTGGAAAAAAATGTGCTTGGCTAGGATGAAAGGGAAGACTTCTAGAGTCCTAGAAAAAGAAAACTATTATGTGATTCAGGTGGTTGTTGAGCCAAAGGAATAGAATCACTTGCAAGTGAGCATTACTGTGAGGGCACAAATCCATGAAAGGGCTATGGAAGCTAGGAGTGAAGTGCTCTAATACAAATGATTAAAAAACATAGCCTGCTAAGAGAGATTATGCAAAGCATAGAAAATATAATGAAGAGAGAAAACCCAAAACCTATTCATGTTCATTCTACTAGCAAAAATCCTCTACAATGACAAAGCCAAAAATAACTAGCACACTACCAAAAGCATAACTCTACATGGCTTATTTAAATTTTAAATATATTAACTAATTAATGAAACTAGTAGCTATGCCCTTAGAAAATCTAGGGAGGAGTGTTGTCAATGGTCATGAAGCAGTGCACTCCTTGGTATGGTTGTCCTCAAGATACATCAGATATGATTGCAATATTTTGTTGCTTCCTTGTATGCATAATTTTGGCTTGTGTCTTATTTGAAACAATGGTGGAGTTCTAGACTCTTTTGCCCAAAAGGCAAGTTTAAGTCTCTTTGATTTTGTAAAGCTCTTTGATTGATCTTTGTCGATGCAGCCTTGTTAGATCACTTTTGCTTCAGATTTTGTTGGAGCACTCTTGTTCTTGTCACTGCAGCCTCGTTAGATCACCTTAAGCTACAAGACTCTTATGTTGCTTGAATAATTTTTGTTGATCATTAATATTTTTTTTCCTTTTATAGCATCTGCCTTGTGTCTTTACAACTTCAGCAAATTTAATTCTCTTGACAGTTATGAGCAGTCCCTTTTGCTTCCTTTTTACACATGCATCGTTTGAAGCATTGGTTCTTAGTTTTCTTGGATCATTCATGTGGATCTTCAACACTTGAAGCTTCACCAGATCCTTTCAGCATCAACAATGACCATCTTCTAAGTCATCTTTTGGACTGTCCTTTTCGAGCTTACTTACCATCCAGTTCAATATCAGCACATATATATACATGCATTTCATTCAGAAACTTATCTAGGATCAAGTTAATGACTTGACATTTTGTCAAACAAAAGATCAAGTTATAAACTTGACATTTTGTCAAATAAAAGATCAAGTTGCAGACACCACCTTAACATGTATTGTTTGGAGCACTGGTTCTTAATTTGCTTGGATCATTCATGTGGATCTTCAACACTTGAAGCTTCACCAGATCCTTTCAGCATCAACAATGACCATCTTCTAAGTCATCTTTTGGACTGTCCTTTTCCAGCTTACTCACCATCCAGTTCAATATCAGCACAGATATATACATGCATTTCATTCAGAAACTTATCTAGGATCAATTTAATGCCTTGAAATTTTGTCAAACAAAAGATCAAGTTATAAACTTGACATTTTGTCAAACAAAAGATCAAGTTACATACACCACCTTAACACGTATTGTTTGGAGCACTGGCTATTAGTTTTCCTGGATCATTCATGTGGATATTCAACACTTGCAGCTTCACCAGATCCTTTCAGCATCAATAATGACCATCTTCTAAGTCATATTTTGGAGACTATCCTTTTCTAGCTTACTGACCATCCAGTTCAGTATCAGCACAGGTATATACATGCATTTCATTCAGAAACTTATCTAGGATCAAGTTAATGACTTCACATTTTGTCGAACAAAAGATAAAGTTATAAGCTTGATCTTTTGTCTTTCTTCACCTTCAGACTCTGTTAGGTTTGAAGGAATTCATCATTAAATGAAGATGGGCTCTAATGCCTCCCTCCTCTTTCTGTCAAGTTGTATATCCTTCTTCTCATCCATGGTTGTTCTTAAGGGGGGTGTTAGAATATTAGACATTAGGAGTATAATATAAGATCAATTTGTAGCATTTGTATTGCATGGTTACTTGCTAGTATAGGTCATTATTTGGCTGCCCTGTTCACCCAATTATCAATATAAGATTAGCACTTCTATTATCTTATGTTGACTCATCATGATTCCATGTTCTTATGATGGTTTAACTTGGTGATTCTCTCAGTGTGCATGAGTGCATGCTATTCTTAATAGTCACAATATTATCTCAATTATATTGGTCCATACTCCTCTTTGATGTCAACCTCGTATTTGATGGAATATAAATAAAGAAGCACTTCAACTCATTTCAACATCATCCATCATCATCATTCAGGTTGCTCCAAAAGGACAAGTCGTGTTTCTTGGCTGAGGTCTTCTTCTCCTCTATCGCAACAATTGTTTTGGACTAAGGTGGCTAATTTGTTGGGGTATATTTCTCTTCTCCCTAACATGACAAATTTGGGTAGTCATTAGGGCTCTTTTTGTGCTCTCTTCCTTCATGGAAGCAACAACAAGAGGCTGCAAACACTCACGATGGTGGGAGAAGTTGTCACAGTGGTGAGGAGCAGTCACAGGGGGTAGCAGGAGGAGGCTGCACATAGTCACGGTGGTGAGGATCGGTCATGGGGGTAGCAACAAGATACTGCTACAGTCACAGCCGCCCTAGTTGGGTTGTCATACATGTACACTAGCCCTGCTAGGACAGTCCTTTGCATCCAATCATTGTTAGTGCTATCCTACAGCAGCAACAGTCCACCAACAGACCTCGGTGAGGTTCCAGCAGGTGACAACAGACCTCAGTTAGGTGGCAACAGGCCTTTCACAGCCCTCAATGGAAACAACAGGTACAGTCCACATGGCAACAAGTCATTGGTAGTAGCTCAGTAAATTGTGAACCTGCTAGGGCTTCCACAGATCCATTTTTTGTATAGTCTAGAAGAACACAGTCTGTTGGGTAAACTTCATCTACATTCATCTCAGAGTTCTATGATCAAATTATCTATGCTCATGTACAAACTCACTCATCTCATTTAGATGATGAATTATTAATGCCTTGGGATTTATATGATCCTTTGGGGAAGTCCCAATGGTCCTAGCCAAGAATGAAGGGGGTGGTGAAGCAGAGGCCATGAGGAAGTCAATCTAGTTGGCCAATTATCCAGTTGATGGTTGAATTTGAATGTGCATAAAAAATAGAACAATTTGTGATCAGTAGAAAAGTCAGAAAATATATTACGACTATGTATGTCTGGCTTTGCTGTCAATTTCTACCATTTGGTGGATAGCAGCTACTCTTATATTCCAGTATAAGATCAAATTTATATTAAAAATGAACTTTTATTCTATTTAGGAAAAAAAGAAAGTGAAACTCACAAATCTGTCATGTGAAGCATGTGATCGTCGAAGGAAAAAGTGATGGCAACGCACAATTGTAGTCGCAATTATCGTGTGCGGCCTGCATGCAGCATCAAAATTAGTACAGCTTAATAACAGATCAAACATCTAATATTTTCCATGAGTTTCTCCTCTGAGAAGCAACATCCTAATCCAACATATTGCCCATTGAAAATAAGAATAACATTATGTAAAAACCATAAAAGTAACATTAATAGAAGTAATGATGCAATGAATTTCTAGAATCAACACTTCTAAGTAGACAAGCACACCATCAACGAAATCACATAGCAAACTGTAATTGTGCAGCAAAAAACAATTTGGATATTGAGATCTTAACAAAAATTTCAAGAACAAAACTTTCTCAAGATTTTCCTTCACAAGGGTAAGAGACAAACCGTGCTAGCACGGTTGGTTTCAACAAGCCTCATTCGGCATGGAGACCTGAGTTAAAACCCCACAATGGAATATCATTCTACTTGTCAGGTTAAATTCCAGGTGCAAGACCTGGGTGATTATGACATAAGAGTATGGACTTGGCCAAATGAAAAATAGTTGTAATTATTGATTCATATTTTTAAATTTTTAAGGGCCATCATATTGGTAAAAACAGGCCGCTTGTGCCTGACAAATTCGGGTCAATTGTAATCCTCTTGGAGAGATGCCTTGAAAAGTAAGAGGTGCAGAAAAAGTGGTTCCAGATTGGCTGGATAGGTTGTAATTACTGATTTAGATTTCAAATTTTTTTAGGGCCATCGTATTGGTAAAAACAGGCCGCTTGTGCCTGACAAATTCGGGCCAATTGTAATCCTCTTGGAGAGATGCCTTGAAAATCCAGAGGTGCAGAAATAGTGGTTCCATACTAGTTGGATAGGTTGTAATTACTGATTCAGATTTTTAAAATTTTAAGGGCCATCGTATCGGTAAAAACAGGCCGCTTGTGCCTGACAAATTTGGGCCAATTGTAATCCTCTTGGATAGATGCCTTGAAAAGCCAGAGGTGCAGAAAAAGTGGTTCCATACTGGCTAGATAGGCATTAGCGTCATATTGATTAAGTTCACTTTTCCTTACTGACATTAAGGAGGCAGGCCAAACACTTTGAGAATGACTCTGGCCCGCTAGGCCTAATGACTTTAGCGGGATTATGGAGGGAGTGTAACAAGAACCTCTAGTCCTGGCCTGCTACTAGGTATACTCCTGCCAGTGGGAGGATTTATAAAAGAAATCGCTCTGCTGTGGTAAATTGGAGAGTGTAAAGATTACCTTACCTGAATGGTAAATGATAAAGAATTAGTGGTTCACTGACCACTACATCTGTAGATCCCACCAAATCATTCAACCTAGTGGCTGCTAACTCTTTGATCAGTGATTCACAAGCCACTGGATCTACAGACAATCTCTCCGAAATCTTCAACCCAGCTGCTCGCCCTTTGATTCACAAGCCACTACATTCGGGGATCCCACCTTATTCTCAAACCTGGCGGCGTTGATTGGCACTCTTGTAAGCTCATCCTGCATACAAATTATTGGGGTCCCAGGTCCTGCATCCACCGGAAACATCCACCTTAAAAAACAAAAACTTGCATCCATCGCTTGGGTTTAAACACAAAAAAACACAAACTTGCATCCATCGCTTGGGTTTAAACACTAATATTTGATATAGGGTTTGATTTCTCGTGCAAGGTTTCAGAGAACCCTCATGCAGCAACTAGGTTTTGCAATTATAGGATTAAGAGAAACTATTGGCACATATTGGGCAATCGAATCGACCTTGCTTGATGCTCGGCAATGTGCTGGGCAAATTTCTCATGTAGGGTTTCAAAGAGCCCTTGTGCAACAACCAGGTTTTGCAAATTCTATGGCAAAGTTCTTCGACAATGTGAAGAATAAAAGACAGGCAGAAGCTATCACACTTTGGTGCACTATATGAATATTTTGTTCATTTAAAAATAATCAATCCTATAAAAATAAAATATTCATGTAGACTTATAACTTATCAAAATTTATGTAGTCACATAAAATTAAACAAATTAAAACCAAGGTAGATCTATCTTACACGGGCATCTATTAAGGACCAAGAGGGATCCAAATTATTAAGGTGTAAGAAAATCTTAAGATAGATCCATGTTGGTTTTACTCAATTTGATCTAAAGTAATTTAATATTAATTAGCTTATTCTATGTGGTAGGGTTTGCTTCATATTCAGTTGCAATATAGGTTATGAAGTAATATGTAATTTTTAAGCTTAGCTTTTCCATGTGAATGTGTAATGGAAAATATAAAATCAAATGCCAAAAATTTAAAATAGAATTACACATGTTTACATAGCTAAACATAGCTAAACATAGCTCTAACCTCCACACTAAGATATCTTTGGTCTATTCAACGGATATGGGAAAAATGAATCTAAGTTTTGAAGACCGAGAATGGTTCTTAGTCTCTAAATAACATAAGAAAGGTACACAAATTCCTTTATGCACTACACAAGTCTTCTCATAATCAAGGGCTATGTAAAATGGCATGGAGTCACACCTCTGCAGGGGTTTTTGACACTTGAGTTGGATATGGATGCCATTATAATGTCTAAGAAACATGGATGGGTCATTGATCCTTGACAATCATCGGTGAATGAAAAAAAGTGCATTATGATGTTTTTGAAATTTTGAGGATCCCTCCCTTTATAGCTAGGATTTGGACTTCAGAGTTGATATACGTGCAATGAGTAGGTTCTATGCAATGGAAATGGTTGTTGAGGGATAAACATGGTAAGTAGGGAAACACTAGCTTTCCTCTCAAATTGAACCTTTTTTTATATTAGTAATTATGAACAAAACCTATAAACCATGACACAATCCCTCTTTAGGGTGTATTTGGCATTTGATTTGAATTCATATTCCATTACGATATTTTGGGAACTTTGGATGGGTCTTGAGTCCTTGAACATACTAGGGGAAGAAAAAAAGAGCCTCGATCCCCGACCCTTACTTCCTAGGATTCCATGGAAAAATCCTCAAACCAGCACATATGAACTGTGCATGGTATTACTAACCTCAAAAATTAGTACATGGGAACCACTACTAGGTTAGTTGTGAACCAAGAATATGTATGAAGGTCTAATGCGGATAGTGGGAGTGTAAAAAGGGCAATCTTACTTCTCTCAATCACCATGAAATACACTTATACCTATAAACCATATCTTTTTTGGGGGGATCTATACAACATAAGTGTTTTTTAAAGAGACATTATGATTTCTTTTCTATAGTTGATGGTTATTTGGGTGTAAATAGTGCTCAAAGAAGGATATCAAGTGCCTTAGGCATTTAAAAACATTTCTCAATCTCAAGTATCATGAAATTCGCACTAAAATGCCACATAGGACCTCTATATGTTGTCTTTACCCTCTAACTAGGATATGAGCTTCATTAATTTGTTTGAGATAGCAAAGATGGCTCTAGGGTATTAAACGATGGACAAAAGGAAAAACAAGGACCTTACATAAGAAATGAACCTTATAACCCTAAGAAATACTGAAGAAAGACAACAACTATGAAACACACACTCCTAGTGGGTTGTTTCACTTCCGAGTATGATCCAAAATGGATCAATACATATTTTTTCATTTACTTTAGTTATTTTTGGATCGAAAGATTCAGTGAATTGATTTGTTGGGCCCACTTTAGGGACAACTCTCACTTTGTATATTTAGGGTTTAGAACCTTACGAGGCCTATTTGAGGGATTACATGGTGTTTTTTGGGTCCAAAATATCATTACTTACACAATTCCCTTAACACAATTCCACACTTAGATTCCTTTCCAACGGTGCATGATTCCTCTTAATCGAAGTCCATATGAAGGAGTTATTCCTTTTGCAAGCTAACCTATCTAGTTGACCACCATGATACCATGTGGATTCCTTGTGATCTCTCATTTCTCACACATGAAAAGTTGGTTACGTGTGGAAATTCAAGGACATTTTAGAAGGTACAAAACCCTAACCCTAATCAAGAATCAATGAATGGAAAAAACCTAAAAATAACCCTATATGACTATGAGGTTACATTAAATATTGAGGCATTAGGAGAAGAGGGGGCTCCATTCTTATGATATTATTGTATTGTTCCATAGTTGAGTAATAATAAGGGGGTATATATTATAGTAAAACAAAGGGAGTAGGAGATCCTATAGTAGAAATTTATGGCTTGGATTTTCCTCATAATGGGTTATCCCAGGGTAAATCTTATGTCGATCTTGTGTATATATTTTCTCTAGTTATTTTTCTTTCATTCCCAATTTATTTAGCATTCAACAGAAATACGCTAATACAAATAATTAAGTTGGAAAATCCATTGTGACAAACTGTTCCAATGGAATATACATGGAAATTTATGCAACATATTGTTATGAGGGAAGTTTTCTTTGGGTTTTTGTGGGAAATTGCAAGATTTAGTGGTGGCAAAATTCCTCAAACCCTAAACATGGTGGACACGTATAGCGAAAAACTTGTAGGTGATTATGAGCAAGGATTTGAAAAGGTAGAAATACAAGTCACTAATATCTCATGCAACATGTCTATCCTCACCGTATCTCTAGAGAGAAAGTTTGCACCTTCTTGTGATTTTGGAGGCTCTCACTTAGATATTGGATTAGAGTGGAAATCAGAATATAGAGGCAAGCTAGAAAAGGAACCCAGGAAAGAGCTCGAAAAGGAGAATCTAAGTTTTAGTACAAACATTTTTTTTTGTAAGTAGCATAAAATTATATTAAAGTACAAAAAATATTACATGCATAGTGTTTGAGACATGTGTATCTTCAATATCAGGGCACATACATAAAATTGTTTCATCAATCCATACATTTCCCTTTGTGAGGGAAACCAAGTCTTCCCTGTCAAAAATGTCATATTTATTCGGCATACTAACAAAGCTAATAGAAAAAAGAAAAAAAAACACATAATATTTTAGAAAATCTTGGGACCTTACAGCTTTCGCCATGGTTCTTTGACAATGGGACACAACTTGATGTAGCCATCATCTTCACCAGAGAGAGTAGTTTCAATATCCTTATGCGGCTCCATTGCAGGAGGAGGTGTCGACATCTGTTATGGTGGGCTGTCAATCTGCATGTGCCCTTCTTCAGTCCGACCCCTTGTTTCCATGTCAAGTGGAGCCTCTAACATACATCATGTGTACTTGGTGTCCTCGATCTAGTTAATTTCTTTGGCAAGGTCCTGCTGGTTTAGACTCAATGAATCTAAGGATGTTTGTTGTGTTGAGGAGCTATCAGAATTGTTGGAAGTTGGGGGCGAGGGAGCACAGTTTCTTTCTTATAGAAATTGGAAAAGAAAAATATTCATCCGCTAGTAGTGGAAAAGCCTATGATGCAAGGGTTGTGTTGTGCGGTGATGAGCTACGAACTCGATTTCCCAGTCATCCACCACTCTACGCACACTTATGTGGATATCGTCTCTATACCCAATAGAAATGGAATGACAGAATGTTGTTTGGCCTTGTGCTCCCCTCAAGTTGCTACCGATGTGAGGCATTGCATGGAGTCTAAGCGACATTATCAGTGATTGAATTACTTGCTTGTTGTTTTTTTCTCTCTTTTTGGCTTGAGAGATGGAATTGCCAAATTTAATGGAGTGGTCATAGAGGATGCATATTATAATCGACTGCTCGAGCTAATTCCGTACAAGGCCATCGAGCAGGGTGACCAGGTAGTTGATCCGAGCGCCGCTGACCTTTAAATTCTTGCTATGTGTTGAGAGAGGCATCAAAGACAAAGCCTGTGCCAGGTGACCGATAGTACAGGGTAGAGTGCCTTCCAAGATGGATCCACTACTACATTTGGTCAAATTTTTCCATGAAATAATTCCACGTTTTAAACATTCGTGGATTAATACTTCATTTTTTTTATAATGGCGGAAAAATCGTGGCAATATCGATGTTTTAATTTTAGAGGAACTTTCGTCTCTATATCGACGATATATGGCTATCTTTGCACACCCACCAAACCAATGCTAGCTTTCAATGCATGGGTCAACTCATGCATTTTTGGCACATTTGCTGTAGTTGCGGCAAGTTTCTTGGTGATTGATTGAGTGCAAATTGAGCCAGGATTTCTTTATCAACCATATCCAAAACTAGAGAGATCAGTCATACTCTGCTTCTTCAACGGGTGACTCAACCAGAAAAAGAAGATCAACCAACCTTTAGA
This sequence comes from Pseudotsuga menziesii, assembly GCA_001517045.1. Classification (NCBI taxonomy): domain Eukaryota; kingdom Viridiplantae; phylum Streptophyta; class Pinopsida; order Pinales; family Pinaceae; genus Pseudotsuga; species Pseudotsuga menziesii. The sequence continues at coordinate 15,080 of LPNX011020210.1, forward strand.
GGACAATATGGAACCTGTGGGAAATGACATGCCTTTGCTTTCCCTTGAAGAAGATGTTGTTGTCACAACTTTGGTTGGAATGCATGGAAATGAAAATGCAGATCAATGGGAGGAATTTGTGAACAATGATATGGACCATTCACCAACGAGTGATGAAGACCTAATTCATGCCATATATTCTTTTGATGTTTGATTTGTTTTTTATTTATTTGATAAAATGGTACATTTCAAAGAACAATGTACCTTGTGGGAGGATTCCTTCAAAGCTAGCAATGAATTGTGCAGAACTAAGGGTGCCCAAATTCTTGATATGGTACATCGTGTGACAGGTTTAGAGAAAAGAATTGTGGAAACTGAAAAAATAATTGGCCAGAAGGATCAACTTATTAAGGATCAATGTTCTAAATTTACCGTAGTTCTAACAGAATCGATTTCTGACCTTGACAGACTGAAAGACATGTATCATGATCAAAAGAAAAAAAATGAGGAAACTATAGGGCGACTTGAAAATGAGTTGAAAAACAGGCCTGAAGTTTTGAACATGCCACCATTGAAGACTGTATTTGGTAAGGAAGCAGAACTTCAGCAAGAATTGAAGTAGAAAGAAACATTTATTGCAGGTTTGAAGGTTGAGTTTCAAAGGGCATTGAGAGAGATGATCATTAAACAACAAAATGAAACTGCAGAATATGAAGCAAGATTGGAAAAATTGAATAAAACAATTAAAAACAAAAATGAGTTGATGCAAAAAAAGAGAATTGAAAGGATTTGAGCAACTCTTGAGGCTAAAAGTGCTGGAAGAGGAAAAAAATAAACAGTCAAGGGTAAACAAATATGCACACCAAAATAATCAATAGTCAAGGGTAAACAAGTCTTCACACCAAAAAAATCAACAGTCAAGGGTAAGTATTATATTTACATTTATTACAAGTATAGTATGGATGGACTATGAATGTATGGATTTTAACATAATTCCCTAAAATGAAGCATGTTTGGTTGGGAGAAAGAAAATTGGAACAATTTCAATATTATGTTCCCCTTGTGGTTTGAATTTTGTACTTTGGTGGGGTGTTTTAGAATAATCCTACTTGTTATGCATGCTTTAAATGGTAAACATATCCCATATGCTTTAAATGATGATGATGATGAACTAGATGACAATGACAGTGATGATGTTTTTAATGAAGATGATGATGGAAATGATGATGATGATGATCATCGTCATCTTTGTCATTGTCATCATGATTATCACAATAGTCATCATGATCATCAGCATAATCATCATCCATGTCATCAACATCACCATTGTCCTTGACATCATCATCATGGTTATTGACATTTTCATCAGTTATTCATCATTACCTTTGGCACAAGAAATAGCATCTACCCAAAATATGTGTTTAGTGGAAAAGGGTCATGGAGGACACACACGATTTATGCATGACTAATAACAACTTATTTTTTAAGATGATCAACATCATCATTTTGATTGTACTCATCATCATTGTCATTGTCATCATCGCCATCATCACCATTCATTTCATTGCCATCATAATCATCGACAATGTCGTCATTGTCATTATCCTCATCATCATCATCATCATTATCATTGTGATCGTTCTCCTCATAATCAACAACATTATCATCATCATCATAATTAACCACTTATACTATGAAACGAGAACTCGACACAGTTCTCGTTTTTCTCTCTCCTAATTTTAGTATCTATTTTTACTTGTGTTTCAAAAAGGGTTGATACAAGTATCACACATTTTCATTTTGAGGCATTTTTTTGGGCCGTTGAATTATCTTTGTGGTAAAATATTTTTAATTTCTATTTTCAAGTGTGTTTTTTAGAAATTTAATAAAATAACATAGATTTAGAAGCAAGTTATAATGAAAAACATATACATTTTGCAATCTTTTCTTTAAAATAAAACATTTTTATGGTCAAAAAAAGATAATTTTATTGACAAAATTGTAAAAAAATACAGAAAATAAAGACATTTAAAACCATTTTCAATGAATTTTAAGAGATTTTTTGTATAAAAATGATACTATTTCATATTATTTTCCAAAAGGCGAAGATTCACATAAAATTAAGAAAAACTATACCATATATTTGTCAATGACATATTAAAAACATTATATATAGAAATTTTATTTTTAAAATAAAGTTTGAAAGTCAAAACATTACTAATATATCTTATAAAAAACTTGTCAAATTTAACATTTTATTCAAGAAGTGAAACTAATCAACAATATCATGTAAGACAAATTGTTCATCTAAATTATAATTTTATGGAGCTTGGATTTCTTCTTGACATCAATGTCTTCTTCCATTGGGTCTTTTATGTTACTCATTTGAAATCTTTTTTTTTATATCTTAATTTTTTAACCACTACATTTTAAGTCAACATCTAACTATGTTTGCCTTCACTATTTTCATTTATTAAAACATATTCATAAATCTCAATAATGAAGCTAGATATATTAGACTTTTACCTATAGCTAAAATATATACAAATATTAAAAAAACAAAACAAACAAATAAAATAATGTTAAAACTAATATTTTTAAAAAAATTAAAAAATATATATCAAAATGATTTTCATAAACAAACAAAAAAAACAAATCAAAACAAAAATAACAAATAAAATAAGTAAAACAAAAATAAAAAAATAAAACAACAATAAACAAAAACAAATAACAAATAACACATAAAAAACAAAAACAAAAAAATAAAGTAAGATATATAACAAAATAAAACAACCAAAAACCCAAAATATAAGTTTTAAACCCAATTTTTATAAAAGTTCATTTTAAACCCCGCGAGGAGGAGTCACTACTACATTCTGTACCCCATTAAAATATAATTTGACTAAAATAAGTATGTTGAATTCTACTGTTTTGTTAAATCTGTATAAAGTTTACTTGCTTGGTGCTTGCTCCCGACGTTGTAGCGGATTCAAAAGCGTATAACTCTGCATCAAGGTATAGTTTTGGTAAGTGCGCCTTATCTACGAGCATATCCATATTGTTATCCACGTCCCGTCTTGTATCGTCCCTTCTCTGCCGGTGGCAACTCAGTATCTGTAGCGGGCGGGTTCAGTAACAAAGGTAGCATGTAAAAGGGTAGGGAGGAGTGGCACGATTCTAAGAATCGTGCCACCCGTTTAGAAACCACCTTCGCTGCCACGCCGCCACTCTACCACTCCATAACTCACCAGTACCACACGTGTTGTGAAACTCTTGAAAATCACTAGGATGTTGACTTTGCATGCTAGTAGGATTCATTGGAGTGGAAAAAGGTAGATGCACGTTTTTTATTAATTTTTTTAGTTTTTATAAGTTTGTTTTTTATTTTCTATTTTGTTTTCTCAAAATATTTGTTTTAACAAAAATATTTTACTTTTTTATTTGAAGTTTAAAAATATAAGTTTTTTACATAATAAGTTTTTATGTAAGTTTTTTTTTGCATAATCTTGTCATAAACATAGTTAAAATATTATTTTTAATTTTGTTTTAAGTAAAAAAAATTAGAATTTGTTATCATTTTTTCATTTTTTTTAAATTTTTTAAATTTTGTGGGTTAAAATTACTTTTTTTAAGATAAAGTTATATAAATCATTTTTTCTTTTAGGGTTTAACATCTGCTTTGATTTCATTAGGAATAGCATCATAATTTCTTTAATTTTCTATGGTTAGAGCAGTGAAATTATTTATGAATTTTTTTTTGGTTTGATATGCAAGTTTCAAAAAAGTTGTAATTTATCCATTGAAGAAAAAAAAATTCCCAATTTAGCGGTTGATTTCAAAGTTCTATAAACAACAGTATGGGATGTTTAGGCCATGGCTCTATTTTTTACCCCGAAAAAAAAAACATGTATACTGGTATCAACATTTTTCTATTTGGGGAGTGTTTTGGGTGTTTTTATGCAAAAATCATCATTTTTATGGTTAGAGTTCTCGTTCTTAGTATAAAGTTCTCGTTTCATAGTATAAGTGGTTAACCATCCTCAATATCATAATCATTATCCTCATTTTCATCTTCAACATCTGGGTGTAAAACTGGATGCAAAAGTGGATAAAAACATGGATGCAACAAAAGGATGCAACAAAAGTAGGTGCAAAAGTGGGCGCATAATGGGGTGCACCAAAAATGGATGCAAAAGGTGATGCAAAAAATGATGCAATCATGGAAGCAAAACATGATGAAAAAAGTGGCGCAAAAGTGGATACAACCATTGATGTAAAATTGGATGCGAAAGTGGATGCAGCAAAACTAGATGCAAAAGTAGTCGTAACACCCAACGCAAAACCCGATGCAAAAGTGGATGTAAAAAGGGATGCAATAACTGATGTAAAATTGGATGCAAAAAAAATGCAAACGTGGATGCAAAAGTTGAAGCAAAAGTGGGTGTAAAAGTAAGCACAAAAATGGGTGGGAATTGGGACACGAAAAAGGTGGATGCAAATGTGGATGCAATAGTAGATGCAAAAAAAGATGTAAACATAGATGCAAAATGGGATGAAAACGTGGGTGTAAAAGTGGACGAAAAAATGGACGCAAAAATAGCTGAAACAAAATGAGATGCAAAAATAGACTCAAAACACGATGTAAACTTTGATGCAAAACTTGGCGCACGAAGGGATGCAAAAAAAGAAGTAGAAGTGGATGCAAAAGTGGATGTAAAAAAGGATGCAAAAGTGGATGAAAACAAGGACGTAAAAGTTGAGGCAAACATGGGCATAAAAGGGGGCGCAACAAGAGTAGATGTACAAACTAGGCGCAAAATTATGTGCAAAAATAGGCTCAAAACCTGTCGCAAAACTTGATGCAAAACTTGGTGCATAACTAGGTGCAAAACCGGGTGCAAATTACGCCGGACTTTGCGCCAGATTTAGAAAAATGACACAAAAACGCCTAAAATAGCACCAACCCGTGAAATTGCGCCATTTTGTCCAAAAAATGAAGAAAAATACACTGAAAGATGGTCTAGACGCAAAAAAAGATGCAAAAAGAGATGCTAAATCCAGTTTTTGTTGTAGTCTTAAAACAACTTAATTTCCGCAAGGTTAATTAAAATCATTTAGGGTGATTTGACTCTGAAACCATAGCCAAATGTTAACATATCATAAAACATATTGATTATACAAGAATATTGTTTCTAATTTTTGCATTCATTTCATTTATTTTATATAATTTATTTATGTCATATTTCAAAATTTTCCATATTACCTTAGTATATTGAAAGTTGGACATAAAACATAATTTTTATAGCACTTTTACTATATGTGATAGGAGAATGCTCAAAATTCTCCTACAGATGTGAATAATAAATAAAATGTAGAAACATAAATGAAGTGACATCAACCATTAAGGTGTTTAATTCTTGGTTTGTGTCTAGTTGTTTCCAATGCCTTTGTCTCCTACCTTTGTTATGGGGAGTTTCTTTGTTGACCAATACCATATCATAATCATTCATAAATGTGCTTTTAAAATTCTGAAAAATGGAATATTGTTTCATATTAAAAATGGTGGAAAGATTGTTTAATTCAAGTAGGGATATATGTATTGATGGGAGGTGTGTTACATGCATGGCACGTGGTTTTTAGTTAATAAAACCAATGCCTACTCATAGGAAAGGTCAATGGAGCTACCCAAACAAATGATCGAATGTAACTAGAAACTTGATTTGGCATAAATAGATCAAATTTACATGAAGAAATAATCTTCCATAAATGAATAAGATCTCACATAATTTTTCTTGCATACATTTTAAAGGGATGGCACTAAGTTCAAGGCAGTGTTTCCATGGATGAGAGGGTTTGATCTATTACAAGGTTTTAATCACTTTATAGTGGAATTTATTTTTTCACCCTCTATTGTTACTGTTTTACATCCGAGGAATGGTATACTTATCATTATTATCATCCAAATACATGCCAAGTGAAGATGCTCTCTAAAAACTGAATCAATGACGGCCCATGGCTCTAGCAATTTTGAAGACGGTCTAGGAATGGTAATGTATCAATAGAAAGACTTGTATATTTCCAGGTTGGTCACCTGATTAAACATATGGAAGGATAATGTTTAATGTTGTTACAATAGGGAAATTTTTTTACCATTTAGGCATGGATCCTCTTGTACATTGTAAGATATTTTACTTCAATATGCAAAAAATCTCAACTATGTATTAAGCACTATGATACATAGTCTACTTGACTCTTTTCAATGACAAATTCAAGTATCTTCTAAAAATTATATATTGAAATTGAGGATTAACTAACATTTACTAAGTTTTAAAAGTAGACCTAAATTTATAGCGACAACTAAGATAGTAACATTTCTACCTTTATTATAGTGCATTATGTTCTTTATAATATTAATCCACAAGAGTCATATGCCCCTCTTACAACATAATATATTTTTTTTATTAAGGAAAAATGATGATTATGTTAATATATGTAAAAACATAATATAATGATAAAGTACAAGTAAAAAGAATCTCATTTCTCCCTAAAGGACAATAGGAATGCCCCTAAGTTTGATGGAACCCTTCAATCAAAATCTCTAATGATAAGAAAGCACCAATGGATTAGTGGGTAGATCACTTACCTAAAGTTTACTACAATGATAAGATTGATAGATAGATAGACTAGTTTTCTTAAAAAAACAATGAGATTAGAGATATAAAGGATGAAAAGTTCTAGCAAGAATTAAATCAATTTTATTTTTCCTTTTTCAACCAATTCACCTTCCAACAACAACCTATCCACTTATTGTTGTACTTTTTTGGAGCAATTGTTAGTTTTAATTTTCTTTTGAAATAGATAAAAAAAATTGACACTTATTAATTTGATAAAAACATAAATAAACAAGTATGAAAAACACAAAAACGTCATAAAATTTTGATTTGACAGATAATATAAATTTAAAATTCCAAATCTGCCTACGAAATGGAGTGAGCTAGCTATGGAGCAAACCTCCCTCCATCGGACGGAGGAGGAGCAAAGTCAACCCTAACTTTGCTCCTCCTCCGTCCGATGAGGGAGGATTGCTCCATAGCTAGCTTACTCCGCCTATGAAATACCTATAATTTTTACTAAAAATAACCAAACAAAACAGGGCGTTTTAATTGTTTTTTATCTACTCGATAGAAGTTAAGGAAGAAGCCGGCGTGTCGTAAGGCTTTATTTGGGGACCTACGAAATACCTATGAGAAAATAATATAAACAAGAAAAGCTGGAGCAGTATAAGCGCAGCAGTAGAAGCGCTAACCAAAACGCCCCCAACCGGCCGGAATCCGCCAGATAAATTACTGCTGAAATCGTAATTTAGAATGCTCTGATTATAATTTCAAGCATCTGGGTAGTTTTGAAATGGACCATTTAGTTTAGGATGGCAGCCTATTATCGCTGAAATTACAAAATTGCATAAACAACCATTTCCAAAAAAAATTTAACGGGTTTTCATCAAAAACTTGCCGGTAAAGCGGGGCGTTTTAGTTGTCGTTTATGCAAGAAAAGCCTGCCGACCAAAAGGTAAATGTAAAGCGGAAGGTATTAAAGCTATTTATACTTAGCAGGGATTTGACCTAACCCCAACGGTTAGCTCTCTTGGTTCGGGGACGTCACAGGTTTGAGCCTTGAGTCCTCTGGGGTTAGGCCTTCTGCTAGGATGGCCCATCCACAAATGTGGAGAAGTATACCTCTACCATCCACGAAATGTGGAGAAGTATTGCTGGTTTTCCGTGGATCTTAGAGTGATTTGCCCATCAAATAGGATTCCAAAAAAACTAAAAGTTTATTATCATTTTACTTTAAAATGGTTAAAACTGATTATAAAGTTATTAAAACGATCAAATTTGCCATTTCTGTTTCAAATTCCTACACATACTATAATACAACATTTGTTTATAAAATACATTTTGTCGATTCATGTACAGCCAATAATAATGTTATTGAAATATCTTGGCCGTAGATACAGGTTGCAACAATCAAAATGCCTGCGCATATTTTTGAATCCGGCATGCTAAGAATGGACGTAAGTGTAATTTTTTATTGTTTAATTGATGTATTTTTGTGATTTCTTAAATAAAATTTTGTTGAAATTGTTATTTAATGAAAGTTTAGATGGCTGAAATTACATAATTAAGATGTTGAAGGGTAATCCAGTGCTTAAATTCATTCTGACAACTAAAATTGTAATTCAACCCAAAATCTCAATTTCAACCCTGTGCAGTTTTCACATAATCAAGTTTCAAAATAATAAAAATAAAAATAATGTATAATTTAAGGTTATTCTAAATAATAAAAAATATTTTTTTATAGGATGCAACATGCTTAGTAATACATTAAGTATTTACTCTTTTTTTTAGGATAGTACAACAGGGTTTAAAGTGGTGAGAAGAAGTCAAGAGCTATTTATTAAGTTCTTGAGCTGCTGATCATTTAATGCAACAGCAGGCTTGATGACAGTTGGATCTCAATAGATAACTCTTACCAGCCAATCGAGCCAACAGCAATTCAATGGGTAGTTCTTGCCATCAAGCCAGGCCTAACATATACCCACCTAAAAATTTGACACAAAAAACTTCTACCATAATCCGCAACCATTTGACCTAACCCACTAAGCTATATATATATATTCGTCATTTCAACTAAGAAAAATTACTGCAAAAAATAAGCTCATTCTTGCAAACAACTCAAAATTCCAGTAAACACCCGTACATCATTCATTTCAAGGAATCTGACAGTTACTGCAACACTAAACTCTCAACAGTTCTAATAAACATCCAGTGGCAAGCGTGGCGTAGATTTTGCCTCCAAAGGCACCGCCATTTGAATGGTCAATCCAAACTTTTCCGTCATGTCCACCTGCTCAGCATTGATATCGTTAGCAGGTGCCCACTCGAATGACTGGAGCAGAGAAGCCAGTACCAGATGAATCATCCGACTAGCTAAGGGAATCCCCGCGCACATCCTCCTTCCTGCTCCGAACGGTATCAGCTCGAAGTGCTGTCCTCTGTAATCCACACTACTCATCTTACTGTCGATAAACCTCTCGGGGACAAACTTCGACGGCTCATTCCAGATGGCAGGGTCCCTTCCGATTGCCCACATGTTCACGATTACTTGAGTGTTTTTGGGTATCACGAATCCATCAATTTCACAATTACTATCTGCTCTGTGGGGAATGAGCAGAGGAGCTACAGGGTGCAACCTCAACACTTCTTTGACCACTGCGCGGAGATAAGGGAGATGCTCGGTATCACTTTCTTCCACCCTTCGACTGCGACCAACTACCTCGTCCAACTCGGCCTGGGCTCGTTTCATTTTCTCCGGATTGCGTATAAGTTCTGCCATTGCCCATTCTAATGCCTTGGCAGTGGTGTCACTTCCAGCAGCAAATATGTCCTGCAACAAGCAAGCAATTAAACATCAGAGCATTTGAATTTGACAGTCCAAGTAATCTACAATAATTCTTAAAATAAGATATACCATCTATCACTAAATAGATTGGCCGACTAGAATGATAGCCACAGGAGATAATGAAAAGGGTTACAGTTAAGTAGCCTCTGATATTGGTGAGCGTAAATTCATGGCTTCTCATCTCCAGCAGAGCGTCCAACAGATCCTTCGGACCATCACTTCCATCCATGGTTTTGTCTCTTGTGGCCAGGCGGTCCTCTATGAATCTGTCAAGAATGGCATATACCCTCGTCAGATAGATGCTTGTGTTATGTGCCACACCCTGAGGATCGAACCACTGAAGAAAGGGCAAGTGGTCCGCCAAATTGGGAGATACCCCAATCTCCGCCAGTTTCGAAAAATTGTGTTTGAACTCTTGGAAGTCTGTAGAGTGAGGATCGAACATGTGTTTACCAAAGGCCATGTTGCCCAACAAATTTATCGAAGATTGAACCACAGTCTTTGCGATATTTATAATATTCCCCTTCATGCTTTCCTGCAGAATCTGCTGGATAGTTCGTATCACTTCATCTCTTCTCAAATGCTCCAAGGCCTCAAGCCTCTTGGCACTGAAGAGCTCTGTATTGGATATGCGTCTGAGCAGACGCCAGGGAGATCCATACTGGCCCCATATTATTGAAGACTTGTCGTGAGAAAGAATCTTGGCTAATTGTATGACTGGCCGGCCTGCAAAGACATGGTCATGGGTTTTGAGAACTTGCTTCGCCATGGCAGGAGAGGATACCACCACTGTAGCTTTCATTCCGAGAGAAACCGACATGAGAGGTCCGTATTTGGTAGCAAGGTGGAAGAGAGCTTCGTTGGGTTTATCACCCAACTGGAACAGGTTTCCTACAATTGGCCATCCTGGAGGCCCAGGAGGAAGCCTGCTGCTATAGCTCTTTCTCCTCCACAAATCCAACACCAAGAATACAATGGCGGAGGTGATCCCCAGCAGAGAATACCATGACGCCCATCCAGCATCCATTGGAACTGATTCTACAAAGGAGACCAATAGGCAACCGTGCCGAGTAGTGAGATATACAAGTGCATATACACTAAATCAGAGCATCATATAAATAGAATGCAGTGTATACAAGGATTTATACTCCATGGATGTTTCAGCGAAATCGTCATACACAACTATTATAATTACTTACTTATATCATAGTATATGTGAAAGAATTTCTTTGTGAACCGTGAACCGCATTTGTATAGTTATATTACTGCGATATTTCTCCCAACAATGCACAAACTGAGGAAAAAAAAATTCCAGGGAGTCGGTGGGGCATGGTTTGGATGTTTATAAAAACGAGCTTGACGGGTAGGAAAATGTTTATAAAATAAATTTGATGGTGATGGTGATTATGTTGATTGGATAAAATAAATTTGTTTACAGAAGAATAATAATTATATTTTTAGATAGATTAAATCTTTGTGCAATTTAAATTTAAATTAATTTTTTATAGTTTTTTAATTTAAAAACTATATACAATATACAATAAAAGCATGGGTTGTTTAGGAGACCTTGCAAGTGGTTTCAAAACCATGTGCAGGGCCAACATTTTTTTGCACAAAAGTCACAAAGTCTTCCTCTAACATTTATTTTGGCGGATAATTAAAATTTTGATTTTTTATTATTTTGCTAGTAGCAAATGTTACTGGACAAACTTTACAAGATCTCCCTCATACAAGATTCGACAAACGTTATAAGATCTCCCTCATACAAGATTCGACAAACGTTATAAGATCTCCCTATGGGCCCAATAAATTTAATAATGACAGGACAACAATGATGATGAGATAATAACAAAATTGTTTATAAAATAAATATGATGATGATGATGGGCTGGGCTGTAGAGCGCCTATGGGCCCAATAAATTTAATAATGATGATGAGATAATAACAAAATTGTTTATAAAATAAATATGATGATGATGATGGTGGGCTGGGCTGTAGAGCCCCTATGGGCCCAATAAATTTAATAATGATGAGGACAACAATGATGATGAGATAATAACAAAATTGTTTATAAAATAAATATGATGATGATGATGGTAGTTAACGTCCACTATGACCAATTATGGTCTATTGGACCTTAAGCACATTACTTGGATTGTTATCGCACCTTAAAAACATTACTTGGATTACTATACAAAATTTTATTTCTATGCTAAAAAAGCTTATAAGGAAGTGTTCCTAGGCCCCTATAATTTTGACAAGTTAGAATGTTAGGAAGGTTTGTATTGTAGTAAAGATTATGAAAAGAGCATTACATGGAAAAAAAACATTTTAGCATCACATTAACACCATCGTTTGTAAAAGATATGGAAATCCTCAATATTCACATAGTGGTGCAAAAATGGTAATAATGTGGGGATAGACAAGTGGTGCTAAGATTTATGGTGCAAAAATTGTATTTGTAAAAAAAATGATTTTAGTGTTAAATAAATATGTGGCATTCCATGGTGTATGGTGCAAACCACCAAAATCAATCCTACATGGAACAGGATTTTGCCCACATGAATTGAGACTTTCTCATGCAAAACACCAAAATTGATTATTACTATTATTATTATTTAACATATTGTATATGATGTAAAACACCATAAAATAGTAGTGGGAAACACTATAAAATAATAAATAGCAAAAAAAAATTATATAATTTATATATATGTATATATTATTATTTAACATAATTGTATATGGTGCAAAGCACCATAAAATAGTAGTGGAAAACACCATAAAATAATAAATGGAACAAAATAAATTAGAAAATATATATATATATGGTTAAAATATGTGTATTAAAGCATTTTCTTATAATTTGTTTGGTTTAATCTATCATTAAAAAATTCAATAATTCAATACATTAAATAGGCATAATAAAAACTATAATGTTGTTCCAATAATTGATAATTATAAAAAAATATTCCCATAATTCATTTCTTATTATAGGTTGTATTTTAGCTTTCAATGAACCACCAAAATCAATCTTAAGGGGAATGAGATTTTGCTCACATGGATTGAGACTTTCTCATGCAAAACACCAAAATTAATTATTATTATTTAACATAGCAAAGCACCATAAAATAGTGGTGGGAAACACCATTCTTATAATTTATTTGGTTTAATTTATCATTAAAAAATTCAATAATTCAATACATTAAATAGACATACTAAAAACTATAATGTTGTTTTAACAATTGATAATTATAAAAAAAATATTTTCATAATTCATTTCTTATTATAGGTTGTATCTTAGCTTTCAATGAATCACTAAAATCAATCCTTGGTGAAATGAGATTTTGCTCACATGGATTGAGACTTTCTCATACAAAACACCAAAATTAATTATTATTATTATTATTATTATTATTATTTAACATATACAAAATTATATATAATGCAAAACACCATAAAATAAAAATAGTTAAAAACACCATGGAAAAACAAAACTGAGAAAACTTTTATATATATATATATATAAGCTAAAAAATGTGTTAAATTTTTTTTTTTTTATAGTTTATTTAGTTTAATCTATCATTAAAAAATTCAATAATTGAATACATTAAATAAACATAATAAAAACTATAATAATATTCCAACCATTGATAATTATAAAAAAATTATTCCCATAATTCATTTAGTATCTGAACTTTCAACAAACTAATCCACCATATATACATTATCAACGTGGTGTACATGTTAAGCTTCCCATTGGACCTTACCATAATATTCGAATAACATTTTTTATCCATGTAAAACTATATGGTAATTTTAATAACCAGTAAAATACTGCAAACATTACTCCGATGATAAAGGAAATAGAATATTGTTACTAATGATAAAGGAAATAGAATATTATTAATAAGATTCATGGAAGTAGTTGGAAAAACAAACAGTACCACTAAATACCACCCAGTATCACCATGCTATTACCATGAAATCACTAAGGCAAGGCACATCAAGAGTGAGAAATGCACGAATTTTACCGTAAAGCACCACTCTGTAGTACTTCACATTGAAAGACAACCCCTCTCCTCAACTCCAAAGCCCCCGGTCCTTCAAAAAGGTATTCAACAACCTAGAGTTTCTCCCACTACGAAAATGAAAGTATTGAGATCTTACAAGTAATCTTCAGTAGTGAGTCTTCACCAGTGACTATAGAGATTTCATCCTCAAGAATGAATACAAAACATTAAATTACAACGAGTAACATTTCACTTCTATCCAACCCAATTCAGTAAGAATCCAAAGAAAATAAATACTTACACAAGTGTACTTCAATGTTAACAAGTTACAATATTGATGGCACAATTTTTCGAACATATAAAAGATTTGAAATTAACTTCTATCCAACCTAATTGAGTAGGAATCCAAAGAAAATAAATACTACACAAGTGTACTTCAATGTTAACAAGTTACAATCTCGATGGCACATTTTTTCGAACATATAAAAAGATCTGAAATTAACTTCTATCCAACCTAATTCAGTAGGAATCCAAAAATATAAATACTACACAAGTGTACTTCAATGTTAACAAGTTACAATCTTGATGGCAAAATTTTTAGAACATATAAAAGATCTGAAATTAACAATAGTAAACCAACCCTCTTATCTTCTAAATGTGTCAAATCAATTATAACAAAATCTAGTGTGTTTTTTAAATCTATTCAATCATGAAGATAACATAGGTTAAAAATCAAATTTACAAGCACACAAAAGTTGTTATATATATAATGAAGTACTACAAGTATGTATCACACAATATTTGATTTTTTAAAGATTTTTTTAAGAGTATCTATGGATGGTAAATGGTCCGACATGGAAAGCCTTGATCCTTTTGTGCCACCAAGATAGCCGATTGTCCTATTCAATACTCTTGGTGCCCTATTAACACACAAATTTGTCTAGTCCTATTCACAAAGTTGACGTATAGAGCCGACATATCATTAGATTTTAGGGATTTTGTAGTTGAAGAATTAAGTGTTATAGTTCTTGGAGTGAAGCCCCAAGTTGGTTGTTAAAGAAGTTTGTGTAGACTTAGGCCTGTGTTCTTGAAGGGAAAGTTGTTGGTATCAATTGCAGCAAGTGCTAAACTAAAAGATATGGAGACTTACCCTAAACAACGTCATGGGAACAAGAGGAAACATGGCACACAAAACATTCCTTAGACAATATTTTGTCTTTACATTTTGAATATGGAGAGGACTTCACCAACTTCTCTGCCACATGCATATTGTAAAATAACTGGAGTGAGCATTCTAACTCAATTAGTTATTTCTAAATATTGTACACATGAGATATGAAAGATATTTTAAAGGGCCCGGGAAAGTTGCATTGTTTCAAGGAGAAGTATATGATAAACACCTATCTATGTGAAGGAAGTGAAGGAAACAATAGCTCATTAGTGACATGCTTGCCAGAAATCTACAACTAGGACGAAAATGGAAGAAGGATATGAACCATTGCAAGTAGAACTTGACCTTGAAGAAAGATATTGTGATGTAATCTTATCTCATCTTTTCCTTCAACAAATCAAAGACAAAGAAATATGCATGAGGCTGCAATAATCTTGGATTGTTATCTTCAAACACAAATAATAGTAGTAAATCCTTGTGTTCAAAGTAGCTAATGAAAAAGGATTGATCCACGCCCAATAAACACAATATCGTATTCGACTTGTTAGAACAAAGTGGTGGGAAACTATTCCAAATAGGGGTCATGCATACAAGATACAAGACTTTATTGGTTCTTCCATAGATTTCCTCAAGTAATTTTATGAAGAAATGGATAATAGATTGCATAAAAAAAATGAAGGTGGCACGATTTGAAGGATTAGTTAGGTAACACTTATAGTTTACCATGGAAATGAGGGATGATGCATATAACAACTGAAATTAGCATCCCATGCATTATACATAAACAAAATTTAAGTGATGGGTGCATTCATGAAGTGGAGATGATGTTTATGTTAGTGAAAATAATGGTGTTATTTTTCATTGTTTTCTAAAAATAAAAACTCTTTGGGAGGAGGAGGAGGGTGGAGGGGGAGGTATAGATGGCGAGGGGTGGGGGTGGAAGTCGGAGCAATAGGGAGGAGAGACGGACAAGGAGGAGTAAAAAAAATGGTTTATAAAATGACGACGACGATGATCATGAAACTATTTAAAAAATAAATTTGAAAAATTGTTAATAAAACAACGATGACGAAATTGTTTTTAAAATAAATCTGATGATGTTGATGATGATGGGGAACAATAAAGATATTTTTTATAAAATGACAATGATGACGACGAAATTGTTTTTTAAATAATTTTGTTTCTACTAATGATGATGGGATGATAACAAAATTGTTTATAAAATAATTTTGATGATAATGATGATGATGGGACAATAACAAAATTATTTATGAAATAAATTTGATGATGATGATGGTGATAGTATTTAATATCCACTAAGACCAACTGCGGTCCATCGTACCTTAAGAACATTACTTGGATTGTTATCAGACCTTGACAACACTACTTAGATTGTTGTAAACTTCTATTTCAATGCTCAAAAAGATTAGAAATAAGTATTCCTAGGTCGCCATAGTTTTGACATGTTAGAAGGTTAGGAAAGTTTGTATTATAAAAAAAGATTATGAAACTTCGAGAACTACAAGAAAAATGACATTTTAGCAGAAAATTAGCTCCATTATTTGTAAAATATTAGGGAAATACCGAATTTAAAAAAAAATGGTGCAAAAGTGGTGATAATGTGGAGATATGTAAGTGGTGCTAAGATTTAAGGTGCAAAACTGGTGTTTCTAAATAAATTGATTTTGGTTAAATGAATATGTGGCATTCCATGATCTATCGTGCAAACCACCAAAAGCAATCTAGCATGGATTGAGACTTTTTGGTGCAAAGCACCAAAACTATTATTATTATTTTCTAATATACAAAAACTTGTATATAGTGCAAAGCACCATAAATTAACAAGAGAAAAACATATATACATCATATATGTCTGTGTGTGTGTTTTTATATGGTCCAAAAAATAACAAGTGGTGCAAACATGGGGTCTTCACTTAGTGAAACTATTTCATAGCGCCTTCATTTGTGTGATTTTGAAGAATAACCGTAATTGAACAAGATATTGATAAATGCCTACCAAAATCCTTTTGTTGACCCCCCCTCTAAATACATATTTCCAATTAAAAAAAACATATTTTTACTAAATATCACTTATTTTTACCAGATACCTTTTTTATACCCCCTAGTACATATAAACCACCTATACCCTACATTCCTTCCCTCAATACCTACAATATATTGACCCTAATTTTCACAATTTTAAAATTCCCTTCTGTGAATGAACGTGATAAGATATTGGTCAACAAGGTGAAGTCCCCATGGGTGCAAAGAACCATAAAATAATAAACAATGCAAAAAAATATAAATCATATATATATATATATATATATATATATATATATATGGAAAAAATACGTGTATTAAAACATTTTCTTATAGATTCACTACAACAAATTTGACTTTTAGGGAGGGTTCTCTTCCTATTCCAAAAGTCACTTTTGGGGGCGGTTTTGGATTTGGGGGCGGTCATTACAAAACCACCCCCAATAGCACCGACGCTAAAATTTTGGAATTTTAGGGGCGATTTTTGAAGAGATCAAATCCACCCCTAAAAGTGATTCTATGGGGGTGGTTCCAAATCCCCCTAAAAGTACTTATTACAAACCTTTGGGGGTGGTTACAAACCCCCCTTGTAGGTACCTACAAGGATGGTTTCAAAACCCCACGTAGGTGCCACTGGGGGAAATTCTAAACCACCCCTAAAATTCCATCTTACAAACCGTTGGGGGTGGTCATAACAAAGCCACCCCCAATTGTTACGGAGAAAAGTTCCTATGGATTGGGATGGACCACAATAGAGAGAATGAAACCAGTAATAACCCCATTTCAAAGCATGTTAAAAATATAAATAAAACTAACACTAAGGGATAAGAAGCGTACCTTATTATGGATGTTCAAAGTAGACACTTGTTGAGATTTCAATCAAACTTGTCTCTACACATTGTCCTCAACAACAACAATATATACAAGCATGATATATAAAAGTGTTAGAGTCTAATCTAACATATTCAATTCAAACATGTAAATAGAGCAATTACATCCATGGATAGTAATATTCATAATTACACATGTAATTGACAAGAATTTCATAGTTCTATTAATATGAACAGAGATACAAATGACAACCTCTGTCAACACCTCGTTGAAACAAGAAACTGAGTCCCTCCACCTGGGCCTCCACCACTTCAATTCTCCATATAAAGGCAAGCTTGGGAAATATCACTAATGGTTGCTTCAAGGACAAAGGGACGCAAACTCAAGCATATAAGAATGAGGCACAGTTTCACTATAATATCTTTGCTCTCCAAAGTTCTCCTCCTCTAATGCTTCATAGTAGCTCAATATATAGCCCCTCAATGGGAAGTGAAGGGTTGAATCAGAGTGTTTCCTGGCATATGGAAGGCCAAGAATCAAGTCATTCATTACTTGATGGGGAAAACTCCATTTTTTTTATGAGCATAATTCTCGATGTATGCAGGTGATAGTGGTACAATCTGCGTATATGAAGGTTGTATACTTGTGACCCGCGTATATGTACAAAAATGTCTTTTTAAGGGTTCGACAGAAGCATCAGGGTAATGGTGAGAAATGCAATAAAATGAGGGTGCCCACAAGAGATGCTACCCAAATATGATGCAATGGGAGTGCACAAGTGAAAAAAAACAAGAACGTGCACGCACCCCTGGATGCACCTATGCGCTCCTGCTTCAGCAGTAGCGAACCTCCACGCTATATTGCTAGCGTGGAGAAGAGGAGTGTGCAAGCGCACCCAATGACATGTGCATGTGTATGTGCGCGCACCCATACTTGGATGCGCGCTTGTGTTTTGTGCGATCGAACACAGAGACGCGTGGACGTCCTTGTGTTTAAAGAAAAAGATAACAGTTTTGTTTTGTTCATAATGCACCTGCGAGCGCGTAAGGAGGTAAAAACAACCCCCAAGGAGGCGAAAACCACCCCTAAGGAGGCGAAAACCACCCCTAAGGATCCCAACCGAAGTGTCCAACCAAGCTAAAACGACACCCACGACATTGGAGTAAGGTAGATGGAGTAGGCATGTCATTTTTTTTGTTTATTTTAATGTTTTTATTGTTTTTCAAATAAAATACAAAATTAAAAAATTTGAAAATGAATTGAAATGGAAAAAATTTGATATTGCAGGTACAAATTACCTAAACATAATGCCAAATACAAATGAACCATCCCAAGAAAGGAATGAAACAAACCAATCAGAGGACCCAAACCTCGAATTAAACGAAGAAAACCCCAAAGATGAATTACACAGGGATTCAAACCAATTAAGAATTTTGAGTGATTAACTGAAGAACACCAAGGAACCCTTTTGGGTTTCCCTTGCCACATCACTAGAAAACATAATAGAATCTATCAACATTTCCCACAGTGAGATAACCAGTTTGAGCGAATATAGGGCTCGAATGAGACAACATTATGACACTGGTATATGGGTGAATCCATGAAGATGGGTGTCTATTTTGGGGGGTCTTATGAGAAAATAAAATTGATTTTTTCATGTTTTTCAACTTTGGGCGAACGAAAGTGATATTTTCATTTATAATTTCACTTTCAAGTAAAAACAAAACTTTTATAGAATTGTGTTAGATTTCTATTCATAATTTTTTGAATTTTTTTTAATGAGATTTGATATGACGTTTCGGAAAATGTTTGGCAGTGTGTCCTTATAAAATGAAAGGACTAAAAAATAGTCATGTTTGGTTGCGCCCGTAAAATCATTGTTAAAGTCGTGTTTTGCAAAAAAAAAATATGCTACGGCAATATACACACAATATAATATTGTGATGACTATAACTTTGTAACCAACAGATCTATATACTAATTATAATAATTTTTTGAATTCGATCAATGGGAAAACCTTGTCGGTTTTAAACATGTTTTTGGTTGCGCCACTTTTCTCTCAATTGACTATAAAACTTAAAAATCTACGAATACCCTTTGAAGTAGACACTCCAATTAAGTGCACCATATTTGTTTCAATTTTTTTGGTGGTGTATTTTTAAAGTTATATATTTTTCATTTCACTACATTTTGAAAGAGATGAAACTAAACTCGACACAAGTTAAGAAACAAAAAATATAAAAATAGCGGATCTCACCTATACACAACAAAATATATACCTACGGAAAGTAGATTTAATGATGAAACTAAAGGTATCAAGTCCGACAATCGATTTGTAGTGTAAGGCATCCATTTTACCTTCTGAAAATGGAGAAACCTGAAAACTATGCAGGTTACAGGTTTTAGAGGTTATTCGGCCGAACAATTGTTCGGTTGAATAATTATTCGGTCGAACAATGTTTTTCTGTAACGGCAACGTTACAAATAAGGTTGTTCGGCCGAAAACTAAGTGCAAAAAAAAATTCGTTAGCTGGAAAAAATAATCATATAAATAAAATGAAAGAGCTTCATTATTTTTGCACCTCTTCATTTCTTATAAGTAAAATGAAAAAGCCTCATTATTTCCGCACCACTTCATTTCGTATAAGTAAAACGAAAGAGCCTCATTATTTTCTGACCTCTTCATTTCGTATAAGTAAAAGTATTTTTGAAGGAGTTTTCAGAGGAGATTTCTTTTGCCAAAGAGTTTTTAGAAGGTATTTTTCCTCTTATTTATAATCCAGGGGTACATTCAAAGAAGTTTTTCCCAAGGCGTTTTTGTCAAATATTTTGTGTTCTAAAGTAATTTTGAAAAGAAGTTATTTCTTTGCAAGAATTTTTTTCATAAAGTATTTTCCCAAGATATTTTTCCAAAGTAGGTTATTTGTTTGCAATGGGTTTTTTTCCAAAGAGTTTTTTTTTTCAAAAAGTTTTTTCTCCAAGCTATTTTTGCAAAGCAGGTTCTTTGCAATGGGTCTTTTCCAAAGAGTTTATTTGCAAAGTATTTTTGCAAATGAGTTTTTTTTTTCCAAAATATTTATATAAGTTGTTTTTTCAAATAAGGTTTTTTTTCAAAGAGTTTTTTTTTCCCAATTGTTTTACAAAGAAGATTTCTTTACAAGGTGTTCTTATTTTTTTCCAAGGGTTTTTCAAAAGGAGATTAAGAAATCATGGGAAATGAAAGAAACTGTAAAAAAAAAAGTGATCATAAACGTGATGATGATGCTAATAGGGAAAAACCAAAACTTAGAAATACAGCCAAAAGAGCAAGGGTTGCAGAAACAGAAGAAATAAATGAAGATATAAGAACATATTTACATGACAATGTTGATGAAATGAAAATTGAAAATAGGGTACAAGAAGAACAAATGGAAGTTGAAGAGACCATTGTTGACGTAAATAGTGATTTACATGTTAATGTTGATGAAGTCAATATTGAAGATCAAAACCAAGATCCAGAAATTGGACCTAGTATGTACATATCATGTATTTTCGAAATTCATTTTTTATAATGAATTGTATTTTTGGACATATGTTAAATTAAATTTAATTTGATGTATAGGTACTTTCACCATTGATGATGAAATGTTAGAAGACATTGATTACGACAAATATGGAGAAAAATTACCCATACATGTTGCACGATATCATGCTACAAAAATTTATGATGATATTCTCAAGGATTGTTCAATAGCAAGACAAGCGCAAATTTTGAGATGTTTATTGGTGTCCAAGAAGTTAGAAGGTGCTACGTCATTATTGGGTATTCAAAAGGCGACAAAAGAGTCGAAACTGAAACATAATGTGATATAAAATATATGTGATGCAATAAAAAAATTTGGAAAATCCAGAAAGAAAGATACCAGTGCTGCACATAGAGCAATTCAGACAACAATTGTTTCAGCTAGTACTAGACAAAAACTTTTGACAACACAACTAGCACAAGCAATTGGAACCTCAAGAAAGACATTATACAAACATAGCAAATTCAGAATGCAAATAGATGAAAATGACGAACTTGCTTGCTGGGCAATTAATTCTAGACAACCTTACAAAGATAGAATGGGAGAAGGTGTTAAAGATATTGTACAGAAATACTGGTTGGAACATGCTCGAGTTTCACCAAATTCAAAAGATGTGATACGACAAAGAGTATCACGAAATATATATGAAATCCGTCCAAAACATATAATGGAAATGACACAAGTACAATTGTTCAATAAATTCAAGGAAGATCATCGTGGAATTAATATGTCGATCACTACATTTGTGCAACAAAAACCATGGTATGTTAGACCTATTACTATACGTGACACATGTTGTTGTCGTTATTATGTACAATTTCAATTATATTACGACACGTTTCTTGAATTTGATAAAAAAATTTGGACAAATTCACCACCTCCACCCACAGTACGTGAATTCATATCTCAAACCCTATGTAAGAGAAATCACGATGAAGTATTTTATAATAGGAAATGTGTCAATGGAAAACATTGTCATGGTTGTGGAAATCTTGTTTTATTCCACAATAAATACCCTATCGATAATGATCAATCGCTTTCAAATGTAACCGTTGATTGGAGAAGATATGAATACAACAATTATTCTACAAGTTCTAGTGATGCACATTCCAAAAGAATTGAATTGCGAGAAGATAAAATATGTGTGACAGATTTTCTCAAGAAATTTGAAAGTGAAATTTATAAGTACACCAAGCATTCACATAGAGCACAATGGCAAGACCTTCAATTCAAACATTCCCATGAAATTTTTCCAACTGGAACAATTTTGTTTGTAGTTGATTTTGCAGAAAACTACACATTTGCTGCACAAAAAGAGATTCAAAGTGAATACTATCATTTTGACCAAGTTTCAATATTTGTCCATGTTCTATATAGACATTCTCAATAAGATGTTGATGGAATTGAAAGCACGTGTGACAATCGAGATGTGATTAAAGAATATCACTTTTATATCAGCGATGATCGTACACATGATACACATTTTGTTCAACATTGTATTGAAATTTTTTTCTATGATTCACTAAAAAGTTGTAAAGTTGAATTCAATGAACATTGGATATGGTCAGATGGATGTGCGGGACAATTTAAATCTTCACGGTCATTTTTTTGGTTATGTCGACTTCATAAAGCAATGAACATTAAACATTGTTAGAATTTCTTTGAAATTGGACATGGAAAATGTAGTGCACCATTTTGTTAGACTCTTTTATTACTGAACTATATTATTATTTGAGGGCATTTTATCGCAAATGACCCGGTTAAATTTTGAAATATATGTTTTGGTCATGGTGATACATTTGGGTACTCATGGATAAATGGAATTTTGTAATGCACCATTGTAGTGCCTTGTTGGACAGACTATTTCAGTGTTAAAATATGTTATGGTTTCAGGGCATTTTGAGTACAAATGGCCCAATTTAATACGATGAATTAAAACGACTTATATATGTATTGATTGTTGTGTCACAATGGTTGCTTATGAATGAATGGATATTGGTAGATAGATTTATATAATGCGATATGATTGATCTTATAATGTGTGAATGAAATATATAAACAATTTTCATTTCTTACAATATATTGGTAGATGCTGTGACAATTTTCTAGTGTGACAGGGACCCAACTGCGCAATGATACAAGGTGGTGTCAATGCCACATGAATTTCAGTTTGAGTATAAATAGGATATCAGGTGATACAATTTATTTTAATAATATTTTGATTAAATTGTGTAGTACGATTAATGCACACGGTTTTCATGTGTGCAAGCACATGATCATGGTTTCCAATCGATCCACAAAGGATGATGGGGTTCTACAGAAGGAAGTACCATTATGGTTAGCACATATTTTCCATGTGGCAGGTTGAAAAGCAAGAGAGGCTTTTACTTGCAAGAGGCATGTTGCCGTGAGGATAGGCCGTGGACTAGGTCACTCACGAGGATTAACTGAGGGGCGTGCAATGAGGTGTTGGCCTTATTCCTCAGTAACCATGAGTCTCTCTACAGCGTGGATTGGACTGAGTTAACATGGTCTCAGCCATCGCACTAACTCCCCACCACGGAAAGTGGGATATTTGAAGGGCATGAAGACGATCATGGGACCCTTGATATCACCTAAAGAAGCAAAAGAAATTATTAAACTATAAGGTTGTAAATAAGTAATAACTAAACAACAAACTCATGACTTGGAAATAAAGTAATGGAAAGTGCAACCTTATGAAATAAAAAAAAGAAAAAAAGAAATTAAAAAGAAATTAAAAAAAAGAAAAAAAAAGAAATCATCATAAACAAAATAAAAGAAGATTCTAAATATTAATACATTGCACACACAAAAATAGCAAATCAAAAGCAAAAATCTAGGAATCATATAAATGAAATTTAGGAATGGTTAAGTAAAGAAATCCTAAATTAGCAGATTGCATAAATGAATATGACATTAAATAAATGCATATGACAAAAGATCCGTTGAAATAAAACAAAAATGAATTCAAAATAAGAATAAATAAAAAATAATAATAATTTTACATTATGCATAAATCTCAAAAAACGATATAAATAAGGGAGCAGGGTTTGGATATGGGGATGTTTTTTTTGCCCTAATATTGGACGGATGAGAGAATGCAGAGGCGGATGGTGACTGTAGAGAGTTTGGTTCATCAGGTGTGAATGGGGTTGGGAGGCCCTTAATGATTCTACACACTCTGATCGTGCTAAGGTACTTCTTCCTACAACCCCATTCATCTCGGGGGTCCTTGGGGAAGGAGAGTACCCATTGGAATGGTAGGGAGGTCAACTGGTGGATCTCTTGTGATTGGGAACTGATCGACGTTCGTGGGAACCTGACAAAGTTCGTGGTGCGGAAACCTCAGAAAGAACAAGCCCGCACAAAGAAACTCAGGTTTTTATGGATTGTTAAATTGTTGTTATAATTCTTGAAATGCATTGTTAAAGATCCATGATTGGGCATTTGAATTTTTTTTTTTTTAAACAGAAACTAAAAATGTATATTATAAACGGCCTGTGCACAGCCATTCAGTACATAGCAAAAAGGAGAACAGATAATCTTGCAAATCAGAGGTAGAGCACTATAGGCTAAACCGAGAAGGAGTCCAAAATACTACATACAGAGTTCTTCCATGATGACTAACAGTACGGGCAGTATATACCCTTACATATTGCTTACATAATAAAATACAAAAAAACATGAATCCATAAAACCAGATTACAGGTGGCCTCTGAAATGAACTGGCTGCACAACTGACTCTTCTTCCATCGGACGCTCCGCTGCAATAGATGCACCATTAATCTTGTTGCCCTGGTTCAAGGAGATGAGTCGCTCCAGGTCCTCCTGAATCCTATCCACCTTCCCCAGCATCTCATGCAGGGTGCTTTCATTATCGTCGATCCTGGAGTCATGATTGCTGATTTGAAGGGAAGTGTAGTTCATGGTGTCCTCCATTTTTTTATGACTCGGGCTATCTCCCTGTTATCCATAATTCCTATGGAAACCATCTCGTACAGGCGCCTCAATTTTTTCTTGATGTCTTGGATACCTGCATTGTCCTCTGGTTGAGCCATCGTGTCAGAATCAACGAAAATATCTATACAATTGAACTGTCTGTACAGAGAATCAACCGAAAGAGTGCTATTTGGAACCTCAAACACTGGATAATTGAGAATGCAACTAAGGATTAACAATTCGTGTTGGAGGACCAGACCCCCCTGCCTGTCAGAGAAAACCAAAGTTCCTACCACGTCCTCCTGCCACCCAGAACAAATGCAGCCTAAAACATGACGTGGGCTGCCAAAGGGTATGGAAATTATGCCTACACCAGAGCCTCTAGACCACTGCGCAGAGGTGAAGTTACAGCGGCAGTTGGAGAAGGCGAGGGCCAGCCTCTCCTTAAAAAATGTGCGAGTCAAGGGGAGATCCTGCTAGGGAATACCATGCAATTGACCTCTTCCAATACCAGTCACCACTTCCTGAAGAATTCGAAACCTGTCATGAGAGACAAACAGACCCGAGACCAAGGGAGAATGCATGACTTCGCGATGAAGCAGCATATGGAGAGGCCCGAAATCAAAACAAGCGTGCGGGGGAGGATAGCAATAATCCCACCGCCTCATCAAATTAATGCAGGGAGGGCTCGAGAAATGGGATGGGCAGACCGTGGACCACGTGGCCAAGAGATAAGAGGTGAGAGGACGGGCCATTAAATGGAGGGAGCTGGCGAAAGTAGGAGGCCAGCTGCAAAGGAGAGGGGCAAATTGAGAAAGGGGAAGGAAAAGATGGGGGGAGGGCTAAAGGAGGAAGGGGATAATGAAGGGGGAAATGGAGGAAGGAGGGAAGAGGAGAAGGAGAAAAAAGAAGAGGGAGTGGGAGAAGAAGGGAGGAGGGGGGTAATTTCGTTGATTTGGGGATGGGTTAGTTGTGTCATTAGGAAAGTCCAAGAAGCGATTAAGAGAGTAGGAAGCGTCTAGCACCTCATTAGGGAATAGGATTGAGAGATGGCTGGGCTCCGTTCAAACTGAAAAGCCCTTGCGGGAGGGAAGCTCCCACATTGGCCATGCTATCCGCAGCGGTGTTGTTTTACCGAAGGATATGATAGATCTCATAGGAGTGGGACATGAGAAGTTTGGTTTTCCCATGTAGCCGACAGCATTTGATAGCTCCTGAAGGATATCCATTGACCATCTTGTAAATGACATGCCTTGAGTCCCCAAAAATCAGAACCCTGTGAGTCTGCAGGTTGTGTAAGAGGCGAAGACCTTGAATAAGGGCCATCCATTCCGCTTCATTATTGGTTCTTCTCCCAAGCCCCCAAGCAAAGGTCTGGTCAACATATCCTTCGGGATTCAGAAGAATCCCCCCCCGCGCCTGCCACCCCTAGGTTACCTTTCGAAGCTCCATCAAAGAAAAGAGCATATGAGTTTTTTCCTTTGAGCCAGAGCTTAAATTCATTGTCAGAGAGGCGAATTTCCCAGGGAAGGGACCGTCTAGGATGCCTTATTCTGCCTGTGTTGCTTTTGGACTGAAGGGAGCTTCCCTCTTTCAAAAAGTTTTTGCACCAAGTAGCATGTGGTTCAGGGATGGTCTCTTGCATCGGGAAGACGATGTTGTTAGAGGCAAACTTCTCAGAAATCATTCCTATGGTTTTTGCTGCGATGATGACCGGGATAGCTTTTTCCTCCTTGAATATGACACAATTTCTTGCTAACCACAGCTGCCAACAAAGGTTCTTTGGGAGGGAATCCTATAGGTGACTCAAGGTGGGTTTCTTTCTCAAAGACCCAGGAAAAAGGCTCGTCCAGTCTTTAAAGAGCTGGATCACAGTGAATGGCAGAACTCGCCTGAAATTTGGAGGGAGGACAATCTCCCACGCAAGTAAAGAGAATTTGCATTGAAAAAATAAATGGCTGGTTTTCTCTTCGGCTAATCCACACAGAGCACATCGAGAGGGGCCAAGAATGCCTCTTTTTCTCAGGTTCTCAGCTGTTAGCAGCTTGCTGTGTAAAAGGGTCCAAATGAAACTATTCACTTTTGGGATGTTGTCAGGGTGCCATACCTTCTTCCAAATTTTCATTCCCGTACTCGGTTCTGCAGAGATTGTCTTATATCCTTCTTTGACGCTGTATTGGCCTGCTAGCCCCCAACCAAGGCAGTCCTTATCAGACACTCGCAATGGGGAGAGACCGTGAAGACTCGAACGCAGGGAAGCTACTGCATTTGCCATATGAGCTGGAGGTGTGAGCTCTTTCCAGCCCATCCATTGTCCCGAGATGTCCCATTGAGAGAGATTGAAGAGAATATGGATCCCCTGGCTACTCACCCACTCTGCTAATGGAGCCAAACCTGGCAGCGAGGAAATAGGAGGCTGCCCCAAAATTCTGCTGGTCCAAACATTAATTCTTTTTCCGTTCCCTAGGATCCAATAGCATTTTTCTTTTATAATGTTGATGGATGCTTTGCAAAGCTGCCATAAAGTTGTGCCTTTTCATGTCCATGCACTATCCATCATTTTTGACCGGGGTCTTCTAACATACTTTTTCCTGATGACTTCCTTCCACCGGTCCCTTCTTCCCGAGATCAGTCTCCAAATCATTTTGGCTCCCATAGCTTTGTTCATGAGCTCAGGATCTCTGATGCCTAGTCCTCCTTGATTTTTAGCACGTTTTACCGTGTCCCACTTTACCAAGTGAAACTTCTTGGTCTGCACTTTCCCTCCTTGCCAAAGGAACCTTTTGATCTCCTTACTGATGCTGTTAATGATGTTCTTGGGAGCAAGGACCATTGAGCTTATATAGATGGGGTATGAGGACAGAATGGACTGAATTAAAACAGTTTTCCCTGCTAAGTTTAGCCACTTCGATCCCAGAGACTGGATCTTGACCTTGATTTTTTGGACAACCGGGATCCACCTTGAGGAGGTCATAGATTTTTTGACAACAAGGATACCCAAATAAATGAAGTGGGTCCAGGTAGGATTGGTTTTGATTTGAAGGATTTGGGATATGCTACGGAGGATTGGAGTAGGACAGTTCCAGCTGTAGATTTGACACTTGTTCAGGTTTGTTGAGCTTCCTGAGGCTTGGAGGAAAGAGTCCAAAGGGCGGAGAAAGTTCCTAGCTATTTGGGTGGAAGCTATTCCCAGGAAGATAGTGTCATCCGCAAAAAGGGCGTGGTTGATGGGACGAACTCCATGTCGAAAGGACAGGCCTGGAAGGGAACCTTCGTCTTGAAGTCTGGCTAGTCTTCTGCTTAGGGAATCGGCAACCAGGATATAAAGGAAAGGGGAGAGCGGGCAGCCTTGCCTCACTCCACGTGAGTCTTTGAAGAAAGCTGAGGGTCTACCATTGATAAGAGAGTCTATCCAGGGGGATGTTATGCAAGCTTGAATTTGATTGATGAAGGCAGGCGGGAACCCAAATCTGTCTAGAACCAGGATGATAAAGGAATGCCGCAGCCGGTCAAAGGCATTGGCTAGGTCCAGCTTAATGGCCATCCCAAGTTCACCCCTCTTGGTGCTAGAATGGACAGCTTCCTGAACTAGAAGGATGTTATCACTAATGTGCCTGCCTGAGATGAAGCCTCCTTGATTGGGGGAAATAAGGGAGGGAATGATTTGTTTGAGCCTCAAGGAGAGAACTTTAGAATTTTTTTTATAAGAGGCGTTGCATAAGGAGATTGGCCGGAATTTTTTAATAGAAGTGGGGTTGGTCTCTTTAGGGATCAAAGCTAGGAAGGTAGAATTAGTGGCTCCCCCCATGTTTCCTTTAGCCATCCTAGACATGAGACGCATTAGATCCCTCTTGATAAAAGACCAAAAAATTTTGTAGAAGCAAATGGGGAATCCATCCAGGCCTGGAGCTTTATCCGGATGGAGGCTCCAAATTGCTTTTTGAACCTCTTCTTTCGAAATGGGGGATTCGAGCCTGATTTTGTCTTCAGGACTAACAAGGGGAGGAATATCAGATACCATCTCTTCCATAAAGCGTTGAGTGGTTGGTTCCTCATCATTATATAGGTGCTCAAAAAAATTTCTTACCTCTGAGCTGATGGCCGCCTGCCCTTGAATGACTGTTCCATCTTCAGATTTGAGTTCCCTAATAGTGTTCCAGCGTTGTTTGTCCTTGCATTGGTTTTGAAAAAACTTCATGTTCAGGTCTCCCCCTTTGAGCCAAAATATTCGCGAGCAGAGCCTCCATCCCTCCTCTTCCTGCCTGAGAATTTTCTGGAGTTGTGTTTCAAGATCAATCTCCTTGAGGAGGTGCTCCTTGGTGATCGTATT
This sequence comes from Pseudotsuga menziesii, assembly GCA_001517045.1. Classification (NCBI taxonomy): domain Eukaryota; kingdom Viridiplantae; phylum Streptophyta; class Pinopsida; order Pinales; family Pinaceae; genus Pseudotsuga; species Pseudotsuga menziesii. The sequence continues at coordinate 44,429 of LPNX011020210.1, forward strand.
AGCTTCCATTTCTCTTCGCAGCTGTTCCATTTCCTTCACAATGTTTTTCTTTTGCTCTGTTGGTTCTTGGAATTGGGTTTTTGCCGACGATTTGAGAGCTTCCTTAACCCTTTTTAATTTATGTTCCCAGGAATAAGCTGGGGTGCCTGGGATGAAGCAGCGCCAGGCGTTGGGGATGATAGCCCAAACTTCGTCTGATTCCAGCCATATTTGGTTGAACCTAAATGGTAATGGTCCCAAATTTTCCACCGGCGGAAAATAGAGACAAATTGGCTTATGGTCCGAGACAGCAGTGCACAAAATTTTTACTTCCGGGATGGGATTAAGGAGATGGGAGCTGACTAGAAAACGATCCAGTGTGGCCGCTATATGTCTAGGGCCCAGTCTTCTATTGCTCCAAGTGTAGATGCCATTTTTGGGTTTAATGTCAGTGAGGTCCCATTGAGAGATGAGATCCTCCATTCTTTCCCCAAAGGGATCCCTCACCTTGGATCCTCCTCTATGTTCTTTTGCAGAGATTGTGGCGTTGAAGTCACCTGCTCTGAAATAGGGTAGCAACTTCTTGTCTTCACTTTGCTCTTCTAGCGTTGTCCAAAAGCTCTCCTTCTGAGAATTCATGGTTGGGCCATAAACATTCCCAATCCAGAACTGTTCATTGTTGTTTTTCTTGTTTTCTAGTTTTATAAGAATCCAATTCCTATTTTCTATAGCCGAACATAGCGCGAACTGGTCTGAATTCCACCAGCAAAGAAGCCCTCCCGAGGCCCCAATTTCATTGATGGCAAGACCTGTCCCTTTGGGCCATATGTTTTTGATGGTGGTAATACTGTCTTCTGCTGACTTTTTAGTCTCCTGGATGAGAAGAATTGAGGCTGCTTCCATTGTTTTAAATTGCTTGATAACTTCTAGTTTCTGCACACCTCCCAGGCCTCTGCAATTCCAGGAGACTACTTTCATTATTTCCTAGATTGCTTGAGGGCCCTATCTTTCTCCTTTTTCTCCTCTTCTGCTGTGAGTAGATATTTATTTGCCTGTGCGGTTGTTACTAAGAAATCCAGGTTCACCTGCTTGTCGGCCACCTTTTCCCTTGCTGCCTCCTGTTCTCTAATGATTATGTTAGATTTTCTCCCTTTCCTAGACTGGGGTTCTTGCTCTTCGGTAGAAGTGTCTGTTATTTATTCGGCACTAGCTTTTGCTCCTACCCGCGTGTTGGATCCTTCAGAGGTTGTCGCTTGTTCTTTCCTTTCCTTAGGGCTTCCAGGCCCCTTTCCCAGAACTTCCTTTTCCTGGTTCTGCTTGCCTTCTAGACCCTCGTTCCGTTCCTCCTTTTCCTGCTGGGGAACATTGACCGGGGGATCAGACTCCTGGTTCTCCATATCAAGGGTTGTTTCTTTGTTTCCTTCCTCCTGCGTCTCTATTTCTAGGACCTCGAACCTATTTCCGGGGGGGCTCTTTGACGTGGGGTTCTGTTGTTTTGAGGGCTTGGCTGTCCTCTTCCCGCTTGCAACGTTCCATCCCTCAGATGGGGAGTCATCCGATATGGGTTTTTCAGGCTTTTTCGGACAGGATTTTGCGAAATGGCCATATTCATGACAATACTTGAATTTAAAAGGGATTTGCTCGTAATCCACTGTTTGAAGATGATTCCAACCGTAGATGGAGAGCAGGATTGATTCCGGCAAACCCTTCTCAAGATCTACTTCAACGCAAATGCGGGCGCAAGAGAACATTGGGGATTTTGGTTCCGATTTGTCTACATATTTCCCGAGGGTGTTCCCTATTACTCGAAAGTCCTCATCATTCCAGCATTGGAGAGGGAGGTGAGGGAGCTTGACCCACACAGGCACTGCTTTTGGAATATCTTTCTCAGGGTTGAAAGATAGATCCCATTTGTTCAAGTACATTCCTCTTGGGCCCATGAAATAAGGGCCATTCCTGAAGATTAAATACCGATCTTCTTTCCTTTCAAAGATGAAAGCAAAATAGCCTTTACCGCAGAAGATCTGCTGAACCTCCCCCTGAATTAGGGTTCTCCAGTTTTTATTCAACCAGACCTCCACTGAGCAAGGGGAGGGCCAGAGGCCGGTGAAAATCCCTATGAGGCCTTTCTCAGAGAGGGTGACTGCTTTTCTCTTTGAAGCTACTGAGCTGAGCTTCACTTCAGGGATCTCTGCACGTTTGACAAACTTGGAAGAGGGGGCCGCAGCAGCAACTTGAGCCGGAGGCATAGTAGCCACGATGGAATGAAACCTGTCCTCTACGGACTCTGGATCCGACGGATCCATGGGAGGGATGACACCCCCGACGGCTAGGTCAGACGCGTGCGCAGGGTTCAAATCATTCTCTTCACAGCGATGGTCGCAATCAATCCCTTCCTGTTTCTCTGTTCAAGCATCAACATTATGAATGGGCATTTGAATTTTATTGCAGACCCATGTCTGTATTTCTTTATAGATCTAGATTGTATTTTAGATCTGTCTCTGTAGTTTATTATAGAACTGGATCTTTATTTTAGATCCGTGTTGTATTTTATATTTTAGATCTGTACTTGTATTTTATTATGAGATCGAGATTTAGAATTTGTTGATATTCCTACGTGTTGCTCAGAGTTGGAGAATGCATTTTATGCCGGTATTTTTATGAGATCTGGATTTAAATTTCTGTTTATATGCCTGGGTGGCCGCATTTAGATTTCTGTTTATATTCCTGCATGGTGGCTGGGATGGCAATTAGAGACTCAACGAGCCTCGACCTAGGCTTCGAACCGATCTCTGGACGAGTTGTACTCTTGCAGGAGACTTCATCTTTAGATTTGATTACTGATCTGAATGCTGCTATGTTTTAATTATACCTTTTTGGATCTGAATGCGGTTATGTTTTTAATATTGCATTTTGGATCTGAATGTTAGGGGCTAAGTAATTTGTGAATCTTGACATTGATTATGGATTTGAATGTTTTGTTTTAATAATTCCTTTTAGATCTGAATGCTAGGTGCTAAGGAATTTGTGCATTGAGTGATTTGATCATTTGATCGGAACTGTTATGTTTTAATAATGCCATTCCTGGATCTGAATTCTATGTCCTAAGCAATAGTTGCTTTTTGAGAGAGGGTCTTGATCTGAACTGTCATATTTTGTCAATGCCTGTTTGGATCTGATCTGAATGTCAGTTTTGTGGCTGCAAGTTCGGTTTCATGGCTGCGAGTTCCTTTGTAAGACTATCTGTCCATTATGCTTCGATTTCTTAGTAGAGCTACTTCCATGGCTGCGATTTCATTTGGGAACTTTCCATCCATGCCTGAATTTGTGTTAATGCTTTTGCTTGCGGGCTCGTCCTAACCAGTTTGAATATGGTTTGATTACCAATGATTTCCGTAATTGGTAACATTTTATATGGAAGGGCGTTGATGCTTGCGATTAGTTTTGTGGAGTCCTGTCCCTCAGCATGTATTTATTCCTGCACATCTCTCTTTATATATATATATATCGACTGATCAAGATAGTTGCCTATGATTTTCATTAAGGTTGTGGATCTGAAAATATAGACGAGCAACGTTAATTGGACAGATCGGTAGAATACAGTGTGATTTAATGAGCATATAGAGATCGCAAAATCCGTATCGGGCACTTGCTTTCTTATCATGATTGTCTTACAGGCTTGAAATGTTAGTTGACGCCTAATAGAGCCCATTCAAGTGGAAATGTTAGTCGACGCCTCTAAGCGCCCAGTAAAATGGTTGGTTGTGATTTTTGAGAGTAATATGTGTGCCCATTGATTTTTGTAGCTCTCAATTTTTATTAGCGTGGACATTGTGAAGGTGTAATCCTTGTTTATTATTTAAATATATTACATATATATTATTTAAATATATTAAAGTCAACAATGTGATGGCATTAATCTTTATGTATTACATATTTATATATATTAATACACAGTCAACAATGTGATGCATTAATCTTTATGTATTACATATTTATATATAATATATGCCCTTTCTAGTACATACAGTCCTTCCTAATTGGATTATGGTTAAAATATCATAAAGATGGGTTAGGCGGAAGATTATATAATTTTATAATATAGTCTGCAAAGTAATAAGTATGAAAACTTATTCTGAAATTATAGGTATAATTCTATTTCTGAAATTAATTCATGCCTATTGGATGCATGCTTGAACAATGCTTAATCTTTTTATTGTTTATATATTTAAATTTTAATAACAGTCCCACTTTCTTGCTTCCAATTAGCAAACCGTATTGGTTATGTAGTTTCCTTTAAATTACACTTTTGTCTTTGACTGGTGGCTGATTTCTTGCAACGACTATCTTAACCTTCCCGTCAACCCACCTGTGTATGGATTTTATACAAAATAATTTGAATAACTTTTAAATTTAGAAAAAACAAACAAACAAAGGGTTTGGAATAATTTCATCGATTTATTAATAGCAATATTGATAATAGAAAGAAATGTTCAGAATGTTAAGTTCGGTGAACAAGTTGGATATTTACTTGGTTTATTAAATGTAGTAAGATTAAAGTTCATGAATTTAAAGTTTATGAATTTTTAGTTATTTCTATTATGAATTTATATATAAAGTTTATGAAATTTTAGTTTATTTCTATTCTGAATTTATAAAAATAAAAATAAAAAAAAGATTATTATTTTTAGTTATTTCTATTATGAATTTATATATAAAGTCTATGACTTTTGGTTTATTTATATTCTGAAATTATAAGTTCATGACTTTTAGTATATTTCTATTTCGATGGTATAATATATAGGGTGCTTCTAAAATAGGAGGTTTATGTTGTATGCAAGGTTAAATGTTAAATGAGTATTATGGAAATTGGTATATTTTTCTTGAGATATAATATATAGATTTAGGGTAATCTTATAATCTTTATAAATATTAATAAAATAGAGTTAGCTATTAATCAAGTGTTACATGTTATCTTTAAAAATAT
>LPNX011020210.1:54797-73301 GCA_001517045.1 Pseudotsuga menziesii
TGGTTTTCATGTGTGCAGGCACATGATCATGGTTTCCAATCGATCCACAAAGGATGATGGGGTTGTATGGAAGGAAGTACCAGTATGGTTAGCACATATTTTCCATGTGGCAGGTTGAAAAGCAAGAGAGGCTTTTACTTGCAAGAGGCATGTTGCCGTGAGGATAGGCCGCAGAATGGGTCATTCACGAGGATTAACTGAGGGGCGCGCAATGAGGTGTTGGCCTTATTCCTCAGTAACCAGGAGTCTCTCTATAGCGTGGATTGGATTGAGTTAACATGGTCTCAGCCATCGCACTAACTCCCCACCACGGAAAGTGGGATATTTGAAGGGCATGAAGACGATCATGGCACCCTTGATATCACCTGGAGAAGCAAAAGAAATTATTAAACTATAAGGTTGTAAATAAGTAATAACTAAACAATAAACTCATGACTTGGAAATAAGTAATAGCGAGCCTCGACCTAGGCTTCAAGCCAATATCTGGACGAGTTGTACTCTTGCAGGAGACTTCATCTTTAGATTTGATTACTGATATGAATGCTGTTATGTTTTAATTATACCTTTTTGGATCTGAATGCGGTTATGTTTTTAATATTGCATTTTGGATCTGAATGTTAGGGGCTAAGTAATTTGTGAATCTTGAGATTGATTATGGATTTGAATGTTTTTTTTTAATAATTCCTTTTAGATCTGAATGCTAGGTGCTAAGGAATTTGTGCATTGAGTGATTTGATCATTTGATTAGAACTGTTATGTTTTAATAATGCCATTCCTGGATCTGAATTCTATGTCCTAAGCAATAGTCCTTTTTGAGAGAGGGTCTTGATCTGAACTGTCATATTTTGTCAATGCCTGTTTGGATCTGATCTGAATGTCAGTTTTGTGGCTGTGAGTTCGGTTTCATGGCTGCGAGTTCCTTTGTAAGACTATCTGTCCATTATGCTTCGATTTCTTAGTAGAGCTACTTCCATGGCTGCGATTTCATTTGGGAACTTTCTATCCATGCCTGAATTTGTGTTAATACTTTTGCTTGCGGGATCGTCCTAATCAGTTTGAATATGGTTTGATTACCGATGATTTGCGTAATTGGTAACATTTTATATGGAAGGGCGCTGATGCCTGCGATTAGTTTTGTGGAGTCCTGTCCCTCAGCATGTATTTATTCCTGCACATCTCTCTTTATATATATATATATCGACTGATCAAGATAGTTGCCTATGATTTTCATTAAGGTTGTGGATCTGAAAATATAGACGAGCAACGTTAATTGGACAGATCGGTAGAATACGGTGTGATTTAATGAGCATATAGAGATCGCAAAATCCGTATCGGGCACTTGCTTTCTTATCATGATTGTCTTACAGGCTCAAAATGTTAGTTGATGCCTAATAGAACCCATTCAAGTGGAAATGTTAGTCGACGCCTCTAAGCGCCCAGTAAAATGGTTGGTTGTGATTTTTGAGAGTAATATGTGTGCCCATTGATTTTTGTAGCTCTTGATTTGTATTAGCATGGACATTGTGAAGGTGTAATCCTTGTTTATTATTTAAATTTATTACATATATATTATTTAAATATATTAAAGTCAACAATGTGATGGCATTAATCTTTATGTATTACATATTTATATATATTAATACACAGTCAACAATGTGATGGCATTAATATTTATGTATTACATATTTATATATATTAATACATGCCCTTTCTAGTACATACAGTCCTTCCTAATTGGATTATGGTTAAAATATCATAGAGATGGGTTAGGCAGAAGATTATATAATTTTATAATATAGTCTGCAGAGTAATAAGTATGAAAAATTATTCTGAAATTATAGGTATAATTCTATTTCTGAAATTAATTCATGCCTATTGGATGCATGCTTGAACAATGCTTAATCTTTTTATTGTTTATATATTTAAATTTTAATAACAGTCCCACTTTCTTGCTTCCAATTAGCAAACTGTATTGGTTATGTAGTTTCCTTTAAATTACACTTTTGTCTTTGACTAGTGGCTAATTTCTTGCAACGACTATCTTAACCTTCCCGTCAACCCACCTGTGTATGGATTTTATACAAAATAATTCGAATAACTTCTAAATTTAAAACAAACAAACAAACAAACAAACAAACAAAGGGTTTGGAATAATTTCATCGATTTATTAACAGCAATATTGATAATAGAAAGAAATGTTCAGAATGTTAAGTTCGGTGAACAAGTTGTATATTTACTTGGTTTATTAAATGTAGTAAGATTAAAGTTCATGAATTTTTAGTTATTTCTATTATGAATTTATATATAAAGTTTATGAAATTTTAGTTTATTTCTATTCTGAATTTATAAAAATAAAAATAAAAAAAATGATTATGATTTTTAGTTATTTCTATTCTGAATTTATATATAAAGTCTATGACTTTTGGTTTATTTCTATTCTGAAATTATAAGTTCATGACTTTTAGTATATTTCTATTCCGATGGTATAATATATAGGGTGCTTCTAAAATAGGAGTTTTATGTTGTATGCAAGGTTAAATGTTAAATGAGTATTATGGAAATTGGTATATTTTTCTTGAGATATAATATATAGATTTAGGGTAATCTTATAATATTTATAAATATTAATAAAATAGAGTTAGCTATTAATCAAGTGTTACATGTTATCTTTTATTTACATTTATATTCATAATGAATTAATTTTGCATGATTTTAAATAATCTATTTATTAAGTAGATATTTTATCATTCTTTGTTTTGTACATTTATGTGATGTTATATTATGTTGTTCAATAAGGGACATATGGTAATAACAAAACAAAACAAAAAATATGTGTATTTTCCTTGTTAATAGACCTTGGGATGATAGGGAGCTCTACAAAAAAGGTGAACATGATGGTGCAGGAGCATGCATAAAGAGAGCACTTTGAAGATGGCAAAGGAACCATTCTTCTAGACAATTTCATTCAGCTCTAGAGGTTGTCCAATGGTGTAAATCAAATCTAAGCCATGATTGTAGTCAAAAACCAAAAGATGTGCACAGGTATGTACATTATTTTTTTAATTTATATTAATTGTTAATTTTAAAAAATGTATGTACTAACATTGAAGTATTTGTACACTAACATTAAAAGTTGTCATTTGTGATTTATCATTTATTGTGTAGGTTTTTTTGGCTTGTTGGGGTCCAAGATATATATAGATGAATACCATGCGAGGCTAGCACCATACATGGGACTAGATAAATTCACTCTATTCAAACAAAATCCTTCCAAAACGTGTTTGCATTTGACAGTAGAAAGCAAACATGCTTTTGTCATATTTGCACTGAAAATGTTGAATCTACAGAAGTTTGTGAAAACATAACAAACAACTACGTAAAACATTGGAAACATATAGAGATTAATCCAAAAGGAAAAATGCCACTAGCAAACATAGAAGAATTAGAACCAAAAGAAATAAAAATATCATTTGATGGCGATAGAATTTCATATCTTGTTAGAGAAGGTAATGATGTTGTTCATTGTTCAATATTATCCATCACCTTATGTTTATATAGTCAATTTAATTCACTTAACTCCAACGCCAATTGTAATTTGCACAGGAAATTTTTTCGTTGTGATTGCACCTTTAGACAACAACGAAGACGTAAAATATTATTTGATGCGATGCACCGAAGGAAAAATGAAGTTATTGGAGGACTACAATGACAACGGATTTACATACGAAAGAGGATCCATCATTTTAAAAGGCTATTTTTTGCAACAAACCCGTATGACTGAAAATTATGTCTACTTTCAAGATTATGAACCTGATGTTATATGTTGTCAGTATAGTCATTTAGTATGTGCATCTGGAATAAAATTAGAACAAGTTGTATAAAAAAAAACCTTAAAAAATAGAAAATGGAAACTGTCCAATGATGACCATGAACAGATAATTGAGGACGAATTTCCATTGCGATGTTTTCAACTATATCATTTCTTGTTCTATGTTAAGATTGGCTATCATGAAGTCATTGAACTTTAATTTATTAAAATTCAGAATCAAGTTGATAATGTTACCTTAGTAATAAAAAATATTAGAATTCAAAATCAAGTTGCTTTAATGTTACCTTAGAAAATTGATGGATTGAGCTATAATTTATTAGAATTCAAAATCAAGTTACTAATTTTAATTTACTAATAAAAATATTCCTATCAAAACTTCTTAACATTCCTAACCATTCCTAGCATTCACTCATACATTCATATATTTACGCCTATCAAAACTTCCTAACATTACTAACATTTCCTAACATTCATTCCTAACATTGATTCCTAACATTCCCCACATTGATTCCTAATATTAGATTGCATCTAACATTCCTAAAATTCTAAACTTTTCAACATTAAAAATATGTTACATATACAAACACACATAAATTTACTTATACATACATTCATATAATTGCACCTATCTAAACTTCCTAACATTCATTCTTAACATTCCTCATCCCCATTCCCACATTCACTCCTAACATTTCCCATGTTTATATAGTCAATTTAATTCACTTAACTCTTAACGTTAACATTCCCCATATTCGTTCTTAACATTCCTAACATTCCTAACCTTTACATATACATGTATATAATCCAAAAAACAATATCTAAAATCAATGTAACAAATTGGATTGCTTTCATTCTTAAGGTTAGCATTCCCCATATTCGTTCTTAACATTTCTAACATTCCTAACCTTTACATATATATGTATATAATCCAAAAAACAATATCTAAGATCAATGTATGTATGTATATAATCCAAAAAAACATTCATGAACATTAGAGTTCAATGTACATGTATATAATAAAAAAAACAGTCATGAACATGTAAGTTCAATGTAAATATGTATATAATCAAAAAAACATTCATGAACATGTGTATAATCCTAAAATTAAGCTCTTCGATGTCTGAATCAAAGAATTCCATCACTATCCTCCACTAGGGTCTTCCCTTGGACTCATAACAATCTGAAACATGTATTAAAACAGATTATGGATATCATAAATCATTTAAACAATTTTAAATTAAAATCAAAACATTAAAACATTAAACTAGTATATAAAAGATCAATACAATTACTAACAAAATTACCTTAAATTCTCTATCATTCAATGGAGTCTTCTCTTTGCCTCTAAAGGGTGGAGGAGACCCAAGCTACAACATGTATAACAATAGTTTATAAAGCTTACAAACTATTTAAACTATTTTAAACTAGAATAAATAAAATAAAATATTAAACTTACAATTCCACCACTATCCTCCAATGGGGTCTTCCTTTTTCCTCGAAAGATTGAAGAGATCAAAGCTTCAACATATATACAAGAAATTTACAAATGTCAAAAATTATTTAAACTAATTAAACTTATATATTAGAGAACAATTTGGATAATATTACATACCTTGAAGAAGAAACATGTAAAAATGATTACTACTTTTGCTTCCTCTAAATTTTATGTGTAGATATGTAGATATGGGTCGAGGAGTAATAGGAGTCATAGATTTGATCAATCATATCTATAACTCCTAATACTCCAAGACCCATTTCTACAAATAAATATAAATGACCCTTCTTTATATCAATGACACTACAACCATATATGATAAGGATAAATCATCTCTACCACTATCGCCACGTCGATGATCAATTGAATGTGAACTATACAATAAGCCTGAATCCAAAGGTGACCACGATAATCTTTGATTTTCATTTCGGACACCAAATCCCAAAAAATGTAATGGCCACCTACGCTTCTATCTCAAGGCTGCTCTCTTTCCATTGAATATGACATCTACAAATATACAGAAATATCAATTTCTACATGTTAATTAATCAACTTCAAAAACCTAACTACTATAAAAACTAAGATTTCAATAAGGACCTAGATATCCCTAATATTATCTAATAGTTCTTTAAATTATTATAGCTAATTTATTATCTAATTCCATATCAATTTCTACATATCTAATTTATTAGCTAATTCCATATCTAATATGTCAACTACAAATATTTTCATTATTCTATAAAATCATAAAAAATATCCCTTATACTAAGTAAACTTATCAGAGTCATAGTTGATGAACTCTGCATTGACAAAGTTGATGAACTCTGCATGGATAGGGTTCATCAACTCTGTCCACATGGATAGGGTTAAGTTCATCACTTCATGTAAACAGAGTTAATCAACTCTATCCATGGACAGAGTATTCATTCATGAACTTTGTCCATGGACATATTTAATACAAATATCTTCCTTATTATACCTATGAACTTAAATTAATATTATAAAAAATTCACAATATCTTAATATAATAGTAAGTATAAATTGTAACTAATAAGCATTATACAAGTTATATGTTTCTTTTATGTTTTAGATTAAAAATACATAAGATAAAACAGATCAGTAATAAAAAAATCTGATGTTTTATGTGTAATAATGGTTTTTTTTATGATTTACATTAAAACTACTAAAATACATTTTGCTAAGTAAAGTTATCAGGGAAAGAGTTGATGAAGTCTGAATGAACTATGTTTTGCTAAGTACAATCCATTGTCTTGTCTATTTGGACAGATTTGATTTACTCTATTCACATGTGGACAGAGTTGATAAACTCTATCCAAATGGACAGAGTTCATCAACTATGTCCATTTTGAGAGAGTTCTTTAACTCTGTCTATTTGGAGAGAGTTCTTCAACTCTGTCTATCTAGACAGAGTTCATGAATTGTCCATCCAAGTGTTGATCAACTTTGTCCAAATGGACAGAGTTCATCAACTCCTTCCATTTTATTTAAATTATTACCTATAATTTAAGTTAAAAATATTTCATTCTAATTAAAATAGATTATATTAAATTCTAAAAACATAGAATTTATAATTAAAATTAACAGAAACATATCCAAATGGACTCCGTCCATTTGGACAGAGTTCATCTACTCTATTAACATTGACAAATTTCATAGACATATAGATATTAATTAAAACTAAAATTATAAGATTTATACAATACCAAATAACATATGCAAACTTTAACTCTGCAATACTATGACGAAAAATGAATGCCATTAACTACAACAAGAGATAAATCACATATTAAAAATTTCAAATTATAGAAGCAATTTTATAAAAAATTACCTGACACGGGGGAGCACAGGAAGACCAGACCATGAATAGACCCTCTAAGAAAAGACCACAAACACCACCATGATGTGTCCTCCATGAACAGACCTCCATGCCGAATAGACCTCCATGATGAACAGTCCATCACGAAGCGACCTCCACACCGACAAGAAACTAGTATGTCCACGTGAGGAGGACTGGTGATGAGGACAGGGATGACGGACAACAACAGACAAATCAGATGACGGAAGAAACACGACCAAATGAAGTCAAATGATTGCAGGCAAAAATAATGAAAATGGGGCCGGAGCTTTCCTTTTATGCGAAATAATTATTCGGCTGAACAATTATGCGGTCGAATAGTTGTTCGGCCGAACCATTATTCGGCCAAACAACTCTTCGGTCGAATAATTGTTCGCCCGAACAACTGTTCGACCAAACAACTGTTCGATCGACTAATTATTCGGCTGAACAAGTATTAAAATGACCGTAAAAAATGTCGACCGACTATGCATTCTGTCAAATTAAACGGTTCACCGTTAACGTTATTCAACCAAATAAAGAATTAGTTATTCAGCCAAATAATGAAAATTATTCGCTCTAATAAATAAATTATTCGGCCGAATAATGTTTTCTATGTTGTTTGGACACCCAATTCTCACAGAAGTGTTACCCAACTTCGCGTTTTCACCCATATCCAAAGAGGATATAAAAAACATGAATATAAAAAAAGCCCAACTATAGAGCAAATTTACAGATTCGAGAACTGGACAGCCTCCAGATGTGATGAAGAGGCGAGTTTGCATAGACTGGTGTAATTACCAGCCATGGAGAGAAAACTGGAGGAAGAGATGGTTCATTGTTTTTGACAAGCCTCCATGCAACAATGTTGAGGTCCTAGAGTATTTTCTCAGAAAACTGTGGGCTGAGTTTGTGTTAGGGTTCCATGTGAACTGCTTCGATATCACCGAGTTCCAGGGCGTCGGTTTTGGCTCAGCCCAAGATCGACCTCACACCCACTGGAACCCACTCAAAGGACCTCCTGCACCTAAGCGAGAGCTAAACCCGCTTCTTCAACCCCCTGGGTTAGGTAGTGGGATAGATGAGATCCATGAGTCCATTAGACGTGCCACATGACACCTTCTCAGGAATACCACATTTGTGGCTATGTCCTTGTAGAGCGAGCAGGACCACCCCTAGAGACACACTTCTGCACGGTCTACTGGTGGTGGGCGAGGGAGAACAGCTACATGTGGTATCCAAGATGATCCATCCATCTCGACGAGACCAGTGCCACATCGGTGTTCTCATTGTGGGAATCCATGCCAGGTTCCCGCGTAGGAGCATGCCACAGAGGGATACCTACACCAGGTTAGTTATTGTTTTATTTAATGTTCAAGTATTGATTATACGTTGTGCAATCTCATAATTTATAATAAATTTAACTTAGATTAGATTACAGGTAATAGAAAAACAAAGCCAAGATATGAACCAAACATCCCAACAAGGAGATGTTGAAACCTTAGGAAGTCTTAAAATGAAGGACATGATTAAAGAACTAGAAGCAAAAGTTGATAACAATCTCACCCTAAATAGTGTGGCGGGTAAATTAGACATCAAACCCATTAAAGAGGAAATGAAAACATTGATAGAATTAGACCATGAGCGTAACAAAAGGGACTTGAACCTTATAATATTCGGTTTGAAAGAGGAGGTAGATGAGGTTACATTAGCCATAGTCCAGACAGAATTACATAATAGATTACAAATTGAAACAACATGTTTCACAGAAGCAACAAGGTTGGGGAAATTAACTGAGAACAAAGGAAGGTTGATGCGGATAAAGGTGAGCTCTACTGATCATAGGTATGACATACTTAGTAAAACCTCAAGTCTAAAAGGAACGAGAATATTTATAAATGAAGATCTCATTCCAGAAGGTCAAGCAAAATTAAGAAAGGGGGTTCAAAAGGTAAGAGAAGCTAGGAACGAAGGAAAATGGGCAATAATCAGAAATAGAAAAGCCGTTATTCGAGATAGAAACCAAAAAGATAGTAATAAATAGCAATTCAACATGCTCATGATTATTTCTTGGAACTGTCAAGGCTTCCCATGGAACAAAGGACCCAAGCTAAGTTGAATCTCGAATGAAGTTGATATTATACTGTTAGTTGAAACTTGGGAGCACCAAGAATCTAAGGTCCCTAACATAGATGGCTTTCTACTCAATTCAATTTTGAAAACTAAATTCAATTTTGAAACTTTAAAACATATAATTATAATTTTATTCAACATTTTATTATAATTTTATATTTAAGAGAGAAAATTCAAATTTAAATATCCAATCTTTTTACTCTAAAATCCTCAAAATTAATTAAAAATATTAAAATATCCTAATCCTTCAAAATTAATAAAATTAAAAAATAAAACACCCAAATCATAATATGCTTACATTCCATGACTTTAAGATAGGTGAAGAGCCACTTCAATCTTAATAAAAAAAATTAAAAACTTAAATTTGAGTATTTAAAACAAAATTATTTTAATGGGATAGATTTAATATTATTTTAAAACATTTTTATTAATTTAATATTTTATTTTATTTAATTATAATGTTTATATTTTAGAATTTAAGGTGGATTAGCGAGTATGTTTTTAAAATAAATAAATAAATTTAAAAAACTCAAATCATAATATGTCTAGATTTCATAGATTTAAGATTAGGAAGATCCACTTCAATTCTAATAAAAAATAAAAATCTAATTTTTTTATTTAAAATAAATTTATTTTAATTGAATAGATTTAATATTATAATAAAAAAAATTTATTGACTTAAATTTATGTTTTGATTAATTACATCTATATATGTTTATATTTTAGAATTTAGGGTGAACTAACAAGTATGTTTTTAAAATTAATATAAAAATTAAAACACTCATTCCATAACTTTTAGATTAGTGAAAATATACTTCAATCTTAATAAAAAATAAAAATCATTTTTATTATTATTTAAAATAAATTTATTTTAATATTATAGATTTAATATTATAATAAAACATTTTCATTGACTTAAATTTATGTTTTTTAATTACATCTATAGATGTTTATATTTTAGAAGTTATAGTTGACTAGGAAGTATGCTTTTAAAATTAATAAGAAAAAAATTAAAACACTTAAATCATAATATGTTTAGATTTCATGACTTGAAGATTCTTGAAGATCTACTTTAATTTTAATAAAAAATAAAAACTTAATTTTTTTAATTTAAAATAAATTTATTTCAATGGAATAGATTTAATATTATAATAAAATATTTTCATTGACTTAAATTAATATGTTTTTTAATTACATCTATAGATGTTTATATTTTAGAATTTGGGGTGGACTAGCAAGTATGCTTTTCCTAGATTGTGAGAAGATGAGACAACCAACCATAAGTGAACACCTTAACAAAATAAAATAGCCATAATTGATTTTTTGATTATCGACATTATATACATATATATATACTTGGTATTTCTTCTTCCTAGATATTTTCTTGACATTCTATTTGCAGAAATGGATGGTAATGTTTATGTTTTGTTGGCTATTTTCCTATTGAATCACTACTATGATCCATGCAGTGACCATATTGTTGCTACATGAACTATATTTTTAACTATTTGTAAACATTATGTAATCATTGTAATTGGTTAATATGAACCTATACTTTAATACTAAGTATCACATTTTTAGTTCCGAAAAAGAAAGAGTTCTTAAATATCACATAGAAAACAAAACAATCATATATTAGTCATTCTTAATCTTCATTACTTTTTTTCAAAATTAAATCATGTTTTTGGCACTCATTGTTGGATAGAAAAAATCAACAATCAAAATAAAGATGACCTTACCAACCATGTAGTGGACATTGACATTGCACCCACTTATCATAATATGTCACTTCCATTGTTGCATGTTCACCCCATGTTCATGCATACATGTGTAAAGGAGACGTTCTCTAGAAACAATTTTAATCGTTTTGTCTTTATCGAGTTATGATCTCCCATGGGTGTAAGCTAAGCCAATTCTTCCAAGAGAATGTAAATCATTTACACTTTCACTTCATGATTCAATGGGTTACATTTCAAACACTTTTACAGATTCGAGAACGGGACAACCTCTAGATGTGACGAAGAGGCGAGTTTACATGGACTGGTGTAATTACCAGCCATGGAGAGAAAACTGGAGGAAGAGATGGTTCATGGTTTTCGACGAGCCTCCATGCAACAATGTTGAGGTCCCAAAGTATTTTCTCAGAAAACTGTGGGCTGAGTTTGTGTTAGGGTTCCATGTGAACTACTTCGATATCACCAAGTTCCAGGGTGTTGGTTTTGGCTCAGCCCAAGATCGACCTCACGCCCATCGGAACCCACTCAGAGGACCTCCTACACCTAGGCGAGAGCCAAACCCGCTTTCTCAACCCCCTGGGTTAGGTAGTGGGCTAGATGAGATCCATGAGTCCATTAGACATGCCACACGACACCTTCTCAAGCATACCACATTTGTGGCTATGTCCTTGTAGAGCGAGAAGGACCACCCCGAGAGACACACTTCTGCATGGTCTACTGGTGGTGGGTGAGGGAGAGCAGCTACATGTGGTATCCAGGATGATCCATCCATCTCAATGGGACCAGTGCCACATCGGTGTTCTCATTGTGGGCATCCATGCCAGGTTCCCACGCAAGAGCATGCCACACAGAGCTACCTACACCAGGTTAGTTATTGTTTTATTTAATGTTCAAGTATTGATTATACGTTGTTCAATATCATAATTTATAATAAACAACTCTTCGGTCGAATAATTGTTCGCCCCAACAACTGTTCGGCCAAACAACTGTTCGACCGACTAGTTATTCGGCTGAACAAGTATTAAAATGACCGTAAAAAATGTCGACCGACTATGCATTCTGTCAAATTAAACGGTTCACCGTTAACGTTATTCAACCGAATAAAGAATTAGTTATTTGGCCAAATAATGAAAATTATTCGGTCGAATAAATAAATTATTCGGCCAAATAATGTTTGCTATGTTGTTTGGACACCCAATTCTCACGGAAGTGTTACCCAACTTCGCGTTTTCACCCATATCCAAAGAGGATATAAAAAACCTGAATATCAAAAAAGCCCAACTATAGAGAAAATTTACAACTTCGAGAACTGGACAGCCTCCAGATGTGATGAAGAGGCGAGTTTGCATAGACTGGTGTAATTACCAGCCATGGAGAGAAAACTGGAGGAAGAGATGGTTCATTGTTTTTGACAAGCCTCCATGCAACAATGTTGAGGTCCCAGAGTATTTTCTCAGAAAACTGTGGGCTGAGTTTGTGTTAGGGTTCCATGTGAACTACTTCATTATCACCGAGTTCTAGGGCGTCGTTTTTGGCTCAGCCCAAGATCGACCTCACGCCCACCAGAACCCACTCCAAAGGACCTCCTGCACCTAAGCGAGAGATAAACTCGCTTCTTCAACCCCCTGGGTTAGGTAGTGGGATAGATGAGATCCATGAGTCCATTAGACGTGCCACATGACACCTTCTCAGGCATACCAAATTTGTGGCTATGTCCTTGTAGAGCGAGCAGGACCACCCCGAGAGACACACTTCTGCACGGTGTACTGGTGGCGGGCGAGGGAGAGTAGCTACATGTGGTATCCAAGATGATCCATCCATCCCGACGAGACCAGTGCCACATCGGTGTTCTCATTCTGGGAATCCATGCCATGTTCCCACGTAGGAGCATGCCACAGAGAGCTACCTACACCAGGTTAGTTATTGTTTTATTTAATGTTCAAGTATTGATTATACGTTGTGCAATCTCATAATTTATAATAAATTTAACTTAGATTAGATTACAGGTAATAGAAAAACAAAGCCAAGATATGAACCAAACATCCCAACAAGGAGATGTTGAAACCTTCGGAAGTCTTAAAATGAAGGACATGATTAAAGAACTAGAAGCAAAAGTTGATAACAATCTCACCTTAAATAATGTGGCGGGTAAATTAGACATCAAACCCATTAAAGAGGAAATGAAAAAATTGATAGAATTAGACCATGAGCGTAACAAAAGGGACTTGAACCTTATAATATTCGGTTTGAAAGAGGAGGTAGATGAGGTTACATTAGCCATAGTCCAGACAGAATTACATAATAGATTACAAATTGAAACAACATGTCTCGCAGAAGCAACAAGGTTGGGGAAATTAACTGAGAACAAAGGAAGGTTGATCCGGATAAAGGTGAGCTCTACTGATCATAGGTATGACATACTTAGTAAAGCCTCAAGTCTAAAAGGAACGAGAATATTTATAAATGGAGATCTCATTCCAGAAGATCAAGCAGAATTAAGAAAGGGGGTTCAAAAGGTAAGAGAAGCTAGGAAGGAAGGAAAATGGGCAATAATCAGAAATAGAAAAGCCGTTATTCGAGATAGAAACCAAAAAGATAGTAATAAATAGAAATTCAACATGCTCATGATTCTTTCTTGGAACTGTCGAGGCTTCCCATGGAACAAAGGACCCAAGCTAAGTTGGATCTCGAATGAAGTTGATATTATACTGTTAGTTGAAACTTGGGAGCACCAAGAATCTAAGGTCCGTAACATAGATGGCTTTGTACTCAATTCAATTTTGAAAACTAAATTCAATTTTGAAACTTTAAAACATATAATTATAATGTTATTTAACATTTTATTATAATTTTATATTTAAGAGAGAAAATTCAAATTTAAATATCCAATCTTTTTACTCTAAAATCCTCAAAATTAATTAAAATATTAAAATATCCTAATCCTTCAAAATTAATAAAATTAAAAATAAAACACCCAAATCATAATATGCTTACATTCCATGACTTTAAGATAGGTGAAGAGCTACTTCAATCTTAATAAAAAAATTAAAAACTTAAATTTGAGTATTTAAAACAAAATGATTTTAATGGGATAGATTTAATATTATTTTAAAACGGTTTTATTAATTTAATTTTTTATTTTATTTAATTATAATGTTTATATTTTAGAATTTAAGGTGGATTAGTGAGTATGTTTTTAAAATAAATAAATAAATTTAAAAAACTCAAATCATAATATGTCTAGATTTCATAGATTTAAGATTAGGAAGATCCACTTCAATTCTAATAAAAAATAAAAATCTAATTTTTTTATTTAAAATAAATTTATTTTAATTGAATAGATTTAATAATGATAATAAAAAAAATTTATTGACTTAAATTTATGTTTTGATTAATTACATCTATAGATGTTTATATTTTAGAATTTAGGGTGAACTAGCAAGTATGTTTTTAAAATTAATATAAAAATTAAAACACTCATTCCATAACTTTTAGATTAGTGAAAATATACTTCAATTTTAATAAAAAATAAAAATCATTTTTTTTATTTAAAATAAATTTATTTTAATATTATAGATTTAATATTATAATAAAACATTTTCATTGACTTAAATTTATGTTTTTTAATTACATCTATAGATGTTTATATTTTAGAAGTTATAGTTGACTAGGAAGTATGCTTTTAAAATTAATAAGAAAAAAATTAAAACACTTAAATCATAATATGTTTAGATTTCATGACTTGAAGATTCTTGAAGATCTACTTTAATTTTAATAAAAAATAAAAACTTAATTTTTTTAATTTAAAATAAATTTATTTCAATGGAATAGATTTAATATTATAAAAAAATATTTTCATTGACTTAAATTAATATGTTTTTTAATTACATCTATAGATGTTTATATTTTAGAATTTGGGGTGGACTAGCGAGTATGCTTTTCCTAGATTGTGAGAAGATGAGACAACCAACCATAAGTGAACACCTTAACAAAATAAAATAGCCATAATTGATTTTTTGATTATCGACATTATATACATATATATATACTTGGTATTTCTTCTTCCTAGATATTTTCTTGACATTCTATTTGCAGAAATGGATGGTAATGTTTATGTTTTGTTGGCTATTTTCCTATTGAATCACTACTATGATCCATGCAGTGACCATATTGTTGCTACATGAACTATATTTTTAACTATTTGTAAACATTATGTAATCATTGTAATTGGTTAATATGAACCTATACTTTAATACTAAGTATCACATTTTCAGTTCCGAAAAAGAAAGAGTTCTTAAATATCACATAGAAAACAAAACAATCATATATTAGTCATTCTTAATCTTCATTACTTTTTTCAAAATTAAATCATGTTTTTGGCACTCATTGTTGGATAGAAAAAATCAACAATCAAAATAAAGATGACCTTACCAACCATGTAGTGGACATTGACATTGCACCCACTTATCATAATATGTCACTTCCATTGTTGCATGTTCACCCCATGTTCATGCATACATGTGTAAAGGAGACGTTCTCTAGAAACAATTTTAATCGTTTTGTCTTTATCGAGTTATGATCTCCCATGGGTGTAAGCTAAGCCAATTCTTCCAAGAGAATGTAAATCATTTACACTTTCACTTCATGATTCAATGGGTTACATTTCAAACACTTTTATAGATTCGAGAACGGGACAACCTCTAGATGTGACGAAGAGGCGAGTTTACATGGACTGGTGTAATTACCAGCCATGGAGAGAAAACTGGAGGAAGAGATGGTTCATGGTTTTCGACGAGCCTCCATGCAACAATGTTGAGGTCCCAAAGTATTTTCTCAGAAAACTGTGGGCTGAGTTTGTGTTAGGGTTCCATGTGAACTACTTCGATATCACCAAGTTCCAGGGTGTCGGTTTTGGCTCAGCCCAAGATCGACCTCACACCCATCGGAACCCACTCAGAGGACCTCCTACACCTAGGCGAGAGCCAAACCCGCTTTCTCAACCCCCTGGGTTAGGTAGTGGGCTAGATGAGATCCATGAGTCCATTAGACATGCCACACGACACCTTCTCAAGCATACCACATTTGTGGCTATGTCCTTGTAGAGAGAGAAGGACCACCCCGAGAGACACACTTCTGCACGGTCTACTGGTGGTGGGCGAGGGAGAGAAGCTACATGTGGTATCCATGATGATCCATCCATCTCAATGGGACCAGTGCCACATCAGTGTTCTCGTTGTGGGCATCCATGCCAGGTTACCACGCAAGAGCATGCCACAGAGAGCTACCTACACCAGGTTAGTTATTGTTTTATTTAATGTTCAAGTATTGATTATACGTTGTTCAATCTCATAATTTATAATAAATTTAACTTAGATTAGATTATAGGTAATAGAAAAACAAAGCCAAGATACGAACCAAACATCCCAACAAAAATATGTTGAAAACTTAGAAAGTCTTAAAATGAAGGACATGATTAAAGAACCGTAAGCAAAAGTTGATAACAATCTCACCCTAAATAGTGTGGCAGGTAAATTAGACATCAAACCCATTAAAGAGGAAATGAAAAAATTGACAGAATTAGAGCATGAGTGGAACAAAAGGGACTTGAACCTTATAATATTTGGTTTGAAAGATGAGGTAGACGAGGTTACATTAGCCATAGTTCAGACATAATTACATAATAGATTACAAATTGAAACAACATGTCTCACAGAAGCAACAGGGAAATTAACTGAGAACAAAGGAAGGTTGATCCGGATAAAGGTGAGCTCTACTGACCATAAGTATGACATACTTAGTAAAAACTCAAATCTAAAAGGAACGAGAATATTTATAAATGAAGATCTCATTCCAGAAGATCAAGCAGAATTAAGAAAGGGGGTTCAAAAGGTAAGAGAAGCTAGGAAGGAAGGAAAATGGGAAATAATCAGAAATAGAAAAGTCGTTATTCGAGATAGAAACCAAAAAGATAGTAATAAATAGCAATTCAACATGCTCCTGATTCTTTCTTGGAACTGTCGGGGCTTCCCATGGAACAAAGGACCCAAGCTAAGTTGGATCTCGAATGAAGTTGATATTATACTGTTAGTTGAAACTTGGGAGCACCAAGAATCTAAGGTCCCTAACATAGATGGCTTTGTACTTCGGTCAATCTGGAACAAACGATCCTATCGTAGAGGCATTGGGGATATAGCTTGTTACATTAGGAAGAACCCCCCCCCCCCCCCATGCTAGGCTTTATAAAAAAGATCCTTACAATCAATATATTTGGATATAGATTACTGACATTAATAATAAAACAACCTACATAGCAATCTGTTATTTTGCCCCTATTAATTCTAACTTTTATAAAAAAACAATTTGGATAAAAATTGTCCTTGCCATGGTTTAGAGACTGATATTTCTAGTCTAAGGAATGAAGGTAATGTCCTCTTAATGGGTGACTTTAATGCTTGTACTTCAAGCAAACAAGTTATTCTTCAAAGCAATTATTCCAACCCTAATCCTCTTTGGTTAGACGAAGACCTTACTCTAGCTAGTAGGTACAATAGAAGCTCTGAAGATCTAGGGGAAAAATTGTTTGGGCCTGAGTTACTCAAGCTTTGTAGTTCTCAAGATCTCATAATTTGCAATGGTCTAAAGAAGTGGTCCAATTCTAGCTAGATGACCTATATCCATGGGCTTGATAGCAACGTGGTAGACTATGTTATTTCCTATATTCCTTTATACAATGAAATAATAAATTTTGATGCCTTAAAGGACCATGAGCCTGAATCAGATCATAGACCCTTGATTGTAAGTCTAAATTTTGTCATGCATAGAGATCCCATAGAAGATAATCCTTATAGCCAAAATAACTTGATATTTAATAGAAATAAAAATGATCTTTTTTCTAAATGATTTAAAAATTAATTTTCTTCCTTTATCAAGTATAGACAACATACTGAGACCTCTATCATAATTTTACGACATCCCTCTCACATTCTATTAACAAAATTTTATTTCTATGCTAAAAAAAGCTTATAAGGAAGTGTTCCTAGGCCACTATAATTTTGACAAGTTAGAATGTTAGGAAGGTTTGTATTGTAGTAAAGATTATGAAACCCAGAGCATTACATGAAAAAAAACATTTTATCATCACATTAACACCATCCTTTGTAAAAGATATTAAAATCCTCACTAATCACATAATGGTGCAAAAATGGTGATAATGTGGGGATAGACAAGTGGTGCTAAGATTTATGGTGCGAAATTTGTATTTGTAAAAAAATTGATTTTAGTGTTAAATAAATATGTGGCATTTCATGGTGTATGGTGCAAAGCACCAAAATCAATAGTAGGTGGAATGATATTTTGCCCACATGAATTGATACTTTCTCATGCAAAACACCAAAATTTATTATTATTATTATTATTATTATTATTATTATTATTATTCTTTAACATTATTGTATAT
>LPNX011020210.1:82150-186034 GCA_001517045.1 Pseudotsuga menziesii
GATTTTGTTTTAAATTATTAATGCAAGATTGAATTACTCTACGTGGACATGAGCCACTTATTAGCTTCTTCAAATTTTTAAGGTCACACAGCTCATTAAATGCAAAAATTCACACATTAAATGACATCGAAATATTTTTTTTAAAATATCACTATGAAGCCAACATAATATTCTACAATTTGTTTTTTTACTGCAAGTCAAAATTCACATGGCATGTATGTGTTTTGAGGGCTTCTATCTAGCACATGAGTAAAAAATCAGGTTTTCATCGCCAAATTTGGCCAAAAAGTGTTACCCATCTTCATGGAATCACCCTTTGAGCCATAGTCAAATATTCCTTCAGTGTGTGGAGAATGGATTTGTGACTATGATGCATACCATCCATTACATGCACCATTGAGTTCCCTAGGATAGATGAAACTACTAAAGGTGGGTTTTGGCCATAGATTGCTTTGTATGGGGCCTCTTTTGTAGCCATCATGATAAGTCATATTATACCACCATTCATGCATAGGTATCCATTTCACCCACTGGTATTTTTTTTTGAAGCAAAGAATAAAAAATAGGTACTTAGTTATTGAATACTTCTATATTTCCATCTATTTGGGGATGATAGGTTGTACTCATTTGCAATTGGGTGCCTTGTAGTTTGAAAAAATAATTGTCAAAAAATATTGGTGAAAGTGGGATCCGTTTCTAACACAATGGAAGTGGGCATACCATATACCTTAAAACTTTGATCTAGAAAAACTTGCGCAACAGTTGTTGGAGTAAAGGAGTGTTGGAGGGGAAAAAATTAGCATATTTGGAAAGACCTACCTTTGAAAGACCTACTCTAAAATCCATGGAGATATTTTTCCAAATAGTAACTAGGGTTTGAAATGGTTGCAACACCTTTGAAGTATTCACTATCTCACCTTTGTTCCATTTATGTGTCACATTTATTTACAAAAGTATGGATAACCTTTTTCATTTGTTCCCAAAATAAATATTTCTTATTGCTTAAATATATTTTATGAAATATTTAGTTGTAACGTCCTCGACCCTCAGACCGGAAAAGAGGACGCTACCAAACCTTAACTATTTGGGAAACTAGCCCCATGAACATGTACATAAATAAAAACTGGATGCTTTGAAGTAAAACATGCAGAGATGCATAATTATTAAGCATACAACGGAAGAAAAAATACATTCCAAAATTCAACATATTCATCATAATTCATTAAACAATAAAAATAATTGTAGAGATGAAATAGTCAGGAATACTTATGTTTTAATGAAGAACTTGTTTCGCAACCAGCTACGTCACTGCAACGTTCCACCCAACCACAGGCCAGTGTGCTCCTTAATCTCTCAGCTACACTACCACCCCCAAGCTGGGCATGATTCCCCAAGGAATATGGAACTAAGTAGGCTCACACATAACCGATGGTACACAAGTCAGCCAAGCCAACACAGTGGTTTTAACAAGCTATTCAGGAAAATGGGGAAACACTAAATGCTAAGCTAGGGGTCTCATCATAGAGCTAAGGACACCTGCACCAGAGCTAGCTTGACTCCTAAAACATCCACACCCTCCTAGCACAAGGAATCATTCCCTTCTCTGCTTCATAGTCCCTCGGGCCATGAATTCCCTTCCAGTGCTACCCAAGAGGTGTAGAGAGGAAAGCCAGCCCTCTAGTTCTGCATGTGAGGCTCTTGTGCACATACTAGGCTTACCAAGCATGCTCAGGTTCCACTCAAAGTCCCCACAATAATTCACAACTCTGGGATTTAAGGGAAAACACAACAGAACAACCCAAATGGGGTAATACATAGCTCAGACTGAGCAAACACGGCTTCAGAGTTGTTCTTGGCCCTAATTGTGGCCAAAACAACTCAACAACAACCCAAACTTGACCGAAAACCAGCAGCAATCTCTTAGCTACGTGAGGATAGAAGGATACAACCTGCATGAATACGGATTCACATACACCGACCACAATTAGCAAAAAGGTTCTGATTGACCACACCAGAATGTCCAGGATATACATAGACCCACAAAACCTGGAAGGTAGCTACACATAGCAATGGGCAAGACAAACCTAGAATGCATGTCTTGTGAGTGAGGTAAACAACACTCCCTACATGAAGGGGAAATTACACAAACCACAATCATGAAGGGTGGAGACCAGACTGATTTCCTGTGTGAGGAGGAAAAATAGAACAGCTCTTGTGTGAGGATGGGCAAGAATCGAAGAAAAATGGGGTCGTCCCCTTCCTCTGCCTGTGTGAGAGTGAATGAGTCCACTAGTGGAGTGTGCGTGTGGGAAAGGGCTGACAGTCTTTCCACACACCACTAGCCAACAATAACTGCCCTCCACTAACGCCTGCCCCAAAGGACTGGGTGGCTGAATGAGACAAAAAGGTGGTTGACACTTGGCACTTTCCCAATGGCTCAAGGTTTAATAATTCCCCCTCCTTATCTTTAGGAAAATCATGCCCTTTTCATCATGGTTGCATTGACATAGCTGGTTGGGGGTTCATTTTAATTAAAGTGCATATTTACATGATGCCAAAACTATAATTTTCCGGATAGCACGATATACCATCGCCAACGATCTCAATCGTCGAAACATAAAACAACCAAATCAATGGTGGGTCTTTTGCCTTTACCTCCACACCATGATTAATTACAATATATACATCATGTACCTTTTAATGCAAATGGGGTCAAAACTGGGGTATTACAATCCCCTCCCCCTTGGAATAACACCATCCTCGGTGTTCCAATACATAGGAATACATATACAATTTACACATCCAAAATTTCAAAATTTTGCAGATGTGTCCTATGTTCAATTATTTACTTTGAAATTTCAGTACCAAGCCCTTTGGCTTCCACAAGCTCCTCCTACTAGTTCTCAACTTTCGGCTCATCCCCAAGTCTAGGAACCTTTTGGCTGCTACCCTCTTGATGTCCTCTTGTTGGGTAGTTTCGGCAGTAATGATGTCCTCCGCATTTCCAACATTTCACTGGTTGCTTCATCTTTACCAGCTAAATTTCCTTTGAGTCTTCATGCTTGGAATGTTTCTTAATGGACCGATTGGACGAATGCCCCATCATTGATCCAATTTCCTTTCCCTTACAGATTGCTCCCAAAAGGATTTTTACCTCCTTTTGCAAACAAATAGAGTCTTGCAAAATATGGTGGTTCATCTCATTCTGCCTTTTCTGTATCTTGAGCATCTCTTCAAGATTTTCTTGGGTCTTGGCAATTGTTTGAAGGAGACTCCCAGCCAAGTCCATTGGCTTTTGGTCTGCTACCATGATCAATGTGCACAACTGGATTTCACTTTTCTCACCTGTGAAATGCATCATTGTAATTCTATTAGGCCAAGCATAATATAAGCATTAAAACCAGTCAATCAATTTCCCGATTGACATGGGTGGTCCAAGTCTTATTCATAATAATTTCATACTTTTCAGGCTTTCCCAACAGGCACATGAGCTCATTCATGTCCATTCTTGGGTAGGGAATTAACTACCCTAGCATTCATAATTTATTTTAAGTAGATAAACACATTCTATTTTCAGCGATACATGCATTCAACATTCTTCTGTTTTTATAAATGCATAAGTATATATATATATATATATATATATATATATATATATAATAATAATAATAATAAAAAAGGAAAGAGAGAGTAGCAAGATTTTTTCCCCTCTTTGTCTTGTTCCAATCTGGAACCCACACCACCACTATGGTTTTTATGCTCTTAGCCTCTTTCACTTCACCGTGAATTCTAGACCAACCCTTCTTGGCCATGACACTTAGTGTCTATGGTATATTCCAGACCTTTCAACCATGGAGTCTCTCCACATGGTTTGTCTACAACTCTTAGCTGCTAGGACCTACACAGTCCCATTAGCACCTTCTTCATTATTGCTCATTTTGAGCTCTTTAGGACAGTCACATGTCCACATGCATCCCTAGGATTCCCTCATAGTCCTCGCTCCCAGTGATACCTATATTCAAACATTGAATGGATTCACATGTTTAGTTTATTCTCATCAGTTTGTACCTCTAAACAAGAGCTTAGAATATCATAACCAAATCATATACACATGTATATTTGAATTCAAGAAGCTACAGAGAATCCAATACTTATCTATATTGTGCATTTCCTCTCTGGTCCACAGGGTCCTGCTTTGCTTTGCAAGCCTTGGAATTTCCTATGGACTTGGATGTTAGGTCAACATGTAGGCTACTCCACAACATCAAATAATTAATGTCCAGTCAATACACCTTCATGCCAACTGGGAAGGAAATTTTTACCACGACCGTTTCTAGGTCAAGGCTCTACTATGGAACCCTAGGCATATAGCAACCCTATTTCAGCAATACCTTCACAACACCCTCATCAAATTCCCACAACCTCCACAACACCCTCTTCAAATTCCCCACAATCTCCACAATATCCTTTTATACACATCGACCCTTACATCGCAACCCCTCGCAACAACCTTTTTCTTTTGCTCTTTAGTGTGCAACACCAAATTGCATCTGTTTAGCCTGACAACATAAGCAATATAAGCAAACTCATCAGCGTTATTGCTCTAAAATTGTAACCATGTTTCATAACATTCACTATCAAGTATTGAAACACCAGGAGTGCGTCCACTCCCTAGGGTGTAGTCAATATTGAAAACCCTATCATGACCCGACATCGGGGAATTGTGCACCCTTTTCCAATGCGAACCATGTAGGCCCTACTCATACTCAAGCAGTCTGCCGTAATGGAATTAAAATCAAACATTCTTTGCATATTTAATCTAAAAATTAGACATGCATATTCTTAGGTAGGGTCACAGAACACTTATCCATTTCAAATGCAGTATTTCTTCATTAATGAGGAATGGGGCTCCCTTCTCCGAGTTGACAGTCCCTTGGTTTGCCATCCCAACTCCTTTTTACATTCCATATCCCACACATTTCTTACTGACATAATCTATACCATCTCACTCATGTTTCTTACCAATCATGTAGTGCAGATGGGACATTCCCAAACTGTCTAATGGAGTTTCACCTGAAACCCATTTCCAAGATAGGGGAACCTCCCCATGAAGTTTGGCTCCTGCAGGCCATCACACATGGTATTCCTGCAATGTGTACCCCTGGCACATTCATCAAGTAGCCAAACAGTCAATCATCATCTACTAATACAATCCAAATTTGATTGTTCCATAACCAAGCAATGGCATTAGTAATTAAATTCAATATGAATTTGCACTCTGTCTACTACAGAAATTGATTTGTTTGGCAATGAGGTGATCCTCATTTGTTGGTCTCTTGTAAGAGGCACCATTCTTCCCATTATAATTTTATGCTTACTAGCATAGCATGAGAATCCACTTACGACACGTTCTCCTAACACAATTCCATGCAAGCCAACAGTGATTAGTAGTTGTCAGCAATTTCTCAAATCTGAAATTTACAAGTCCAAGTTGACAACCCATTCTGCACACAAACTATTTCCACAACCATGAGACTCTTCTCATGAGGTTTGGTTCTTTCACATGGTAGATTTTGGCCTTTGTCATGGTCTTACCCACATTTCCATGCCCCAAACAATCTACTTGAAACCTGAACTTCAATCAACCAAACACTTTGTAAGTCTCCATGGATATAACATGTCATTGCTGCAACAATCATTGAAGCATTTTCAGAATTATAGCATTCAAACACTTCCATTTGTTAATCACATCAATATTACCAAAACTCATTTATTTCACGTGAATCATTACCATACTAAAATGGCAAGGTATAGTCACATCATTTATGCAATTTAAATGAAATGTTTAGATACTCCTTACTTCATAGGTGTATCATTTGTACCACGTTGCCCTTCCATAGAGAATTTCGGCAGCCAATCGATCATGACTACCCTCTTCATGCACTTACTATTTTTGCATTCATAAAAGCTCTTGAAATGATTCTAGAATTATCATCAATTCATCATTTCAGCCATTAGTTAGTCATGATAACACAAGCACTATCTCGATGCATTCATGCAATGCATCACAACATTTGCACCCACACTTATTTATGCATATTTACAACATTTGTTCAAGATTTTCACATGCATCCATTCAATGCATAACTACAAGATTTATAAAATCTCTTAATGCGTATCCACTCAATGATACCTTGTATTGATTCAAGAATACTATGCATTCAACCATACTATGGCCTAACCATGACTACCTCATATAGGATGCATTAATATAATCAAGACCACCGGTCCTCACTTGTTTTGGTTATTAAGTTCATATCAACATTCACAGGGAAGGATATGTTTCTATATGAATGTAGTATAAATTTTTAAATAACCACATGGTATGAGACCTCTTGCCTTTACCACTCCATGCAATTGTCATAATCAAACCATTACCTGCATGGATCCTACTTACACCTTGGATATTACTAGTTTAGTCGGTCTCTTGCAGAGGATTGTAGAATTCACTCACCATCTTCTTGATCATGGATTTGTTGCCTTATCCCTTTGTTATAAGGTTAATGGTCCCATAGCAACATCATCAACATCTTTATCCATGCTCCTGTTGTCATTTGTTTTTCTACCAATACCAACAACAATACAATATTTACCATTAGTGGTTCATTGTAAATGTATAATTCCCACTACTCTTACCAATCATTGTAATATCCTATGCATGGAAAACATATCCCCATGCATTTCCAGCATCCCCATGCCATAATTTGTTTATGTATACAAAGCTTATAAAATTAAAATATAGTTAGTAAGACAGGGTTTAAGGAATTTTCCCTTTCAAATCCCTCATCTTTGCATGGAATTCCTCTTCCACATAATAACTGGTTCGACTTCATGGTCTTTGCTACTTCTAGGAATGCAATTCTTGGATTTGTCCATATTGACAACAACATTTTTTTTTCCAAAACAACCACTAGTACTTTTCTGCTCCTCATTCAAACTTCGGTGATTCTCCACTGTTCTTTGCTAAATAAGCTTTCCAACTCCTATCCACATGCTCCATTCTGACTTCGGGTGTGAAAATCACACTACTTCTAAAACGACGATTTTCACCAAATTTCTGCACTTTTACACACAATTGTATTCTGGTCTGGAATGCCAACTTTAGCCACCTGTAGGAGCAAATCTAGGAAGATTCAGGAAAACTTTTCTATCGGGTGAAGTTATTCCATATAATGAGGAACACTTAGTAACTTGCGGATCTCGTTTCCAATGCACCATTCATCTTTTATGAATTCTGGGTTTGACTA
This sequence comes from Pseudotsuga menziesii, assembly GCA_001517045.1. NCBI lineage: Eukaryota > Viridiplantae > Streptophyta > Pinopsida > Pinales > Pinaceae > Pseudotsuga > Pseudotsuga menziesii. Next base: position 89,458 of record LPNX011020210.1, read on the forward strand.
ATTTTCCCAGAACATAGATATTTCTTTTCACAAGAACAACTGTCTAAAGGGGATGACGGGGGACTAATTTCGCTACCATTTTTCTTCTTTTCAGCCCTGTAATTTTACTGAAAAACTGCTGAAAATCCCACTGAAAAACTGTTGAAATTCGCTGAGAAATTCCACTGAAAATTCAAACAAAAAATTTCCTTTGTTAAATCGGGTCTCTTCCCAACTAATCTTCCGATGGATCAGGTCCTTAGTTGACTAATATTTCGACACTTCGGTAGTCTGATCTTCAGCTTTCATCCAATGCTCATCGGCGGTCCAATCAACTAAATTTTTCTAACGTGTCGGGCTGATCTTCCCCTGGCTTCCGACGTATCGGTGGACCGATCCTCTAACTTTCTCCAACGCGTCGATGGACTGGTCATCTAAAATTTTTCAATGTTTTCTGTACTTAGAAAAATTTTCGGAAATTCTTCTTCTTCCTTCCGCCGCCATATCGATTGCTCGATCGTCTAAATTTTTCCGACGCTTCTAGCTCTTTGGAAAAACTTCTCCCTTCGCCTGCCACTGCATCGGCTGCTCAATCAACTAAATTTCTTTGACATTTCGGTGGTCTTCAGGAGATCCTTGCCGACACTTCGGATTTGTCTTCACCTTTTCTCCGTTGGCGGCATCGAAAGTCCTTCCATCTAAATGTGCCAATGTTTCGGCGATCTTCAGCTGAAGTTTTCCGATGATCTCAACACTTAGAAAATTTTGAATTTTCACCCACGTTGGCTCAATCATGTATTGTCTGCCACCGCCGTTGCGGCTCAAACCTACCAACCTAGATGACATATCGACGCCTTCATAATCTTTCTTCCGTCGCCGTTGCAATGCCTTCATGCTTTTCCAGCCGCTTCGTCGGCTTAGACTTCCTCTATCTCTTGCCGCCGACGGGGTTTGTATCGGAGGGTCTTCCAACTAAGTCTTCTGATGATCCGACGGTCTTGACACTTAGAAAAATTTTCAAAAAAATTCTTTATGATTGTCCCTCATCGGGTGGACTTCCACCTAGGCTATCTGATGCATCGGAGGAGCTTCCGGCTAAGTCCTCCAACATATCGGGTGGGCTTCAACCTAAGCCTTCCGATGTTTGCAACACTTAGGAAATTTTTGTTGAAATTTCTTATCATTTCTCTGATTTCTTTTGGTTTCTGCTGGGAAAATGGAAACCTGCCTCTGCTAGCTGATTCTTCATGGCCCATAGAGGCCCATGTTGCAACATGAGCTCTGATACCAATTTGTAACGTCCCCGACCCTCAGACCGGTGAAGAGGACGCTACCAAACCTTAACTATCCAGGAAACTAGCCCCATGAACATGTACATAAATAAAAACTTGATGCTTTGAAGTAAAACATGCAGAGATGCATAATTATTAATTATACAACAAAAGCAAAACATACATTCCGGCATTCAACATATTCATCATAATTCATTTTACAATAAATATAATTGCAGAGATGAAATAGTCAGGAATGCTTATCTTTTAATGAAGAACTTGTTCTGCAACCAACTACATAACGTTCCACCCAACCATAGGCCAGTGTGCTCCTTAATATCTTAGCTACACTACCACCCCCGAGCTGGGCATGATTCCCCAAGGAATAAGGAACTAAGCAGGCTCACACATAACCGAAGGTACACAAGTCAACCAAGCCAACATAGTGGGTTTAACAGGATATTCAGGAAACTGGGGAAATGTTGAATGCTAATCTAGGGGTCTCATCGAAGAGCTAAGGACACCTGCACTAGAGCTAGCCTGACTCCTAAAACATCCACACCCTCCCAACACAAGGAATCATTCCCTTCTCTGCTTCACAGTCCCTCGGGCCATGAATTCCCTTGCAATGCTACCCAGGAGGTGTAGAGAGGAAAGCCAGCCCTCTAGTTCTGCCTGTGAGGCTCCTACGCACATACTAGGCTTACCAAGCATGCTCAGGTTCCACTCAGAGTCCCTAAAATAATTCACAACTCTGGGATTTAAGGGAAAACACAACAAAACAACCCAAATGGGGTAAGACACAGCTCAGACTGAGCAAACTTGGCTTCAGAGTTGTTCTTGGCCCTAATCGTGGCCAAAACAACTCAGCAACAACCCAAAATCGATGGGAAAACTGGCAGCAATCTCTTAGCTACGTGAGGATAGCAAGATATAGCCTGGGTGAAGACGGATTCACATACACCGACCACAATCAGCAAAGGGGTTTCGACCGACCACATCAGAATGTCCAGGATATACATAGACCCACAAAACCTAGGTAAACAGTGCTCCCTGCGTGAAGGGGAAATTACAGAGACCACAATCGTGAAGGGTGGAGACCAGACCGACTGCCTACGTGAGGAGGAAAAATAGAACAACTCCTGCGTGAGGATGGACAAGAATGGAAGAAAAATGGGGTCATCCCCTTTCTCTATCTACATGAGAGTGAATGAGTCTGCTAGTGGAGTGTGCGTGTGGGCAAGGGATGATAGTCCTGCCACACACCACTGCCTAGCAATAACTGCCCTCCACTAACGCATGCCCCAAAGGACTATGTGGTTGAATGAGACAAAAAAGGTGGTTGACACTTGGCACTTTCCCAATGGCTCAAGGTTTAATAATTCCCCCTCCTTATCCTTAGGAAAATCATGCCTTTTTCATCATGGTTGCATTGACATAGCTGGTTGGGGGTTCATTTTAATTAAAGTGCATATTTACATGATGCCAAAACTATAATTTGCTGGATAGCATGATATACCATCGGAAACGATCTCAATCGTCGAAACATAAAACAACCAAATCGATGGTGGGGATTTTGCCTTTAGCTCCACACCACGATTAATTACAATATATACATCATGTACCTTTTAATGCAAACGGGGTCAAAGCTGGGGTATTACATTAGTGACCTACTATAGGAGATGAATTCAATTCTTATGATATCTTGTGTTTCAAATTTGAATTTGGTACTATGAAAAGCTGACCTTTATACCACAATGTCTCTTGTTTCCATGTGTATAATTTGGGAGGATTTGAGTCCACTTGAAGTAATTTTATGATATGAGACACCTCAGCATCAGTTAACCATTGCTATCATGCTTCTACTAATAATTCTATTATTGGCAAGGATAAATCCAAGATAGATCGATCTTCCTCATATTTTCTAGTTAAGGAATTTCCACCACATTTTTTTTTCAATTTTATAGATGATTTCATAATCATGCCCTAGAATAATAGTGACCCACATGTGCTTATCCAAAGACAACAACCTATATTCCAAAACACACTTAAAATTGTGATGATTTGTTTTGATCTAAAAGTGTCTTGAATTGAGATAGGGTAATGTCATTCATTTTAGGTAAATAGAGGGGTGACTTCTTACCATCTAATGCCAATATTTCTAAAAGAGTATAAGAAATAAACAACGACAAAAATAATTTCCATATGATTAATTTCAAAAAGAGGAAATTTTAAAATTTCTTGAGTATGCATTGTTGAATTTCTACATGGTGCAATCGAGGATAGTGAGGATCCATTTCCACTTACAGTAGATAAATCACCCCACTCCTAGGTATAATTTTCAAGTTAGGTTTGGTTTTAATGTGAAATTTGTACTTATTTTGGTTGGTTTTCATTTTTTGGTACTAATGATCATATTATAAATTTATATGCAAGAAACCATATTTATGTTATAGGTGGGGATATGGATATTATTTGGTGGTTTTGAGGGACAAAAATATTTCTTAGGATATGGAAGTGCTCAAAGGATGAAACCTGGGTCATGGATCATGAAGGAAAGGTTCTAGGTATTAAGAATCATGAAGGTATTGAACCACAACACTTGGCCTCCACTAGGTGTATTTTTCCTCTACTTGGACATAGGATACCAATTTGATGCTTTGATCTCCATATATAGGTCATGGATCGATACATGTTAAATGTAGGAAACCTATGAATTATTCTCTAAATGTACACACTAAGGGATCAAGCGCTAACAAAGAGGTTACAAAAAACCACATAGGCTTGATGTAGGGGTTCTTTTACTTATAAGTGTGGATAAAAATTCCATTAGGAGGTTTTGAGAACCATCTATGGATATTAGGTATGTGTGCATGGTTGGGGGAAGGATCCCAAGACTTAATAAAAAATTAATATTCTAAGGCTCAAGGGACATCAATATTTCCTCGAATGACCACACATGAACTCTCTAAGGGACCTATAGACTCTAAGTGCCAATATGAGATCCATTAAGAATTTTTGAGAACTATGTATGGATATCAGTATAAATATTAAACACATTAATATATTTTTAGAACCAATTATAACTCTCATGACCTTGGAACTGGATAGGGAGGTAAATTTCAGACTTGGGCCTTAAAAGCAGCTTATAGGGAAGCAGGACCTTGGAAAACATCTTGTACCTCAACAAAAGAACCCTATAGGATAGATTTACTTTCTTTATGTGGATATGGGTCACATTAGGAGGCCATGAGTGAGGCCTAAAAAATGGCACAAAATATTTAATCTATTTCTATGGATTTGGTTCCATTAGGATGTTTTTAACACCATGGATGAGTCCAGGGGACTATAGGCGTTAGGGACTAAAGGAAAATTTTAGTGCATGAGGAACTTATCAATTCTGTGACAACCATAGAATATTGGTGGAGAGGAAATTCCATCTACAAGTGAGTTTATGGGGTCCATTAGGAGGCTCTTAGTACCAAATTAGATGGATTGTGAGTCCTTGATTAATTTTTAAGGATGAAACATTGGCCTTAGGCCATAAAGGAATCTTCTATTGCTTTAAGGGAATGGATAATTTTTTGACAACCATGTAAGATTGGTCTCGGGGTTCTTAGGGATTTGATTAGCTATATGGACACCATTAAAAGGTTTTGGGAACCCAACATGGGTAAGAAGAGCCTGGACATGGTTGGGAAATAAAACTTGAGACTTAGGTCATAAATGTGTATTTAATGGTTTTAGAGTGATGAAATAGGCCTCAAACCACGACATTGAACTGCTCTATGGGGTATTTAGTCTCCAAGAATGGATATGGGTGCAATTACAAAGGCCTCAAATCACTAGGTAGGTGTTTTATGGCACTAGACATGGTCAAGTGATGAAACCTTGACCTTAGAATCTAGAGGAAGTTTCTAGGGATTGGTGAAATAAACAAGGATTAATTAAGCACATAATAATGTTCTAGTATATATTAAATATTTGAGTGCCAATATGGACACCATTCATAGGTTATGAGCTTTAAGGATGAGCCTTGAATATGTAGATATGATTCCAAAAAGGAAGAATCATATCTCAAGGCTTACCATATATATTTTTGGTTCATGGACCATGAGTAAGTTCAAATAATACCACATAATTGTTCTAAAGTGATACTTTATACTACATGTGTGATCTAGGGAGAATTCATATAGCTGAAGAATGTGCGATGAGTACACCCGTTTATTGGCTATAAATGATTAAAATATTCCTTTAGAGCATATATCCCTAACTTCATTCCTTGAGCATGCTTATGGAGCTAATATGCATAATTCATGTTGAAAACCTACTAATGACACCAATATCCCCACTCAAATGCTAAAAATGCTCTAGAAAATTCATTTGGGTTGGTTTGATACATCATTCTTAGTACTAGATGTTTAGAAGCTTCCTCTAGGGATTAAGGCCTAGGTTACTTCCCATAACTGTGTCCAAATACTAGAGACCCATATCTAGTGCTAAAAATATCTAAATTGTTCCTACATCACAACTTTAAGTCCAACAATTGACGTGATGGGTCATTTGTACTGATTTAAAGCATCGTTCATTAACATTGAAATCTAGAAGTTTTCTTTAGAGATTAATCGCTAATTTGTATTTGTTATCCCCACTTAGAGGCCAAGGATACCCTTAGGAGATCATTTTTGGTCCAATAGTATGTGAAATTTTACACTTTATATTTAGAAAAAATATAATCCGTACTTATTTTCACAAAGATGCACAGAAAAATTGAGAATAAGTATGAGAGAATTCACTAAAGAGAAGGAGCTCTAGTGGAATACCTTTTATTAATTTGTTATACAACAATATGTGGACCATATAAATATATTACAAATAAGGAAAATTGTGATAATTCGAAGGCATTTTAAATCCATACATGTGGAAAGATTATTTTGGTAGATTCCCATCACTAGACATGCATTCCAGTTGTAACACTTGATATGTGGGTAGTTAAATGATGGTAACTGATGGTAGGTGGACCTAAAGGGTGTGTGAGGGAGTTATAGGATAAAAAATAGTAGAGATAATATCAAGAGGGTGCATGGTTGATTTTAGTTAATTGTCAGTGGTCATTGGTGCTCATATCAACCCAGAATGCATGAAATCAAGGAAAGTGCTATGGGTCCCTAAATTTAAGGAGGATCCTAAAATTTAGGAGACGGAATCAACATGTCCTATAATCATGGAAGAGGGTGCATATGTGATCCAGGAGGATATTGGTGGCCACCCTCCTATTCCATTTGGACCCCCACCATTGTTTCTTTCAATCTTTCAGTTTCCTTAATTGTAGCACATTTACTATTTTTGGCAATTTTTGGGTCCTAAACTTCCGGAGTCATTTTGAGGCCCTAAACGACGTTTTTTTGGCATCGAATGGTCAGGAAGATATGAGTCCATTTTTGCATCAATATCTATTGTAATAAAAATTAGTCCTTGGATAGATATTTCTAACGATGTATCATGTGTGTCAAACGGAGATAGTATGCCAAAGTTACGACCCCAAGAAATTGATGTACCGATTTACCCAACGGGCCCATATTCTGGCGTTTGACCTCCTAGGGGTAGGTTTTTGGATCTGTGGAGTTTTCCATTGTTTCTCAATAATATATAAGCCTTCGAGCGTCATTATAACACAGAGTTCAGAGGCATGTAGCCACCACATCTCTTCTTAGAGATAAGCTACCAACACTTTAGCTAGTTTATTTCCATCATGTTTGTAAACAAGTTTCAGCTCTTTGATATTAATGAAATGAAGTGTCATTTCCACTGCATGCTTGTTTTTATGGTTATTTGTGTATTTTTTTTCGTTCCTGCATAAATCCGGATCAATATGTGGATAATGAGGGAAAAAATTACAAAACAATAGTCTAGGATTATCATAACGATGAGGACTATGCATTAACAAGTCAACAAACATGATTTATGCACTAGGAAAAACAAATAATCCTTTATGCCTAAAGTCTAGATTGTTAATATATATCAAAACCACGCCTTAATCTTGAACTAGAAGAAAATCAAAATAGGGCCTTGGTAACAAAGACCAAAGGTCACCCATTACATATGCATTTATTTGTCCATATCAAATGAGGAAAGAGGGAATACCTAGTGAGAAGAAACCCCCCCCTCAAATTGGACATGAAAGAATTTCTAATTTGTCTTAACCATGGAATCACTCACCCCAATGAGTGATATGATATGAGTGAACTTCTTTTATATAAAAGTACTGGGGAATGTGTATGCAACCTGCTGTGTAGAAGGACAAGACTACATTGAAATGACGTGATCATGTACCAACCCTATGATGTAGTGCATGTAAATATTAATATGGTTGGTCCTTTGCCTCTGAAATGGATTTGTTGATATTGATAGCACTATGGTTATCAAAAGAGATGACCGTAGGAGAACTAGAGCGAATCCCAAACTTAGAGATAATGTGTTGCAACCAAATGGAATATGTGGTTGCATGAACATCACCTCTATACTCAACTTCAACAGATGTTAGAGTAATGAATGACTTCTTATTTCTCAACCAACATATAGGATCAAGACCAATCATGAACACATAACCAAAACTGGACTTCTAGTTTGAGCTAGCACCAACCCAATCAAAATTTGTATACCCAACAGAATCAAGTGGATAGTTAGCAACATATTGAACACCATAATCCTGTAGTTCCTTGCATATAGTGAAGGATCCTCCTTTTTTCTTTCTAATGGAGTTCATGGGGTTCATGCATACATATGGAAACAACACTGACTACATAGGATATTTTCGATAGAATGTGTGTGAGGAACATGAGACTCCCAATCAACTATTTACATAGTGTGCTATTCACCAAAGTTGAAGAACCACCATCCTCAAGATTGACATCGAAGAGGAAGGGGAGAGATGTTGGCTTGTTGGAATATTGGTCAATACTGAGAGGTGGGGTGAATAAATATTGTTAACTTTTTACCATTTTAACCACTTATTAAACTTTAATCAAAACATATAATCAACAAGATACAAAAAACAGATATTTTTATCGTGGAACCCCAATTGGGTAAACCACCAATACTTCCTATTACCGCAAAATTGTTATTTACAAATAGTTTTGTCTACTTCTACAGACAACGATGGTATTACACCCTATTTACCAGCAGCTACTGAAAGGAGGATGCAACCCCATTTTTTGTCAGCTACAACTGACAGGATGCTACTACACCCTATTTACCAGCTTCTTACTGCAAGAAGGCTACAACCCCTTGTTTTGTCAGCTACAACTGACAAGATGCTACTACACCCTATTTACTAGCTTCTGCTAGATGGAGGATATAGCCCCCTAAAGGCCTGTTTTCTTCCCTAGTGCCACCCTACCACCCTGATATGTTTTTAGTAATCTTTTAGATTTATTTTCCCTATGTCACTCTCACTGGTATTTGATTCTTCTTCTATGATCTAGACCACAGAGACGATTTCTCTCACTCATCCCTCTGTGTGTAAATACCTTCATGTTTCCAACAAACGCATCTCTTCACCATTGCACCATTTCATTCTTCGATCGCCCCTTTTAAGGAGAACTCAAATTCCTCATTCTAACACTGAGCCATCGAGTCATCCACCTCCTTCATTATTCTTCAAAAATAAAAAACAATTCCATGTTAATCGATTTACTGTTTAATCTTCCATTCGTGTTCTTCCGCAATCTCTATTTCCGAAATCAATTTGAGCCCTTCATCTCATTTTAGGATTTTTCCTGGCCGTAGATCTGATATATGACACGGTAAGCGAATTGATGAATTGTGACATTTATCAAAATGCATTTCCGCACTTAGCTTTCCACATCAACCGTTCTACACCATTTATTTCCTTCAAGCTCTCCGTGACTATCGATATCCTAGATTGCGGGTTGCGAAACTGTGACATTTCTCAAATTTTTTTGCGATTCTCCGCCTTCCGCTTTCCTCCTTCCAATTTTTGCCTTCCGCATTCCATCGATGGATTTTGGGTTATAGAACTATGACATTTTCAATGTCTTTTCGCGATTCTCTGCCTTCTGCTTTCCTCCTTCCTCTTTCCTCCTTCTGCATTCCACTGGCGGACTTCCAGTTGCGGAACTTTGACATTTCCCAAAGTATTTTTTCCTATCCTCTGCCTTCCGCATTCTGCTGACGGACTTTGGGTTGTAGAAAACCATGTTATTATAGACCTTGATTTCTTATCTTTTGATTCCTCCTTTCCCCTTCCACTTTCTTCCTTCTACATTGCATTGGCGGACACTGGGTCGCGGAAACTCATATTATACTAGACCTTGATTTCTCATCTTCCACATTCCTCCTTCCTTCTGAACCGTTGATTTCTTTGTGGGTTCAATTATAAATATAGATTACAATCTAATGTGGATTGCGGACCTTCACTTTACTTTGTTTTAATACCCATTTTTTAATCTCAACATGCAAACTAACATTTTTCTTGGTTTTGGCAGATTGATAATTCGCACGTATGAGAGCCAGTGAGAATTTGACTTCATGGATGGGTAGCTAGTTCACTAGGAAACACACCTACCTATTCTGATGAAATTATCAACACATATATAAACCTTGGTGGACATTTCCAAATTCCTCTTTCAACCCTGTGAATTTGACACTTAGTCAAATTTCTATCTTTAGTACTAACGTACATTTTCTCCATTTTGGCATACTGATATTTTCCTTATCATCTCACCATAAGGAAAACCAAGAGAAAGGATAGGAAACTATTTCAACAGTGAACAGGACCATATCACCTTTAAATCTTACTGACAAATGCATGGCCTCTGGAAGGCATTACAAAATGGATTTTCAATCTCCTTTTCCAAGACTTGCCAATTTTCTTAATTTGGTCCAATCTTCCTAAAACACTGTTTTGGTAGGTCCATAACGTTTCCTTCATATTCTTCCAAGACAATTTGAAAACATTGTCAGCTAGAAAAAACACCAGTCTACAAGATCCTTATGTGATGCGGGAATTTACTCTAACCCATGATTTAGGGCGGGCATCTTTCTGAAGCTACTTAGCCATTTTTGCTTGCTCTAGTACAATCCCCTGTTTTGGAAGACCTAGAACATTCTTCTCAGAAGTGATGAAGGAAAACTGAGACCATGAATAGATAGGCACTATAACAAGCTATAGCCTGGTACCACGGTGAAAGAATTTTAGTCAAACCATGAAGTATCAGAACATTCTCTTAGGCCCTCTTAGACCAGTTTTGACTATTTATTCCATACTTGATCAATTTCCTGATTTTCACCAATTTGCCATATTTCTCTAGAATGATGTCATAATGCAACAATTATTTCAACTTCATGCCACATCCTCAACTATTCCATGCCATGCCATCATATCTTCCATATCATCATCTATTCCAGTCATGTCATCATATCTGCCATATCATCATCCATTCTATGTCATCACTACCTTTGTCTTTCACTGAGTTTGTCTTTCCTTCGTATCCTTGGTTATTCTTTTGTCATTACTGAACTCCTTTGACATCAATGATGATCCATGTAATTGATCCTTTGTCTTTAACTGATTTCATCCTGCTACCATGTGTATTGGTTATTCCTTTGTCATTCGTGAACTCCTTTGACATTAATGACAACTATATTCTCAACAATCTGCCCCTTTGGCATTGATGGCAACATCTAAACATTCGCCCCCTTTGACAATAATGACAAAGGACAACCTGTTATACCATTTTTGTACCTATTTTGATATATGATCTCCTATCTTTCTTCCTTCTGACAACTCCCCCTATCATAATATCTCCCCTTTGTTAACTGCACTTGGTACTAAACAATGTATAGGGTGATTTCATGAAGGTGGGTAATACTTTTTGGCCAAATTTGGTGATGAAAACCTGATTTTTTATGCATATGCTAGATAGAAGCCCTTGAAACACATATATTCCATGTGAATTTCGACTTGTAGTAAACATAACAAATTGTAGAATATTATGTTGGCTTCCCAATGATATTTTTTTAAAAATATTTCAATGTCATTTAATGTGTGAAATTTTGCATTTAATGAACTGTGTGACCGTAAAAATTTGAAGAAGTTAATAAGTGGATCGTGTCCCACCTCAATAATTCAATCTTACATTAATCATTTAATATATATATATATATGAGCATGATCTACACAAAATGCACTATGGTATGCATATTTTTTTGTTAACTTATTTCTCGATATACAGTTATTTATTATTTTTCGAAAGTGACCTCATCTGATTTCAGCATCATTTCATACACATGTGTGTCCATCCCATCTTTGTTTTCACTGTTTTCAAAAATTGAAAAACCAAAGATACCCTTTTGAATAGGACGCGTTGATGTGTGGGATGTGCATTTTTAAGAAATTTTTGCATTTGTATTTTTTACCTTGCGTATTTTTCTTTGAGCTTCTTCGAAGTTGTTGTCTGGTTTTCTAAGTGTAAGTTTTAGAACTAATTAAAAAAAACCCATGTGAATGCAAAAACACATGCATGATACCTCAATGGATAGAGGATTCAGTGATGAATCTATCAGTATGAACTCCGCTCAGTTATGTGCCATGAATGGCAGGGTTTACACCCCTATAAGACACAAAGAAACATTGATTTTCCTGTAAGAGGGCTAATTATCTGTTTTTTGGGCCCTCAATTGAGGTCTGAAGCTCGATAGAGGTATTCAAATCCCTTGATCGAGGTTTTAATAGAATCTCGATCAAGGGTTTATTAGACCCTCGATCAAGGGTTTATTAGACCCTCGATCGAGGGTCTAATAAACCCTCAATCAAGCTATTGTTAAACACTTGAAATTTTTTTTTTGTATATGACTACCAAGGTTTTATATGCACGCTCACCATGTTAATATTTAGTACAAAAAATTGAAGAGGTAAATCCTAGCCCCCTGGTTCTCAACATCTTGTGGACACTAACTACCATAATCCCTATCTAGAAGATTATGCCAATGTAAGACATTTTAGAAATGGGCTTCAAGGACCCAACTAAGAGAATTTAAAAGAAAAATTAGACAGGAATAAAGACCTCTACCTCATTGGGAAAAAAAACTAGTAATAAGCATAAGTGTTCATTAAGTAATTGTTTTCACACATTTTGAATAAGAAGTAAAAAGAAAAAGTACACAAGAATAAAGGGGAAATGGGAAATTATAATTTTTTCAAGATAGTAAATGTAAAAAAGAAAAAAGAAAAAAGTAAAAGAATAAAAAATAATGAAATATAAAATAAAAAAGAATAAGAAGAAGGATACTTATTCTCAACATTGTAATAAATATAAATAAATAATTTATTTTTATTTTTCATATCCGAATAAATGATAAGAATATAAATGCATAAGAAGAAGAACTGACCCATAGATGATGATATGGAAGATATGATGGCATGGCATGGCATAGTTGAGGATGTGGCATGAAGTTGAAATCATTGTAGCATTATGACATCATTTTGGAGAAATATGGCAAATTGGTGAAAATCAAAAAATTGACTTAAGTATGGAATAAATAGTCAAAACTAGTCTAAGCGGGTCTAATAGAATGCCCTCCATAATTCATTGTTTGACTAAAATTCCTGCACCATGGTACCATGCTATATCTTGTTATAGTGGATATCTATTCATGGTCTCAGTTTTCCTTCATCACTTTTGAGGAGAAAGTTCTAGGTATTCCAAAACAGGGGTTTGTGCCATAATAAGCACAAATGGCTAAGTAGCCTCAGAAAGATGCCCTCCCTAAATCATGGGTTAGAGTAAATTCCCGCAACACATAGGGTTCTTGTAGACTGGTGTTTTTTCTGCCTGATAATGTTTTCATATTGTCTTGGAAGAATCTGAAGGAAACGTTATGGACCTGCCGAAACAATGTTTTAGGAAGATTAGACTAAATTAAGAAAATTGGTTGTCTTAGAAAAGGAGATTGAGAAGCCATTTTGTAATGCCTGCCAGAGGCTGTGTGTTTATCAGTAAGATTTCAAGGTGATATGGTCTTGTTCATTGTTGAAATAGTTTTCTATCCTTTCTCTTGGTTTTCCTTATGGTGATCAGATAAGGAAAACATCAGTCTGCCAAAATGAAGAAAATGTACTTTAGGTACTAAAGATAGAAATTTGACTAAGTGTCAAATTCACAGGGTTGAAAGAGACATTTGGAAATGTCCACCAAGTTTTATCTATGTGTTGATAATTTCATCAGAATAGGTAGGCATGTTTCCTAGTGAACTAGCTACCCAACCATGAAGTCAGATTCTCAATTGGCTCTCACACGTGCGAATTATCAACCTTCCAAAACGAAGAAAAATGTTAGTTTGCATGTTGAGATTAAAAAATGGCTAAGTGTTAAAACAAAGTAAAGTGAAGGTCCGCAATCCACATTAGACTATAATCGATGGTCATAAGTGAACTTGCAAAGAAATCAACGGTTCAGAAGGAAAGCGAAAGGTAGAATGCAGAAGATGAGAAATCAAGGTCTAGTATAATATGAGTTTCCGCGACCCGATGTCCGCCAGCGGAATGTGGAAGGCGAAACGCGTAATGCAGAAGATAAGAAATCAAGGTCTAGAATAACATGGGTTTCTACAACCCAAATTCCTCTAGTGGAATGCGGAAGGTGGAAAGTGGAAGTAGGAAAGAGGAAGGTGAAAAGAGGAAGGTGGAGAATCATGAAAAGACTTTGGGAAATGTCACATTTCCATAGCCCGAAGTTCACCAGCGGAATGCAGAAGGCAGAAAGAGGAAGGTAGAGAATTGTGAAAATACCTTGGGAAATGTCATAGTTCCGCAACCCGAAGTCCACCAGCGGAATGTGGAAGGAAGAAAGCGAAAGGTGGAGAATCATGGAATTATTTTGGAAAATGTCATAGTTTCGCAATGCGCAGTCTGGGAGATTGATGCTCGCAGAGAGCTTGAAGGAGATCAACGATGCATAACGGTTGATGCAGAAAGCTAAATGTGAAAATAAATTTTGAGAAATGTCACAGTTCGACAATCTGCTTACCACGTCCTATCTCAAATCTATGGTTAGGAAAAATCCTGAAATGAGATCAACGACTCAGGGTGATTTCAGAAATAGAGATTGCGGAAGAACAAAATTGGAAGATTAAACAATAAATCAATTAACAGGTAATTGTTTTAGTTGTTTTGAAGAATCACGATGAAGGTGGATGACTCGAAAAATTAGTGTTAGAATGAGGAATTGAGTTGTCCTGAAGAGGCACGATCAAAGAATGAAATGGTGCAATGGTAAAGAGATGCGTTCGTAGGAAACGCGAATGTATTTATACATGAAGGGATGAGTGAGAGAAATCATCTCTGTGATCTAGATCATAGAAGAAGAAGAAGAGACTAGTGAGCGTGACAGAGGGAAAAGAAATATGAAATATTACTAAAAACATATCAGTGTGGTAGGGTGGTGCTACGACAAGAAACAAGCCCGCAGGGTGTTGTACCCTGCTTCCAACAAAAGTTGGTAAATAGGGTGTAGTAGCATCCTGTTAGTTGTAGCCTCCTTCCAACAAGAAACTGGTAAATAGGGTGTAGTAGAATCCTGCCATTTGTAGCTAACAAAACAGCGGGTTGTAGCCTCCTTCCATTAGTTGCTGGAAAATAGGGTGTAATACCATCCTTTTCTGTAGAAGCAGGAAAAAATATTTGTAAATGACAATTTTGCAGTAATATGAAGTATTGGTGGTTTACCCAATTGGGGTTCCACGATAAAAATATGTGTTTTGTGTATCTTGTTGATTATATGTTTTGATTAAAGTTTAATAAGTGGTTAAAATGGTAAAAATTTTACAATACTGATTCACCCCCCCTCTCGGTATTGACCAATATTCCAACAATTGTTATCAGAGAAGGTTCCTTCACCATAGTTTAACCACTGAAGGAAGATCCTATTAAAAAACCCTATGGATCAACAAGAAGGGATGCATTCCAACATAGCTCCAACACTTAATAAAGGAGAATATGGAGTATGGAGAAAAAGAATGAATGTATACTTAGAGTCATTAGGATGTGGTGTATGGAATGTAGTTATCTTTGATTACATCCTACCAAAATGGGTAAGGACTACATCTCAGAAAGAGTCCAAGAAAAATAACTCAAGGGCAATGGAGGCCATACTTGATGGATTACCTTAACCCATCAAAGAAAGGATAGGACAATGTATCTCAGCTAAGGAATTCTGGGTCAAATTAGAAAAAATTTACTCAGTTGAACAAAGAGCATAATCAATACTTGCTATTCTCGAGGATGATAATGAATATGAAGAAAATCCATTCATGGGGACAATAGCTTCAGAAGATGATTCAGATATGGAGGGAGAGGTGGACCTAAAGTAAGAACTCATAAGATCTCTTGAAGAATTGAGAAAGAGTAGTATGGAGAACAATTCTTTGAAAGAAAAATTATCAAAGTATCAAGAAGAGCAGAAGTTTAAGAAAAAGAAGAAGAAATTGTATTCCAAAGAAGATAATGACAATGAAAGTAAAGATGCAAAAATCCTATTTATAGGGGAAACAAATTCAGATGAGGAATTAGAAGTGGACATAGAAGCTCAATACATGGCTGTTGTAGATGAGATTGAAAAATTTAGGAAAATGAACAAAGTTTTGAAAGAGAAATTCTCAAAGCACTAAGAAGAAAAAAATGAAATTCTTATGGACTTGAAGAACTAGATTCAAGAGGCCAAGAAGACTGAAGAGGATCTAATAGTTGTGCTCAAGGAGAGAATCCAAGAATATGAAAAACTTGAAAAAGAGATTATTCAACTTAGAAAAGGGGTTGATGAAAAATATATCAAGTCAAAGTTTGAGAACATCTCAAGGATCTTAGATGGTATCTTAAGTATCCAAAAATCAACAAATGATAAAATTGGTCTATGATATGACAAAGTAAAGAAGCCAGAATGTTCCTCCTTCACAAAACAAGGAAGAAATAAAAGAGGTTGTGTTTTTGCACTAGAGAGTCCATTTATGAAGAAGGAAGGTCAGAATTATGCTCCCTCCTCCAATAATAAATACAAAAATATCAGGATACCTAAAGGACCAATGAAAGTAGAGTCCAAAAGATCTTTCTTGGTCATTGCTACACATGTCATAATTTTGGACATATTCCCAAAGAATGTAAGCTAAGGAAGAATGCTTCAGTAGAAGGTCAAGAACAAAAGAAGGAATGGAAGAAGATGGAAGACCAAAGATTCCTCAAACATAAAGGAATATTTTATGGATATTGTCACTACTGTCACAAGTTTGGTCACAAATCTATTAATTTGAAGAACCAAGAGGAAATATCTAAGTAGAGAATCCAAAAATCAAACAAGGTCAGTAAGCATGGTATCTCATGGAAAGATGTGGAGAAGAAAGGAAGACTCCAAAGATATAAAATAAATAAATATTCTAAGCATCAGTGAGGTCTTCGAAGATGATGATAAGCATGATAGTGCCATAGATAAAAATGACATCCATTATGAGGAAAAGAAAGATGGATATGTAAAAGAATACACCAATGAAAATGAAGATGAAGATGATGAAAAAGGATATAGTGATGATTGTGGGATTCCTTTATAAGATTTCTCATGATTTAAAGAGAACCCTAAAAACAACATTAGGAGGGATCATATACTTGGGGGGGAAGTTAAAGCCAGATAATTCCAATTGGTATCACAAAAACTCAATTAGTATCTAATGTTAAAGTATGTTGAAAGCTATCTTCCTCAAAGGAAATAGATGATCAAGGTTAAATAATAAAAATTGCTGAATGGTTGACAAAGAGAAAGTGTAATACCTATGAAGTAACATGATAACAAAAAAATGTGTGATTCATGAAGACCATGATGTCTGCAATCAAATAGAAGATAAAGATTTTATGTTCACTTAGAATTTGAAGTCACGACACACAAAAATTGATTGATAGTGGAAGAAAACTCAAGTCTAATCTGAAAGATAAAAATTCGGTCTATTGAAAAATGCCAAGATAAGTAAAAATTAATAGTGAAGATTGTGAAGGAACAATGGGTATTTTAAAAATATATATACCAGTTTAAGGAATTTCTTTCTAAATTTATCTCTCAAACTTGTAGCAAAACTGTTGTTATCTCAGACCAAGGATTATGTGAATACTTATTAAGAAGAGTAAGTTAAATAATACTGTTTCTAAAGGACAGTGTAATGCTGAGTGTAAACTTTGTCACAAAAATGTTAACAAAAGAGAGGAAGTACAAGGAAAAGGGGAGTCTATGGATCTATCTTTCATGATTTCATTGAAGAACCTGTTGCAAGAAAGGAAATGTTAAGATAAATGATAGTGAAACTAAACATGATACTAATTCTCATTTTGACAAGAATTGAAAATGTTCAATGACATGAATTCAATTGGGGATTCAAAATAAAAGGTGTCCAATCATATTTTGGAAGACTTCATTAAATGAAACTTTACATGTTGCATATGGAAATACAATGCCAAGATCAAGCTATGAGTTCGATCAAGGTCTCTAAAACCACCGATAGAGATTTTACACATGTTTTTAAATACCTCTATTGAATTTTAATGTGCGATTATAGAAAAGCTCGATTGAGCTACAAACTTAATTGAGATTTTCAAAACTTTAACTAAAAAAATATTCGAGTGCCCATATTCGTGTGTGCACATGAATATGGACACCCAAAAATTTCTTTAATCAAAGTTTTTAAAATATCGTATTGTTCATGGGAACAAGGTCTTCGAATTCAATTAAAATCAAACATATAATTATATGATAATAAAATTTAATAAAACATAATTTCAAGTAGAAGAATGATACGTGTGGGTAATAGTACATACCTTGAAGATGAAACAAGTAAAATCATTACTACTGTCACTTCCTCTAGATTTTATGTGTAGATATTAATCATGGAGTAATTGGAGTTATAGATCTGATCAATCATATCTATAACTCCAATTACTCAGCGACCATATCTACAAATGAATATAAATGACTCTTTTCTATCCAACAAACGCAGTGAATTAAATCATGGATTTGTTGCCTATTTATAGTTATAATGATTAGAGATGCTCGATTGATATTTTTTTGAACCCTCGATCGAGCTTTTGAACCCTTGATCAAGGGTTTATCAAAAGCTCGATCGAGGGTTTAATAAGACCTTGATCAAGGTGTTAAGACCTCGATCAAGGTTTTAGGAAAAGCTCGATCAAGGAAAATTTCCTTGCTAAAATTTGTAACCCACCTCCATAGATGCACCCTTCCATGTCATGCCATTATATTTTCCATATCATCATCCATGCCATGTCATCACTACCTTTGTCTTTCACTGAGTTTTTCATGCCATCGTATCCTTGTTTATTATTTTTTTGTTACTGAACTCCTTTGACATCAATGATGATCCATGTAATGGATGGACTTTGTCTTTAACTGATTTCATCCTGCTACCATGTCTATTGGTTATTCCTTTGTCATTCGTGAACTCCTTTGACATCAATGACAACTATATTCTAAATAGGCTTGCAATATGACATATGAAACTTGTTAAGAAAATATGATGCATACTTGGATTGTGAGAATTTGACACCTAAAATAGATTGTACTATATCAATTCCAAGAAATTGCTGAAAAAACCGAAGTATGTCATGGAAAATGAACTATGCAAAGAGAAATTAATGGAAGAAATGCTTGTATATGAACTCCTTGTGATCAACAAATCATCTACATACAAGACAGTTAGTAATATAGAGTCACCATCATGCTTCATGTACACATTCGGATTTGATTTGCATCTTTGGAAGTCTTGTGACAAAAGGAAAGAAACCATCTTAGCACACTAGACTCTAAGAGCCCGCTTGAACCCGTAGAGAGACTTCTTCAATATGCACACAAATGAAGGATCTTCCTTCAATGGAGATGGCTTTTCTTTCATCCCATTTGTTATTTCTTTCTTATGTTAAAACTTAGTAACATTTTATTATTCTCAAGTACTCTTAGTAATTGGTTGAAACAATTACTTCTATTCATGGGGACAAAGAATTATAAACAACTTTGAAGTTGAAAGTGGTTTCTTCTTATCCATTTATAGCCAAGGGGAAAGTTAATGCCCTAAAGAAGAAAGAAGGAATCATGAACTGGTTGGTACAAATTTTGACCCTCCTTGAAAAAGCACATTGAGAATTAAATTGAAGCCCATGGTTGTCAATTTGGATGGAGAAATGTATGACATCGTTGGCTCTGTGTTAGTAAAACTTGTGCACAAAAAATGGTTTTCACTAGAAGATTTGCATCATGGATAATACATAGACAAATCCACTTCCGTGAAAGAATTGCTTTAGCTTAGTATGTGCAAGTTCACATGCAATAATAGTTGAAGAATCCAAAACAATCCATACCTTGGAAAAACAACCTTATGAAACTTCTTTTGACAAAGGGGAGAACATCATAATACAATCTCAATTGCAATGCGTTTTTTAATGAATCTCCTCGACAAAGGGATTATTATATTTATCTCGACATTTAACTCAAGTCCTTTGGAATAAAATTTCACAATTTCAACTACGCCATTGATGTAGCATGTTAACCTTGAAAATTTTTGCATGTTGCATTACATGTAGCCTAACATTAACCTCTACAAAGGATTTTAGTTTCTTCCTTTTGTTTGTTTCCTAAGTTTAGCTCTTAATGCACTTTAGATGCATAATGCCGACACATCTTACTTTTGAGTTGTCTGTGCCATTGTAAGTAGGTTTTTTTTGTTCCACTCTCGATTTTCACAGTACACGATGAATGGAAAACACATGTAAATGCGTTCATTATTATATTTTAATTGGAAATTGAGCTCCTTAATAAAAACATATATTTTAGTTGAAAATTAAATTTTCATAATTTCAATTAAACCATTCATGCAACATGTTTACCTTGCAAAATTTTGTATGTTGCATTACATGTGGGACCTTGGAAAGGATTCTAGGTTCCACTTTTTGTTTGTTTCTTAAGTTTATCAAGAAATGTATTTGGGATGCATAATGTTGGCACATGTTACTTTTCACTTTTCTCTATCACTTAGTAGGTTGTTTTGTTACACCCTTGATTTTCAAATGACACCGAAAAACAGGGGTAAATGACTCTATTGTTATCTTTGAATTGAAAATCAAACTCCTTAACAAAAGCATATGTTTTAATTGAAAATTAAATTCTTTAATAAAAACATCATTATCGAAGAGTGTTGTTTAAATAAAACATCATGGTCTAAGGGTTATTTTTTCACTAAAACTTTGTGTCTCTGACATGATAAAGAGAAGAGTAGAGATCAAATGAAATTCCAACCTTGTGCTGGAATCTTCACATTTTCATGGGATGAAAAGGTTGGTTGATGACATAGATACCTTAGCAACCAATAATAATAATAAACAACCCAAAGAAATTCAATCCTAATAACCAAAGAAGATAAAAAAATATTAATCCTCATAACCAAAGAAGATAATGTAGAGGAAAATATGAAAAATAAATAAATAATAAAATAATCTACATTATCCCAATAAAATATGATAATTTAATAAAAAAATCCATATGCAATCCTCTTCTCCATGATTGTCATTTCATTTCATTTTGATGAATTTTATCTTCATTTCATATATAAAGGATGTCTTAAAAATTCCTGAATTTTATCTTCATTTCATATATAAAGGATCGTCATTTCATTTCATTTGACGAATTCTGCTCGCAACATAGTAGGTGTTGTTTGATATTGCGGGTTTGGTTCTACCGGCTCTGTACATGTAAAAACTATAATACGAGAAGTTTTATTTAGAGTTTGCATGTGACTATGGGGGTGGTTTGTCATTATTCGGGGCACTTAATAGTGGCTTTATTTTGGTTAGGATAAGATGCTAACTCCCGAGAAGAGGGGCTGACCCGGATGGTCTCCCAATATGCCTTCTCCTCCTTCGACTCAAGAGATGGCAGATTCTAGTCACGTTGTGATGCCCACAACGACAACATAGGTAGCAGCGAAGGTAGGGCCTTAGTGGAGGCTCCACCTCATAGTTTGTTGGACATTAATGGTGAAATCGTGGCTACGCGCGGTGAGCCCGAGGTTGGGAAGTAGAAAGAGCTATTTATTGAGTTAGAGAGCATTTAATGCGGCTGCAATAGGCTTGATGACCGTTGGATATTGAGCAGCTCAAGATCTAACGGTCATCAAACTTGCTGCAACCGCATTAAATGCTCTACAGCTCAATCGATAGCTCTTGCCCACTTTTAGAGAGAACAAATCACTGGACCAAGAATCCCTCTAGAAAAAAGATCCGTTGCTTTGGTCGTACATGTTGCCAAACTCGAAGCCGAGGTCAATCTCTTTGTTTTATTTAAATTTTCTTTTGGGATCCAAAGTACTCTTAAAATTATTATGTTATTATCATTATATTATTATCGCAAAGATTGAAGTTTGTGTGAATTAAACCCATGATATGTGAACCTCTGCAATAAACCCTTTTTCATAGTAGGAAACACCTTTACTTGTATCTAACTTGTTTTAAACATTAAATACATGTTTTTATCATGTGGATTCTTCGGGAATTGAACCCACGACTTGTGAATCTCTACAATGAACCCTCTCTTTCACAATAAGCTTATTTTATCTCTCTAATTCCCTTGTACACACTAACGTAGCTTGTTGTGAGAGTGCTTACACCTACACGCCTTTAATTATATTGAGAATTTTGAAGTCCCAAGAAAATGATATTTTGTTGTCCATTTGACATATTAATGTGAATTTCCTCATCATGCTAGATTCTTCACATTTTCATGGGATGAAAGGGTTGGTTGATGATGTGGGTACATTGTTGAACACCCCCGTCTCGTGTTTTGGGTAAGGAATCATATCCACAAGTAAAAGGTCTTAAGTCCTAGCCACTAATTGGTCTTGCTATATGTTTAAGTTTATGTGTGTTCACTTAATGATCCATTCAGCAAGTGACGGGTTGTCGAGCTTCGACAAAGTCTAGCACTTAGACTACTGCGACTACTCTGACTGGTTCGACAGGTCCACCTCGACATGTTCACTTCGACAAGTCTGCTTGAACATACATCATACCAACATGCCTTATCAATATGGACAATTGTCGAACATCGATAAAATGCCTCTATATTCTAGTCGTCTGCGACGGTTGAACTTCTCAATCATTATAACTTCTTTTGTAACTGAATGTAATGAGTAGTCACCCAAGCGTCTCAACATCCTATATAAGCATGTACACTAATGTAATATACAGTTGTCTGATTCCTCCATCTTTCATGGAGAAGAAGTAATAAATTGGTTCGAATTCTTGCATATTGTCTATTCGTATACTTTCTGTCGACCTAAGTGTTTTCCTACTTCACTTGTTATTTTTATATGCTTCTGCCATAACATGGCTCGACTCATTCAGTCGATTGTTGGCCCCAGCGTGCACCTGGGAACGACTTGGATCATTGGTATCAGAGCAATATCTTGTTCATAGCTTAAGTTACATAAGCACTTCCATCAAAGTTATTTACAGGGATAATTTTAGGGGCGAAATTTAGCCCAATGGGCTATTTTTCCATGTTTTTATCCCAAAAAAGATTCGTCATTTTGCATTTTTGAAGCCCTGTTTCGCCTAATTTTGATGGGGTAAACTTTTTTCACCCTAAAATTCGCCAAATTATTATATAAATGATATAAAATCCTTGGAAATTAAAATATTTTTTGAAAAATATCGCCAATCATTTTATAGTTGGCATTTTAAGAATTGGTTATATTCGCTAACATTTTTACACTTCTAAATAAGTATAGTTCCTTAAAATCATCCCTAGAACTTATTTAACTTATGCGTGTTCAAACATGCTCACAAACTCAGCAACACAAGCAGACAATTCCTTCGACTTCAGAAAAGACGTCTGAAGAAGCAAATAATAGACATGCAACTAACAAGACATAAAAAATCATAGAAAAAGCATTGGCTTGCCAGTGGACCAACATGTTCACCCAGTTTAACGAGATTCTTATGCAATTCGCTTCAACATTCGGGGAATCCTCGAAATGACCTCACTTTGATAAAATGAACCCCTTCAAAGTGCAGATGAATCTGGACATACCGAACCTTGAAGGTAAGATTGTCATGAAATTCGTTGACAATTGGGTGCAACAACTGGAATCTTACTACTCAGTGAATCAACTCTCCGAAGCGGAAAAGATCACCATTGCATCCTTAAAAATGTCAACCTCTGTACACTACTGGTGGGAGAATCTATCGACAAAGATGAAAAAATAAGGCGACCCCATAGATACATGGGTAAAATTTGTCGAATATGTCCGAAAGGATTTCTACCTACCCCAATATCTTGAACATCAGTATAAGAAGCGGCATCATCTAAGGCAATGGAAAGAGCAGTCCATATAGAGTTACAACAATGAGTTCTATCGACTCATGGATAGACTTGGCATCCAAGAAGAAGAGAAATTGCTTGTTCTGAAGTACATCAGTGGTTTATCACCCTACATTCAGCAAGAGATGGATTTTCTGACTATCAGTACTCTTGCAGATGCATTTCATTATGCCAGCAATATTGATGCTAAACAGAAAGGAAAAGCACGTTTCGCGAACAAGCCAATAGGTCGAACATCCAGCAAGAAATCACCATTCGACTCCGACAAGTTCAAGAACCCTTCTCAACCGACTTCGTCAAAGGCCAATCATCAAAAGAAGAAATTTTAGAAAGATAAGAAGGATCACAACAAACAAGCTCCTACCGGGAAATGGTGTGATTATCACAGTTCAACATGGCATGATACGTCAGAATGCAAATCTCGGAAGACATTTTTTGCAAAATTGTCGACATCTGACTTGTCTGATAGAACCTTGGTAGAATCTGATCCAGATGCATCAACCCTCTTGGCTTCAACCTCGACCACTCCAACATCATCGACTATCGTTGATGAGGAGGAACACAAGTGCCTGTTTCATACATGGATATGAATTTAGAAAAATCCATTACATCTGATTGTGGATAATGGTAGCCAAAAGAACTTCATTTCTAAATATCTTGTGAATAAATTAGGTCTTGTCACCACTCCACATTCTCAGCCCTACAACATCGGTTGGATGGAGGACGGGTAGGAACAAAGAATCACACGCCAATGCAAACTCTCCTACTTCATTAAGCCTTTTGAAGATGAAGTACTCGGTGATGTGGCACCACTTTCCATAGCCAACGCCCTGTTTGGAAAACCTTAGCTATGGAATCAACACGGTACATATCAGTCACGGCCTCAGAAGGTGATTGTCAAAATCCAGAATCAATGGTATGGCATACCAGAGTAACAACCCACATTAATGGTTGCTATGATATCTTCCAAACAAACAATGAAGCTTATCAACAATGCTCAAAATTTCACATTAGTCATGATAAAGCCTCAGTATTCCAGGAATACTACAGCAACAAGTCGACTCATTGACCAGCACAACTCCTGAAAACAACAACAGATAAACTGCATTCTTAAGGAATACCAGAATGTATTTCAAGCACCACACGGAGTACCTCTGCATTGTCTAGTAAAACACTCCATTGAACTTGTTCCTGGTTCTTCATTACCTAACACATCTGTTTACAAAAGAACTATTCTCGAAAATGAAGAGATTCACAGGAAAATCTGGGATTTGATCGACAAGGGTCATATCTGCCCCATCTCCTCTCCTTGTGGAAGTCCAGTTGTCGTAGTTCCAAAGAAAAACGGGACTTAGCGGATGTGCATCAATTATCGGGCTCTGAACAAAATTTCAGTAAAGAATAGATACCCTCTCCCACGAATAGATGAACTCATCGATAGTTTGAAATGTGCTAAGTTCTTTACGAAGCTCGACCTCAAGTCGGCATACCACCAGATTCCAATCGAGTCCACCGATGTATGGAAAATGACTTTCAAGACCAAGGAAGGATTGTTTGAGTGGTTAGTCATGCCTTTTGGCTTAATCGATGCACTTACAACCTTCATGCGATCTATGGATGACCTTTTATGACCTTTCATCGGTAAGTGTGTCATTGTCTACCTCGACGATATCTTGATTTTCAGTCGATCATGGGAAGAACATGTCAAACAACTTCTACACTCTCTAGCAACATCGACTATATTTGAACAAGGACAAATGCTCATTTGCGATGACCAACAAAAAATATTTGGGGTATTTAATTGACTCTGCAGGCATTCATGTCAACCCATAAAAAGTACAGATCCTCAAAGATTGTCCCATTCCTCTAAACATTCATGAAATAAGGAGATTTATTGGTTTGGTGAATTTCTATTGACGATTCATACTTGGCTTCAGTCACATCACATGACCTTTGAATCAGTTGACGAAATGAAATGGGAAAACTGTCTTCAAATGGACACCGACACAAGAACAAGCTTTTGAACAAATAAAAAACAAGCTTTGTACTACACCAATACTTGTGTTACTTGATTTGCATCAACCCTTTGATATTGAGATGGATGCATCAAACTATTCCCTCGACACAGTGATCACTCAGTCAGGTCACCCAGTCGCGGTTCATTCTGAGAATTTCAATGACACTGTTAGAAGGTACTCGACGTATGAGAAAGAACTGTACTCCATTGTGCAAGATCTTAAGCAATGGAGACACTACATTTTTGGCAAGGAAACCGTCATCGTCACTAACCATAAACCTTTGCAATTCGCTCTGTCCCAGTCGAAGCTATAGACAACTCGAAAACTCAAGTGGATTAATTACCTCCAACAATTTCAGTTGGTAATTAAGTATCATAAAGGAAAATCCAATGCTGCAATTGATTGTCTTAACATACAACCCATTACTCTATTGTCCACAATGATAAGTATGTAGGGTTACGACACCACTACTTGGCCACAATTGTATTCGGTAGATTGTTATTTCACTGCAATTTATCGACAACTTCATATCAACATGCTATCTACTGTCAACTACTTCCTGAAAGACACCTTGCCTTACAAGCTTAGACAACTTTGTGTACCGACCGGTGAGCACAGACAGAATCTCATTTGGGACGTAGAGTATAGCAAGACTGTAGGAAATTTTGGAGTCACAAAAACACTTGTTATCCTCCAAAAGTATTTTTACCGGACTTCACTCAAATCTGACATCATCCAGTACATTCAATCATGTGTACTTTGTGCCATTGCTAAACCACCAAATCAACAGCAAGGACTGTACACACCCCTTCTAGTTCCTTGTTTACCATGGGAATCTATTTCTATGGATTAATTGATGGGATATCCTACTACCAAACATCAACATGACTTTATCTTTGTACTAGTAGACATATTTTCCAAGATGTCTATCCTCATAATGTGAAAGAAGACCACGAAAACAAAACAGACTGCTCAACTCTTCTTTGAACATGTGTGGAAACATTATGGCCTCTTGAAGACGATTATTTTCGACATAGATGCTAGATTTGTCAGCACATTTTGGCAAACTCTCTAGCAATAGGTCGACACAAGAATCTCTTTGTCAACAACCTTCCATATGCAGACAAATGGATAGATGGAAGTTGTAAATCGCTTAGTCGTACAATTTCTTCGCATGTACAACCACAAGCATCATTGAACATGGGATGGTAGTATTCCATACATACAACATAGCTACAATTGTGCTCAACACAAATCTATGGGAAATAGTCCATTTGAGATCTGTTACGGATTTCAACCCTTGGTGACTATTGAATTAATCAATTACACGACACAGTAGAACGACACTAACTTCGAAGGACAAGAAGTGGAGAAAGCATTGAAGTTCAAAGATAAAATCTACAACATTCAAAATCAAGCACAAGAAATGTTGCAACGAGCTAATGCAAAACCTAAGGCCTGACACGAAAAGTATCAAATTCCTCATTCATTCCAAATTAGGGACCAAGTTTGGTTACATCTAAAGAAGGAGTGCTTCACTGGTCCATATAGAAAGATGAAACCCTTGCGTTATGGTCCATACAATATCCTTAAACAGATTGGAGAAAACACTTTTCAGCTCGACATTCCTGCATGCCTTGGCCTACATCCAGTTTTCAATGTAGATCTACTTAGACCTTACTATGCACCATTATTGGAATTGAACGACTTGCAGATAACAGAACCCGAAGACATCCATTCATATGTTCATGAAACTCTTCTTTGCGACACTATTGTGGGACAACGCATATGTCGTACAAGGACGAACTCCATTCCCTTATTTCAAGTGGCTAAAGCTGGAAAACTCCTCGTGCAAGGAAAATGGTACTCTACTACTAAAGTAGCCAACAAGTTTCCTCACCTGAAAGAATATACAATGGAGCCCATTGTTTCTTAAGGAAGGAGGAATGATCCATCCAGCAGTTGGCAGGTTGTTGAGCTTCGAAAAAGTATAGCACTTCGACTGCTACGACTAATATGACTGCTTCAACAGGTTCTCCTCGACTTTTCCTCCTTGACATGTTCGCTTTGACAGGTCCACCTCGACATACATCATACTAACATGCCTTGATAATATCGACAATTGTCGAACATCGACATAATGCCTTTGTCTTCAAGTCGTTTGCGATGGTTGAAATTTCGAACCATTATAACTTCTTTTGTAACTGAGCATAACAGGTAGTCACCCAAGCGTCTCAACATCATATATAAGCATGTACACTAATGTAATATATAGTATTATGATTCCTCCATCTTTCATGGAGAATAAGTAATAAATTGGTTCAAATTCTTGCATTTTATTTGTCCGTATACTTTCTGTCGACCTAAGTGTTTTCCTGCTTCACTTTTTCTTTCTATATTCTTCCGCCATAACAAGGTTCGACTCATTTAGTCGACTATTGTCCCAAGCATGCACCTAGGAACTACTTGCATCATATAATGGACATGTCTATTTGTAGTCATTGTTTTTTAACTTTTTGAGGAAATTCTTGAGAAAAAATAAATTGAAGTCCTGAGATAATGCTTTCCAATGCTATGATGTTAAAGAATGTATGATGCCAAATTGCTTTCTTCTTTAAATGTATCCATTTTTTTGGTTAGGGGTATGAGGACAACAATTCGGTTGTATCTATATGGTTAGACGTTGTCACTTTATATGAAGATCTGGGATATTTTTATATTTAAAAATCTCAAATGGAAGTAAATTTTCCATATGTAAATTAAAACTTCATGACAGTGTTCATAAATACTATAATACAGAGTATTCTTTGGTGCCACAAATAATTTACTGTTTTTTACTGTTTCTAGCTAGACATCGAGTAATCATGCTAGACTAATTACAAAAGTTCTTGTGGTGCTTCAGTGGAAATTATTTAAAAAACTATTCATGTTATAGTATTTTCTATGCCAATATAATACCTATTTTTCGATGGTTTTAATGTTTTTGAAACTGGTGAGCTTTTCAGTCCAATACATCTTGAGCTAGTTTGTTTTTTTATTACTAATTCCCTTGGATGAATTCTTCCAATTAGTGTGATTTTGTTGGGAGAAAAGACTCATCCCATAAATAAATGGCATCTCCCAATGAATTCCTTCAAGATTACATGAAATCTGTTTGCATGTGGTTTTGGGATAAGGTAGTTGTGCAACATCGCGTATGCTGCACAAGCTCAAAGACACCGTGCAAGTGGAAGATGATGCGCAAGTCGAAGATTAGAATATTTTATGTATTTTGGGTCATCTTTTGTAATTTTTTATCACATTTTGTGAATTTTGGTCATTATTTTGTAGAGTCAGTTAAGAATTAGTTACAAAGTTGTTTAAGTGGACCTTGAATGTAAAGGTGCAATCCTATAAGTAGATGTAGAATTACAAGTGTTAATCATCCTTGAAAGGTAATTTGTGAGCAATATTTGGATTTGATGTCTTGGTGTGATTTGCGCATGAATTGAGATCTGTTGATCTGTGAACCATTTTGGAGAATTTGTGATTTTGTACGGAAGTTAATATGACGCGACAGAAGTTGAGCTAAATCATTGTGTTATTTTCTATTTTCCTGTTTTACTATTTTATGCGACTCAATTATGAATGTAATGTGTATCTGCGACATTGATATGTAAATGATACGATGTTTCCCCACTTTAAATGATGTTATTCTCTTGGATATGTTTGTGGGTCAATGTGTTTACTACAATTTTGATATAATGATGTGATTTGTGGAATGATGATATGGTTTTGTTAATGTCTAAGATGAATTATCAGATCTGTTAATGTTGCGCTAATTTTATAAGTAGATGCACATTGTCCTCTCTCATTCCACAGAAACTTGATTCTGTAAGATCTCCCTCGAACATCTTAGGTGATACTTCATCTGCTCTGTGGGTGTTGCCGGACGGGGTAAAATCTATTTGGGCTGGTGCTCAGGGAGATTGCTGTGGTTTGGGTGTCGACATAGTGGGAAACCCTGTTGATTAGTTTTGTTGAATGAGTTTGTTTCAACAAGTGTTTCTGTTGCTGGGACCTGAATGAAATTGAAGGGAGGACATGTTATGGCATCCAATGAGATCGAAAATTCAAGATTGGTTCTACTAGAATCTACGAGAATTTGATGAGAAGGAAAATCAGAACCCTGGACTAACGATGGATAAGTGGCTGGAAAGGTACATACATGAACTTCCACACAAGTATTTTTTCTCTAAATTCCCGATCATCTTGTATGAGTGGTTGGCGTGGTTGACCTATCGCAAGAAAAATTTCCAAGGAGGTGAGCCAACTTCATAGACCCCAGAATCGATCCAGGAATTGCAAGAGGTAGGAAACAGGACATCGCGTTCTGTTGAAGTTTTCCTCGACAGTATCTTGGAGGGCTATATTACTGAGTTTGCGGTGGTTGATACAACTAAATCCTATAGCGAAGGAGAAAGGGAGTTCTTCAACAAGCCACAAGGTAGGTTTATTTTATTGTTGCAATTGTCCATTAAGATGCTCATCTATGAAAAGGGCATATTGAAGATGCACCTTCAGTAGTAGAACTCTAGTGTGTGAGGGCTGTGGATACCGTGAAGAAAGGGGGGAGAGGAATGGAATGATACGGAGTATATGGGTGCAAGTTGCGATGAGACTGTGAGGGAATATGAGGAAGAGAGTGGTATTACGGGAGGAGGAGAAAGGTTTTGACAAGAGAAGAGGCAGAGGATAGGGGAAGGTATTGCTGCGATCGAAATGCAAGACTGTGAAGGAATACCAAATGGGATGAAGCGACCCTACAGTGAAGGCGAGGATGACTAGAATATGCCTAGGGTAGAGGCAAGATCAACCCCTAGCAACAACGTACCCACACCTCCATGCACTACATCGCAATCAAGAAGAAACACAAGTGCAACATCGACGCGTCCAACGTTCTAGCAACACTCTAATAGTAGTATTAGATCAACATCTGTAGTAAGAAGTCCAAGGATGTTGAGCGATGATGAAAAGTTACCTTTGTTCCATGGGAATGAGACTGAGGACCTAGAGCAGTACTGGTTCCTATGTGAAGCAGTATGGACTGTCATACAAACTATGGATGATGAGGTCAAGAAGGGCCAATTGGCAACAACTCTTCGGGATCGCGCATTGGATTGTTTCATGAAATTTGTACAAGTTCCTATGGGAACTCCAATGAAGACATTAGCCAAAGTCAGAAAAGGACTTATTGAAGAATTCAAAAAACCAAAATATGAAGCATAATACATTACAAAGCTGAAGGAAATTAAGCAGTATACAAATGAGACTATTTGGGATTTTGACCAAAGGTTTAAGATGTTAATGTCAAGAGTCATCTTTGAGATGAGCGAAATTCAGTACAAGGAATGGTTCATCGCAGGATTGCTAACTCATATCAGACCGCCGATCATGCAATAGAATATTGCGACACAGAGTAAGACTCTGGAGATTGTGATGAAGTTGGAAGCTTCACCTGTTGGAGAAAATGCAGTCGGTATGAACCAGATTCAGACGCAATTGACGAATTGAACGCTCCACTTGAAAAATATCTAGAAAGGAAAAGAGAACCATGAAGAAGTTTGGTGTACTCGATGTCATACAGACGGACATACCAAGGATAATTTCCCAGATTTCTGAAACTACCTGTTGTCAGGAGTGCCACAACCATTCATTTGTGGAAGTGTACAATGGTGCCACATTTGTCAAGTATATGGGAATCGACATGAAGAGTGTAGATACATGCAAAATATGGTGACGAAGACGATGAAATTATACTGTAAATTTTTTCTATTTGTTGGGAACGAAGATAAGGATTGTCGCGCATATGACCTACTTCAGGAAAGAACATATGAATCGTAATACGTGAAGGGATATGTACAAAAACCACAGCAGTAGCCACAAGTTGCATGGCCACCATCTCAACCACATTTCATGTCGAAACCACACATGCAATTTTTACCACAACAACAGTTTGTGCCACAACCGCAGTATAATCAGATGCAGATTGCTCCACAATAGCCACAGTATGTTCAGTCAGTGCATTATGTTCAATAGCAGTCGAATCCCCCACAACAGCAATTTAATCAACCGCACTATTAGAAACAAGGAGGATTCTGAGGTGGACGAATTCGCAGACCACTGCAATGATACATTTGCGGAGTACTAGGGCATTATCAGAGAGATTTTCACAATTGTAGTGTACATGTATGTATTGTACCATGATTGATCACACTGTTGAGAACTGTCCACAAATGATCGCGAGGTGGTAGGTCGAAAATGTTCCTCAATTGCAAAACAAGAACCAGTTAAAGAATCAAAATTAGTTGTAGAACTAGAATCAAATGTAGAACCAGAACTAGTTGCAGAATTAGAACCAAAACCAAATTCCAATTTAGAACCAGAATACAAATTAGAACATGAATCAACCTGTGAATCTGCCATTAAACCAAAGCCAGGGACTAATTGTCATGATGATATCAACAGAATCTAGGACACAGGATGTTGACGTCGTAGTTATCACTCATGGAGGTGTGATGACAGGAGAAGATAGCCCAAATCCAGAAATTCGGCTGGCTAGGAAGAAGAAGGTGCAGTTCGACATTGATGCTGAGAAAGACAAATTGTTTAAAGCATGTAATGTGATTGAAAGGAATCCTGGTAAGTTACTTGTTTATGAAATTCCCACTAATTTTGATTCAACTTTGGAGGCAGGACCGTCGCGACAACATGGTACCTTGTAGAACTTCTTTGAAAGTTGCTTCTCGCTTGCAATAGGTCCCGATGCTATTACCGATATTGAGAATGTATTACATCAATTTATTAAGGGGTGGAAGGATTCCGCGGTGAACTCCTTGCATAAGAAAATTAAGGTGAAAGAGATGCACATGGACATTCAGATTGGGGATGATGAGGTAGATTCAATCATCCTAGATCTAGGCTCATATGTTAATATTCTGATAAGAGAGACATGGAAAAAGATAGGGACCCCAACGCTGAGGTGGTCTCCTGTGCAGCTGTGATTGGATAACCAGGCTAGAGTAACGCCAATTGGGTGAGTACTGTACCTTGCGGTGGAGGTTGAAGGGATGAATACATATACCTATTTCGACATGATTGAAGTTGTCGATGGAGGACTCTCATATCCTGCATTAATGGGGATTGGATGGGCTAACGATAGTATGGTAGTGATCAAATTTAAGAAGTGCATAATGACCTTTGAGAATCAAGACATCAGAGTCATCACTTCGATGGATCCCAATGAAGGGAAAAGGTATGTTGAGCCAGTGAAGGATGAAGTTTTCAGGGAATGGGATCATGCATATAACATTTCAGAAGATTATGTCCATCCGATTGTTGATGGGGAGCTTGATCGACGTAGCACTAGATCTATGTCTTCTGATTCTGATGATGCCTTAGAGAACTGGCAGAACCGCTTGCATTAGGTGTTGCTAAGAAAGTTTGGCTTGATTACGTAGTCACTGTGTCGCATCGTGACTAATACCATTGAGTTACCAATTTATGAAGGACTGCCTGATTTATCTGTGTTTCTTGTTGATTTCAAAGATAAGGTGTTAGAACCAAAACGGTTGCTGGTGTTGGAGGAAGCACTGAAGGCTACTCTAGCACGCTGGTGGGCGACCCATAAGAAGTCAATCACTGAATGGTCACAATGTCAAAGATTGATGACAGTTCTCTTTGGAGATGCAGAAGTGTACCATGTTGGAAGGTACGATGGGAGGAATAGACCAGTAGATCATCTGATTGAGTGTCTTACTTTGTGGGCATCATGAACAACGGGTGAGTGGGTCCATGCCTTTATCCACATGTTGGATGAGATGCCACAATCTTGGCATGTATCAACTCAATTGCGTAAAGAGATCACTACCTGGGAGGAATTGAAGGTTTTATTCACTCACACCTTCAGTTTTGCGGATGTCAATCTAGATGTTCACAATGCGTTGTAGCTCATCCATGATGTATTTTCTGAAGTTAGTACTAGTCACATATCCATTGGATCCACATGCAAATTGTCAGATGCAGTCGATGATGGAATGTTATAATGTGACTGGAGGACCTGAGGATGATGACAATCTGTGGGATATCAATATTCCAAAAACAGAAGGGAGTCGGGATGTTGGAGCATCTGATGTACCGACAGATCCAATGAATCAACCATTAAAAATCAGGAAGGTCAAAATTGGGATGGAGGAGCACCCAAAGTTTGCAAATGTCAGGGACTATTGGGACGAAGAAATGATGGAAAAGATCACAGACTTGTTGCATGAATTCCAAGATTTGTTCCCTACGAAGTTTTCTAAGAAGAAGGGGATACTGGGAGATTTAGGGGAGATGAATATTCCATTGAAGCTATATGCGAAACCAGTAAGGCAGAGGTTCTATCACCTGAATCCGAAATATAAAGAGAGGGTCAAAGATGAGCTTGATAGGATGCTGGAATAATTGAGCCAATCGAGGAATCAGAATGGATCAGTCCTATGGTGGTCCAAGACAAGAATACGGGTGAGGTTTGGATTTGAGTTGACCTCAAAAAATTGAATGATGCATGTATGCATGATCCATTTTTGATGCCATTCACCGATGAGGTGCTAGAAGGACTAGGTAGTAAGGAGATGTATTCTTTCATGGATGGGTTTTCTGGCTATCACTAGATCAGGATTGCAAAAGAGGATTGCCACAAAACAAGATTTCTTACTTAATGGGGTTGTTTGCAGTACACCATGATGCCTTTTGGCTTGAAGAATGTGCTTGCGATATTTTCCCGTGTTCTTTTCCTCTATTCAAGGATTTTATTAAGAAGTTCTTGAAAGTTTATATGGATGACTGGATAGTTTATGGATTGATCAGGGACCATTTGGAAAACTTGCAACTGATGCTGGAAATATGTCGACGGCACCAGATCACAATGAATTCAAAGAAGTGTATTGTTTCCCACCTTTTGGGATGTTGTTGGGTCACATAATTTGCAAGAAAGCATTGTTGGTTGACCCTGTGAAGATTGCACTAATTTTTAGCTTGTCTCCACCTAGGAATGTGTCGATGCTTAGAGCAACATTGGGGAAAAAAAGGTACTATCACAAGTTCATATGAGGTTATGTTGCGATCATAGCTCCTATCAAAAAGTTGTTGAAGAAGGATGCTATATTTCTCTGGAGTGAAGAGTGTCAAGATAGTTTTGGTACGCTAAAGTGCAAGATGG
Organism: Pseudotsuga menziesii; assembly: GCA_001517045.1. Lineage (NCBI taxonomy): Eukaryota > Viridiplantae > Streptophyta > Pinopsida > Pinales > Pinaceae > Pseudotsuga > Pseudotsuga menziesii. The sequence continues at coordinate 124,406 of LPNX011020210.1, forward strand.
ATTCCACACCAATACTAGTATTTTCTAATTGGAACAAGGAGTTGCATGTTCATGTGGATGCATCATCCATTGCACTAGAAGTGGTGCTCGTGCAACTGGGAGAAGGACATCTTGATCACCCGATTAATTTCTCTAGTCGGAAGCTGTCATCTGTGAAAAAAAACTATACGACCACAGAGAGGGAAGGTCTGGTGATTGTATATGCACTACAAAATTTTAGGAATTACATGTTGGGTGGTTATTTCAAGATGTTTATAGACCATTTTGCATTGAAAAATTTGGTCAATAAGCCTGTGTTGGGGGGGAAGATATGACATTGGCTACTTCTCTTTTAAGAGTTTGAATTTGAGATAATTGTGAAGCCGGGTCGCTTGAATGCTAAACCTAATCATTTATCCCGAATTGAGGCAGGTGACAAACCAACAAACATTAAAGACGGATTTCTAGATGTGCCGTTGTTCAGAGTTGATATGGTTGATGATTATTATGATCAAATCATTCAGTTTTTGGCGATGGGAATCGCACTAGAAGACCTTACTACAAGTCAAAAGAATTAGTTGGTTGTTAAGGCCTCCAATTTCTAGTTGATCGTTGGACAACTATATAAACTAGAACTAGACGAGATTTTTTGGGGATGTGTCCTACCGCATGAACAAGGGAAGATTTTGGTAGAGTGACATGTGAGAGTTTCTAGTGGAAACTATGGAGGTAGAGCTACTACGAGGAAGGTGCTTCATGCAGGGTTTTGGTGGCCCACTCTTCATACTGATGTGATGGATTATGTGCAGACCTGTGATGTCTATCAACGAACTGGAAAACCATCAAGGAGGGATGAGATGCCGTTGGTACCTCAGGTGACATTGCAAACATTTGATAAATGGGAGGTGGAAATTGTGGGACTAATCAACCCACCTTGGAAGAGAATTGGTGCAGGGTATATCATTATAGTGACAAACTATTTAACAAGATGGGCGGAGGCCGCACTGGTCATGGATTGCACCGCTGTGACAACAGTGAGGGTCTTGTTTGAAAAAATTGTGACTTGGTTTGGGTTCTCAAGGATATTAATGAGTGACCAGGGGAGTCACTTCCTCAATCACATAATCAGTGCATTGACAAAGGAGCTTCATATACAACATAAGAAAAGTACCTCGTATCATCCACAAGCGAATGGGATAGTGGAGGCATTCAACAAAGTGTTGGAGCATGTTCTTACAAAGGCATGTAATGCCAACCGTGATGAATGGGATTTGAAGATTCCAGAAGTATTGTGGAAATATCGCACCACTTGCAAAATATTGACGGGACATACACTGTTCAAATTGGTGTATGGACAAGATGCAGTCAGGCCTATGGAGTACATTGTTCCAAGTTTGTGCATCATAGCAACGAAGGGAATGGATGATGAAGCAGCGTTAGAAGAATGATTGGACCAGTTAGTATAGCTCTAGGAAGATTACTTTATTGCAGGTTTTCACGAGCGCATCGAGAAGGATCGACAGAAGGCTTGGCATGATCGACATATAAAGAAAAAATAGTTTCAGCAAGGACACTTGGTGCTATTGTACGACAACTAGTTCATGAAGCATCCAAGTAAGTTACAGATGCATTGGTTAGGTCCATATTCATTAATTCCATTACTTCAGGAGGTGCAATTCAACTGCAACAGTTAGATGGAGTGATGCTTTCTAAGCTAGTCAATGGTAGCAGGATGAAGCCCTATAGGACGAGCCTGAAACCGCGCAATGCTCGAGGCACTACACAATTTTAAAAAAAAAGAAAAAAAGAAAAAAAGAATAGGAAGGATGGACAAATAAAAAGATGGTGCACTAGGACGAAGTGGATGCGCAAGTAGGGGAGTTAGTAGTGCAGTTTGAAGGTTTGTCGCAGCAGCTACTGGGTCGTGATGTAGTCAAATCTACAAAAAATGTAGATAGTTAAAGCAGTTAACCGACGATGCTTGTTGAAACGACGTGTATTGATGGTGGATCTGACCGTTGGATTGACAAGATCAACAATGGATTTGGGAAGTTAATGAATGATTTGGTCATGATGAGGTAAAGTAGATCATGTTGATTTGGTCATGATGGGTATGTGATTGACTTGATGCTATAAGAAGGGGCTAAATGCAGTCAAAAAACACCATTGTGCAATATTGATCCTCCTTGTACAGTTGCATAGCAGAGTCATAGTGAGTTGAGTGAGTTGCTAAGTGAAGAGAGGGTGAGTGACTATTGAGCATTACGGGGAACTGGTGCAGTATGCAGAGTGAACCAATCATGGCGGATATTTCAAGTGAAAGGGAATCTCTAGTCGGCCTGGTAACCATCGAGAAAGAAGTTGCAAGTATGCCAATATGATCATCATCAGTTTCGAAGAAGAAGAGGAAGAGACAGAAGCCTAGCTCCCTGGGACCAAAAAGGAAGCATACTAGAACGTCTACAAGGGTAGAGCAGGAAGCTGCACAGATGGGTCGATCGAGCTGAGGAGTCATGGTGTCAGCAGCTCGCACAGGGGTGTCCGCTGAGGATATCCTTGGGTATATACCGCCCTATCGGCCTGATGCGCAAGCCAGGAAGCTCCCCAAGAATCAGAAGTACCAAGTGATGCGGACGATACCATAGGGGATGGTATGCACCACAAACATCATTCCTGTGCTGATGTAGATGAAGTATGATAACCATGACTTGCTTGCATTGGTTCGAATTATTGCATTTTATTTGTTCGTATACTTTCTGTCGACCTAAGTGTTTTCGTACTTCACTTGTTCTCTTTATATGCTTCCACCAAGGCTCGAATCATTAAGTTGATTGTTGTCCCCAGCGTGCACCTGGGAATGACTTGCATCATATAATGGACATGTCTATTTGTAGTAATTGTTTTTTAACTTTATGAGGAAATTCTTGAGAAAAAATAAATTGAAGTCTTGAGATAATGCTTTCCAATGCTATGATGTTAAAGAATCTATGATGCCATATTGCTTTCTTCTTTATATGTATCCATTCTTTTGGTTAGGGGTATTAGGACAACAACAAGTGGGCTGGATCTATATGGTTATATGTTATCACTTTATATGAAGGTCTGAGCTGTTTTTAGATTTCAAAATCTCAAATGGAAGTGAATTTTCCATATGTAAATTACAACTTCATTAGAGTGTTCATAAATACTATAATACAGAGTATTCTTTGGTGCCACAAATAATTTACAGTTTTTTACTGCTTCTAGATAGACATCGAGTAATCATGCTAGACTACTTACAAAAGTTCTTATGATTCGTCAGTGGAAATTATTTAAAAAACTATTCATGTTATAGTATTTTATATGCCAAGATAATACCTATTTGTTGATGGTTTTAATGTTTTTGAAACTGGTGAGTTTTTCAGTCCAATACATCTTGAGCTAGTTTATTTTTATATTACTAATTCCCTTGGATGACTTCTTCCAGTTAGTTTGATTTTGTTGGGAGGAAAAACTCATCCCATAAATAAATGGAATCTCTCAATGAATTCCCTCAAAATGACATGAAATCTATTGGTAGGCAATTTTGGGATAAGGTAGTTGTGCAGCATTGCAGATGCTGCGTAAGATTAAGGACACTGCACAAGTGGAAGATGGCTCACAAGTCGGAGATTAGAATATTTTATGTATTTTTGGTCATCTTTTGTATTTTTGGACCACATTTTGTGGATTTTGGTCATTATTTTGTAGAGTCAGTTAAGAATTAGTTACAAAGTTGTCTAAGTGGACTTTGAATGTAAAGGCACAAGACTATAAGTAGATGTAGAATTGCAAGTGTTAATCATCCTTGGAAGGTACTTTTGAGCAATATTTGGATCTGATGCCTTGGTGTGCTTTGCGCATGAATTCAGATATGTTGATCTATGATTTTGTGCAGAAGTTAATATGACGTGATGAAAGTTGAGATGAATCATTGTTTTCTTTTCTATTTTCCCATTTTACTATTTTATACGACTCAATAATGAATGCAATGTGTATCTGCGACATTGATTTGTAAATGATGTGATGTTTCCCCGCTTTAAATGATGTTATTCTCTTGGATCTACTTACACATCAATGGGTTTATTGTAGTTATGATATAATGATGTGATCTATGGAATGATGATATGGTTTTGTTAATGCCTAAGACGAATGATCAGATCTGTTAATGTTGTGCTAAGTTGATAAGTAGATGGACATTTTCCTCTCTCATTTCGTAGAAACTTGGTTCCATTAGCTCCCCCTCGAACATATCGGGTGAGACTTCATCCGCTCTATGGGTGTTGCCGGACGAAGTAAAAACTATCTAGGTCGGTGCTTAGGGAGATTGTGGTGGTTTGGGTGTAGACAGAGTGGGAACCCCTGTCGACTAGTTTTGTTGGCTGAGTTTGTGTCAACAAATGGTTCCGTTTCTAGGACCTGAATGCGACTGAAGGGAGGACATGTTGTGGCATCCGACAAGACCAAAAATTCAAGATTGGTTCAACCAGAAGCTATGAGAATTTGCTGAGAAGGAAAATTAGAACCCTAGGCTGACGACAGATAAGTGGATGGAAAGGTACATACACGATGGCCCACACAAGTATTTTTTCCCTGAATTCGCGATCACCTTGTTTGAGTGGTTGACGCGGTTAAACTATTGCAAGAAAAAATTCCAAGGAGGTGAGCCAACTTCCTAGACCCCATAATTGATCTAGGAATTGCAAGAGGTAGACAACAAAGCATCGTGGGGTGTTGAAGTTTGGCTCGACAGTATCTTGGAGGGCTCTATCACTGAGTTCGTAGTTGATACAATTAAATCCTATAGCGAAGCAAAAAGGGAGTTATTCAACGGGCCATGAGGTAGATTTCTTTTGTCATTGCAATTGTCCATTAAGATTCTCATCTGTGAAAAGGGAATATTGAAGATGCACCTTTAGTAACAAAAATCTGGTGTACAGGGGCTGTGGATATCGGGAAGACAAGGGAAGAGGAATGCAATGATATGGGGTAGATGGGTGCAAGTTACGAATAGACTATGAGGGAATCCGAGGAAGAGAGTGGTCTTACGAGAGGAGGAGAAAGGTTCCTACAAGAGAAGATGCAGAGGACAATGCAAGGTCCTGCTGCGATCGAAATCCAAGACCCCGAAGGAAGACCACACGAGACAAAATGAACCTACAGTGACGATGAGGATGACCAGACTATGCCCAGGGTAGAGGCAAGATCAACCCCAAGCATCAACGTACCTACACCTCCGTGCACTACGTCACAATCACGAAGAAAAACAACTTCAACACCGACGTGTCCAACATGCTAATAGCACTCTAATAGTAGTAGTAGATAATCATTTATAGGGAGAAGACCCAAGATGGTGGGAGAGAGTGCGAAGTTACCTCTATTCCATGGTAACAGGAGAAGTACTTGTTCCTGTGTGAGGCAGTATGGACTATCAGACAAAATACAGATGATGAGGTCAAGAAGGGACAGTTGGCGACAACTCTTTGGGGTTGTGCACTAGATTGTATCATGAAATTTGTACAAGTTCCTACAGGAACTCCAACGAAGAAATCAGCTGAAGTCAGAAAAGGACTTATTGAAGAGTTTAGAAAACCAAAATATGAAGCATAATAGATTACAGAGCTGAAGGAAATTAAGCTGTATCCAAATGAGACTATTTGGGATTTTGACTAAAGGTTTAAGACGTTAATGGAAAGAGTCAACTTTTAGATGAGAAACATTCAACATAATGAATGGTTCATTGTAGCGTTGCTAACTCATATCAGACCGCCTCTCATGCAACAGAACATTGTGACACAGAGCGAGGCTCTGGAGATTGCGGTGAAGTTGGAAGCCATTAGAGGAAATTTGAGGTCTAAAATGGGCCACCTAAGGAAAATAATAAAATAATAGTTAAAAGAATAAAATAATGTTTATTAATTTTGGATGAAGAAAGCCAAAAACTACTTTTTTGTTCGTATTTTCAACATATCCCCTTGTTTTGTCACTCAAATTTCGATCGGGAGGGCTCGTTGGATATTAAATTTAATTCTGCATCCAACGAGTACCCACACTGCATACTTTTGATGGACCTCACTATGCAAAAAACAAGAAATAACTGCAAAATATGATGATGACATCATCGTCACATCTTTTCAGGTATTTCTTGTTTTTGGGGTAGCGGGGTCCATTAAAAGTATGCATTTTGGGTACTCGTTGGATGCGGAATTAATTTATGCATCCAACAAGCCATTCCACTTGAAATTTGAGTTAAAAAACATGGCGATATGTTGAAAATACAAACAAAAAAAGTAGTTTTTTTTTATGACAAATATGCCAATTCAACCATTATGGTTGACTCATTTTATTGAAATTATATTGGTTCTTGAATTCCAACTCACAAGAATTTATTGTTAACTTGTTTTCTTATAAGGCCCATTTAGACCCCAAATTTTCTGTAATGCTTCACCCGTTGGAGAAAATGTAGTTGGTATGAACCAGATGCAAACGTAGTTGGCAAACTTGACGCTCCAGTTGCAAGATATGAAGAAAGGAAAAGAGCACCGTAAAGAAGCTTGGTGTACTTGATATCGAGAAGATGGACATACTAAGGATAATTGCCTAGATTTCTAAAACTATATGTTGTCAGGAGCGCTGAACCCATTGAGTTGTGGCAGTCTACCATGGTGTCACCTTCTTCAAGTATAGGGGAATCGACATGAAGAGTGCAAATACATGCAGAATATGGTGACGAAGCCGACAAAATTGTACTGCAAATTTTTTTGATCTGTTGGGAATGAAGATAAGGATTGTCACACATATGACCTACTTCAAGAAATAACATATGAATCGTACCTAAAGGGAGAGGTACAACAACCACAGTTGCAACTGCAAGAGGTACAGCCACCACCTCAACCAAAATTCGTGCTACAATCATAGATGCAATTTGTACCGCAACAACAGTTTGTGGCACAACCGCAGTATAATCAAATGCATATGGCTCCATAACAACCACAATATCTTCAGTCATCACAGTATGTTCAACAACAACCGAATCCCCCGCAACAACAATTTAATCAACCACACTATCAACAATAAGGAAGATTTTGATGAGGATTCCAAGGAGGAAGAGGCATAGGAGGAGGATGAGGTCGCATACCATTGCAATGTTATAATTGCATAGTAGTGGGGAATTATCAGAGAGATTGTCCACAATTGCAGTGTACATGTACGTATTGTACCATGATTGATCACACTTGTGAGAACATTCCACAACAGATCGTGAGGTGGCAGTCCGAAAATGTTCCTCAATTGAAAAAATAGAAAAAATTACAGAATCATAATCAGTTGTAGAATGAGAATCAAGTGCAGAACCAGAACAAGTTGCAGAATCAGAACTAGAACCAAATTCCAATTTAGAACTAGAATACAAATCATAATGTGAATAATCCTGTGAATCCTCCATTGAACCAGATCCAGGGACTAACTGTCACGATGATCTCAGTGGAACCTAGGATGCAGGATTTTGATGTCGAAGTCATCACTCATGGAGGTGCGACGATGGGAGAAGATATCCCACATCCACAAATTCAGCTCGCTAGGAAGAAGAAGGTGTAGTTCAACATCGATGCTAAGAAAGACACATTTTTTGAAGTGCGTGATGTGATTGGAAGGAATCATGGTAATTTGCTTGTTTATGAAATGATAATTGATTTTGATTCAACTTTGGAGGCAAAACCATCACGACAGCATGGTACCTTACAAAAATTATTTGAAAATTTCTTATTTCTGGCAAGATATGTCGATGATCTTGCTAAGATTGAGAATCTATTACATCGACTGGCTAAGGGGCAGAAGGATTCCACGGTGAACTCCTTGCATAAGTAAAAGACGGGGAAAGAGATGCGCATGAACATTCATATTGGGGACTATGAGGTAGATTCAATCATCTTTGATATAGGATCAGATGTTAATATTTTGACACAACAGACATGGAAAAATATGGGGATCCCAACACTGAGCTGGTCTCCTGTGCAACTGCGACTGGCTAACCAGGCCAGAGTAACACTGATCAAGTGAGTATTGCACCTTGTGGTGGAGGTTAAAGGGATGAAGACCTATGTTTATTTCGACGCGATTGAAGTTGTCTATGGAGGAGGCTCCTATCCCACATTGTTGGGGATTGGATGGGCCAATGATAGTATGGTAGTGATCAATTTTAAGAAGCGCCTAATGACCTTTGAGAATCAAGACATTAGAGTCATCAATCCGATGGATCTAAATGAAGGGTGAAGGTATGTTGAGCCAGTGAAGGATGAAGTCGTTAGGGGATGGGATCATGCATATAACATTTCAAAATATTATGTCCATCCAAATGCTAATGGGGAACTCGGTTGGCACAGTGTTAGCTTTGCGTCTTTTGATTAGAATGATGCCTTACTTAACTGGAAGAATCACTTGCATGAGGTGTTACTAAGAAAGTGCAAATTGATTACACAATCATTGTGTCACGTCGCGACTGAGACCATTAAGTTACCAATTTATGAAGGACTTCCTATGTTATCTCAGTTTCTTGTTGAATTTTAAGATAAGGTGTTAGAACCATAGTGATTGTTGGTGTTGGAGGAAGAAATGAAGGCTACTCCAGCATGTTGGTGGGAGACCCATAAGAAGTCGATCACTGGATGGTCACAATGTCGAAGATTGATGATAGTTCGCTTTGGAGATGCAGAAGTGTACCATGCTAGAAGGTGCGATGGGTGGAATTGTTAGATTTTTAACATTAAGCTTAGCATAACATTAGGATCTTTAACTGAGAGAACAACAAGCACATCAATCAAACACAAGAGACAATGAACACAATTTTTTTCCTCAGGGAAACCATAAATGGAGAAAACCCTACAACTTCCTCAGAGATAGAATCAACACCAAAGTAAAACCCAAAAACAGTAAGTGATCTCCCGACAGCAGTAACCTTCTTTCTATCTAGCCCCAGTGTCTTCTCCTTTCTCAACTATGCGCTAAACTTGAGTGTGTGTGAGATGTGTTCTAAATAGAGAGTCCATCTCTCTATTTATACTAATCCTAACATGACTAAAACCGTACTAGGGTCGACCTCTCTAGGAGAGTCTAATAACCCTAGTGCCCCGAAACTGCGGGGACTTTAACCCTTAGACAATAGGAGGGTTACCCACAATGACTTGACATGACTTATTTACAATATAGATCCTCCCGATAGGAACATCGGGGCATGACATGAAACAAGTACATACTAGAATAAACATCAGGTTACAATAGATAAGAAATACAAGTAAATACATTCTAAAGTTACAATTACATCAACACTCCCTCTTAACTAGGAAGGTATTCTCTCGACACAATTTTCATCACTGGTCTTCTTCTCTAGATCATCTCATCATATGTATCTTCAATTCATCTTTGTCTTCAAGTCATCTTCATCTTTGGATCTGGATCATCACTCGATCTGGATCATCATCACTGGATATGGATCATCACTCGATCTAGATCATCGTTGGACATCATCACTGGATCTAGATCATCACTCGATCTGGATCATCACTGGACATCATCACTGGATCTAGATCATCACTTGATCTAGATATCACTGCTGGATCATCATTACTGGATCATCATGGGTGTTATCTCATGATTCTTATCGTCACAGGAAGTTCTACAGAGCCAACCCCTTTTCATGATGGTTGTAGGCCTAGCCTCCATGTAGGTCTTCTTCAGCGCTTATATCTGACACCAAGTCAAAATGGCCTGTCCAGCACTTGCATTTGACCTACTCGTCAGAAAGGCATGCCCATCACTCACATCTAATCATGTAGGAACCAATCCTACAATCACATCAGAAAGGCCCAGCACTCACATTCACTAGCATGATAGGACACAACTACTATCATCTATGAAAAGGCCCAGCACTTACAACCACCAGCATGATAGGACACAACTACTATCATCCGTGGAAGGGCATAGTACTCACATCCACCAGCATGGTAGGACACACATACCACCATCTGTGGAAAGGCACAACACTTACAATCACCAGCATGGTAGGACACACCTACTAGCATCTGTGAAAAGGTGCAACAATCACATCCAACAGCATGATAGGACACACCTACTATCATCTATGGAAAGGCCAGCACTCACATCCACTAGCATGATAGGACACACCTACTATCATCTATGGAAAGGATCCGCACTTACATCTAATCATGTGGGAACACATCCCTTAGTCACATCAAAATGGCTCTCAGTCCCAGACTGAGGGTTCCTAGTACCTCACCAGGTAGCTCCATTCCAAGAATGGCGGTAGCCCTTATATCTGACACCAAGTCAGAATGGCCAGCACTCACATCTGACATGGAAGGAACCTAATCCTTTAGCCATGACAGAATGGCTCAGCCCTTACATCTGATCAAGTGGGAACACATCCCTCTATCACATCAGAATGGCCATGCACTCATATTTGATTATGTGAGAACACATCGCACAGTCATATCAGAACGACCCTTAGTCCCAGACCAAGTGTTCCTGGTACCTCACTAGGCAGCTCCATTCCAAGCATGGCAATAGCCCTTATATTTTATCATGTAGGAACCAATCCTACAGTCATGTCAGAATGGCTCAACACTCATATCTGTCATGGAAGGAACCAATCCTCTCACCGTGACAGAATGGCTCAACCCTTACATCTGACCATGGAAGGAACCAATCCTCTCACCATGTCAAAATGGCTATGGGTCTCATCATTTTCCCTTGGAGGAAACCTCGATCTGGAGAACACCAAGCTTCTCCCTGAAGTACTTGAACGTCACCCTAGCCAATGGCTTCGTAAACACATCAACTATCTTTTCCTCCGTCACAACATACTGGAGCTTTACTGCTCCCCTCTGCACCATATCCCTGATATAGTGATACTTGATCTCGATATGCTTCGACTTGTCATGGAACACTAGATTCTCTGACAACTTCACACAACTTTGGTTGTCACAATGTATACAAGTAGCATCCAACTGGATATCAAATAAATCAGACAGTAGCTTCCGTAGCCATACTGCCTCACAACTAGATGAACAAGCTATGACATACTCTACTTCAACTGTACTAAGTGCCACATAGGATTGCTTCCTACTAAACCAAGAGATCACACCTGATCCCATATTGAAGCAACACCCTGAAGTGCTCTTCCTATCAATGGCACTGCCTGCCCAATCTGAATCAAAATAACCCTCTAGGTTAATCTTTTGATTCACCTCGTACTTGAGCCCATAATCAATTGTACCCCTCAGGTACCTCAGAATATGCTTTGCAGCAATCAAGTGAACATGTCTCGGATCTGTCAGGAACTGGCTCAAGGTGTTCATTGCAAAGCAATTATCTGGTCTCATGTTCGTCAGGTACATCAAGGATCCAATCATCTGATGATACATCATAGCATCAACCATCTCTGATGAAGCATCACTCAATAGCTTCAGGTTTGATGCCATAGGTGTGGCCATAGCCTTGCATTCCATCATCCCAAAACTCTTCAAGATCTCTAGTGTATATTTCCCTTGTCCCAAGGAAATCCCATTTGCATTCTACCACACCTCCATGCCTAGAAAATAATGCATCATACGTAAGTCCTTTATTTTGAACTCGGCAGTAAGCTTCCTCTTCGTATCAGCAATCAACCCATCCATACCTCTTACAAATAGATCATCTACATACAGTAACAGCATCACTGGGTTGCCATCTTCAACCTTGTAGTAAAGGTTGGAATCTGCTTTACTCCTAGTAAAGCCTAAACTGGATAGAAAGCTATCAATTCTGCCGTACCAAGTCCTGGGTGCCTGTTTCAAACCATACAGGTCTTTCTTTAATCTACATACATGAGACTCTCTGTCATGTGTCTCAAAACCGAGCGGTTGCTCCACGTACACTTCCTCTTCCACTACACCATTCAAGAAAGCAGTCTTGACATCCATTTGGTGTATCTTCCATTTCATCACTGCAGCCAGAGCAAGTACAGATCTGACGGAAGTGTATCTAGCTACAGGTGCAAAGGTTTCTTCATAGTCTATTTCTTCTTTCTGGGAGAAACCACGAGCAACAAATCTTTCCTTATATTTCTCTATACTACCATCTGCAGCATGCTTGATCTTGTAGATCCATTTGGAAGTTACAACTGATTTCCCTTCTGGTCTTGGGACAACATCCCAAACATCATTCTTCATGATCAACTGATACTCTTTGATCATAGCATCCTTCCATTCTTTCCGTTCTGCCGCTTCTTCATAATTGGAAGGTTCTTTATCAATGAAATCACATAGTAATGCTACATACCCGGAGCAGGATCTGGTCCTCTTTCTTTCTTTGTGATTCTCTTCTAGAGCCCCATATATTTCCGCACCTTGGATAAATTCTCATACCCAAGCAGGTTTCCTCTTGTGAGGATTCTTTTCCTAAGGTGGATCTACAGGTCTTTGTGGTTCTTCAAATTCTCGATCTTCTTCTTGAGCATCTTCATTCATTTTTGTGTCATGATTCCTGGGTGCTTTTGCTTCTTCATATTCTTCAGTAGGTTTCTTTTTGGATTTGTTGTAAGTTGTGTCTTCATCAAATTTCACCTCCCTACTGATATCAATCTTCTTGAATCCTAGGAAGTATATTCTGTAAGCCTTCGAGTTTTCAGAATATCCCACAAATATACCCTTCTTACCTGAAGGATCTAATTTTGTTCTCTTCTCTCTTGGAATGTGGATATACACAAGACAGCCGAATATTCTGAGATGGTGGACTTCTGGTCTCTTGCAGAAGAAGACTTCTTCGGGAGTCTTGTTCTTGAGTACTCTATGTGAAGTACGGTTATATACATACATCGTTTTTTTAGCGGCTTCCGCCCAGAGATGCATAGGAAGATCTTGATCATGAAGCATTGTAGCTTCCATGATAGTTCTATTCTTCCTTTCTGAAACCCCATTCTATTGTGGATTATAAGGAGTGGACAACTCCCTCTTAATCCATGAGTATTTGTGTAGCTCTTTGAATTCATTTGAAGTGAATTCTTCGGCATTGTCTGATCAAAAGGTCTTGATCTTCTTTTCAGTGTGATTCTCGATCAAGGCTTTGAATTCCTTGAACTTGTTGAATACTTCATCTTTTCTCTTTATGAAGTAAACCCATGTCTTCCTAGAAAATTCATCAATAAAAGAAACATAATATGCATACCCGCTTAGTGAGCTTGATGACATAGGACCGCAGACTTTCTAGAGTCTAGCTTATAGGAGGATTCCCCACTTCCTTTTATTGGATACTGGTAGTCATCTCCTAGCTTCACCTTGTGAGGTGATTCATGTTCGGACAGATTCACAAAGGATTCCTTGAATCCTGTCATATGCTTGGAAGCCCCACTATCCATAAGACAATCAGTGCTTCCATGAGTAATGTTTCCCATAAGAGCGGAAATCGAAACATATTCATCTTCACTGGAAGAATCTTCACTTTCATATCTGGTTTTCTTCTTGGAAGGTTCATCATCCTCTGCAGCATGAGCATGATTTCTTCTCTTGTTTCCCTTCTTCTTATGAGAATTAATATTGTTTCTAGGACAATATTTTGCAAAGTGTCCTCTTTCATCACATGTATAACATATCAATCTAGATAGGTCCTTTCTAATGTTATCTTTATGGTAAAATTTCTTACCTTTGGAGTGATGAGGGTTTCTTCTGCCTTTCTTGGAGTGAACTATGAGGGCTTGATCTTCACTTCCCATATTCTCTTCTCAAGCTTCTATCCGAGCTTCTTCTTGAGAGCATTTTTCCCATAGTCTGCTGAACTTGACTAAATTCTTTCTGGCACAGATTCCTTGAATGAATGAATCCCATGACCTAGGGAGGCCATTCAGTGTTGTCATCACAATTTTTGCAATATCCACTTCTTCATCTGTAGCTTCTAGTTGTTCTTTGATCTGGGAGACCCTTGTGAAGTAAGACTGGATGGTCTTAGCATTCTGGATCTTTACATTCTTCAATTGATTCCTTAGAGTCATCTTTCGATTGATGTTCTTCCCTTCAAATAGTTTGGTTAGGGCATCAAACATAGCTTTAGGTGTATTGAGAGAGGACACCTATGGGATGAGGTGATCCTTGATAGAATCAGCAATGATTCACTTTTCCATAACCAACTTATTCTTATGTAAGGCCTTTGCCTCATCTCCCTCTGGAACTGGAACCTCCTCACTGACATAGGAGTCCAACTCATTTTCTTCCAGGACCAGGGAGATCCTATACTTCCAAGCTCAGAAGTTATCAACTCCCTCAATATTTTCATCCAGCTTTACATGATGAGACATCTTAACTGAGAACCTCAAATGGAAATACAAAATATTTAGATCTTACCAGGTGAAGATGTCAGATCTGGATTTGGAGCTGAAAATCCTGCAGCGCTGGTTCAGGAGCAAATTAGGGTTTTGCTTTTCTGGAGTTCTATCCAACCAATTACTTTGAGTTTTATCCCTAACTTCGATTTTAGGGAGGAGATCAATCCATGCCTGGGCTCACTGAAAAATTCCTCTTCTGTGAAAAGCCCTAATTTTTGGCAGTAGTGTCGGGTCCAAAATTGAAAAACCTCAGAATAGGATTTTTCTTCGACATAAAGATGCGCCCTAGGGAGGAGAGTTATTACAACCTTCTTTTGCTGAAAATCTATGGAGAGAGATCCACAAAGTAGGAAGCCCTAGTTCCCATAGTTGCATAGTGTATTCTTCTCAGGTTAGCTTTGATACCATGTTAGATTTTAAACATTAAGCTTAGCATAACATTATGATCTTTAACTAAGAGAACAACAAGCACAACAATCAAACACAAGAGACAATGAACACAATGTTTTTCCTCTGGGAAACCATAAATGGAGAAAACCTTGCATCTTCCTCAGAGATAGAATTAGCACCAAAGTAAAACCAAAAAACAATAAGTGATTTCTCGACAATAGTAACCTTATTTCTATCTAGCCCCAGTGTCGTCTCCTTCCTGAATTATGCTCTCCACTTGAGTGTGTGTGAGATGTGTTATAAATAGAGAGTCACGCTCTCTATTTATACTAATCTCGACATGACTAAAACCCTACTAGGGCCGACCTCTCTAGAAGAGTCTAATAACCCTAGTGCCCTGAAACTGTGGGGACTTTAATCCTTAGACAATAGGAGGGCTACCCACAATGACTTGACATGACTTGTTTACAATATAGATCCTCTTGATAGGAACATCAGGGAATGACATGACACAAGTACATCTTGGAATAAACATCAGGTTACAATAGATAAGAAATACAAGTAAATACATTCCGAAGTTACAATTACATCAACAGGAATATCCCTAGAGATCATCTGATTGATTTTCAGACTTTGTGGGTATCACGACCAAAGGATGAGTGGGTCCATGTGTTATACACCTGAGTGGCACCTCTCCGTTCGAGTGCTGATATCCCTCATGTCGGCACACAAAAGGACACTTATAGATAGAGGTTTGCCCTTGACACTATAGCTTGGCTTGTCATGAAATACATTCTACCTTCATCCAGCTATTTACTTTGCCATTTAGCCATGTTGGGATGTATTCACGACTCTCATTCTTGACAACTCGCGAGTCATTCGCGAGTCTCCTTCACAGCAAGTCGTGAATCCTTGTATTCGCGGGTTGCGCTTATACAGAGTCGCGAGTCATTCGCGGGTTGCTCTACTACATACCCGCGAATGTGCTCCTTAACATAAAAACACAAAATCACGCGCTAATGGGAGTTTAGTTAAGTCATTTTACTTAATCTCCCTAACTGCTACAACTTCCCCAACCTTCGAGAACTGCCTTATTTCACCCATATAAATACAGGCCTTGGGGAGGGTTGTAGGGACTTACACTTTGGAGCAAAGTTATGCTGGTGGATTGTTTATAGAAGTCTTTGGAGCAGTGAAACTCAGAATCCTTTAGTGACAGAGGAGTCCTTGTCTCAGACATTTGGTTGTACTTTGAACTTTCTCATTGTTGATAATAAAGAGATTACTTCTTCCACATGTGTCTTATATATCTTGGTTTGATAATTGTTTATGCTTTAGTATTTCATATTTGAATTATCTAACCTGCTAACATATATATATGAATCATACTATGTTTGGAAGATTGTTTCTGAACAGGTGAAAGAGGAGTGAAACTTGAAGACTTTGGAAGTGGAGTAGATCGGAAGAGGACTAGCGAGGATCGAACGTCGTTTAACAAGTAGTTTCTTCTAACCCTCCTATTTCCTATTCTGCACTTTAGAAGTCAATTGTCTGCAAGTGTTTGAGTATGTTGGTAACCCCCGACCTACGATTATTAGGTGCATAATCCCTTACAACAGAACTGGCGACTCCGCTGGGGAAGCCTAGACTGCTGTAGGTCATTTTTTTTATCCTGACCAGTTTTGCTTTGAGTCTGCTTGTGGTTTGTTATCCTAGATCTTGCTTGTTTCAGCATTTGATAGTCTTAGGGGTTTTCTCTGTTTTTGAGAAAGTTTTGATACCCATTCGCGAGTTGTTCCATTGAACAGTCGCGAATATAGATTTGCATTCGCGGGTTGTTCCACTGAACAGTCGCGACTCATTCGCGACTTGCACTGCTAGACAGTTTCGAGTACTCCTGGAAACTGGGATTTTTGAGTAAAAGTTTGCTTGTTCTTTTTCCTGTTATAATTCCTGTTTTCTGAAAAGACTCTCTTTAAGAATGCTGTAGAGTGGTTTGAATACCTCAAGTGATCACATCTTAGTGCTTTTTGAAAGCCATTTGAGTCTTTTACTTGTTTTATTTACTGTTTACATCTTGGAGTATTCTGGCTTGTTTGGGTTGTTGGTTTAAGTGTCTTAGTCCAGATCAGTGATCAGGGTCTTGGGCTCTGTCTTTCCCAGTCTGCTTTCTGTCAGTTACTGGTTTGCACTTGCCTTTTTTAAGTCTGCAGTGATTTTGTGTCATTGTTTGCACCCAAGCTAGGGTTCCTAGCCTGCTTTTCTTGCTGGTCTTTTGGTCCTGCTTGCCTGTTTGCTTCAATTTGTGGTTTTTATACAGTTTATAAATTTCAAGTTCACTCAAGCATAGTGCATTGTAGATGCATAGTAGTTTCTTTGAGCAATTTTTAAAGTGAAAACAAAACATAGTTAGTCTTTTGCATTGTGATTTTTGCATAAGTAGTGTTTGCTTCATTTTAAAAATATATAATCTCGGAAAATTACAAAAATATAGGTTTAGTTTCTCTTATTAGTGCTTTAGTTCATCAATACATATTTGAAAAAATGAAAAGAAGTTTGTTTTATAGTAGTAGTTTTCTTTGAATACACTTTGCTTTCATTTATTTCTTGCTGAGTCAAAACACCATATAGTATATCACTTCCGCTTCCTTTTGAGTAAGAAACAACCCTTAAAATAAACGCATAAATTAAAATTTATTAGTAAGTTTTTATTTCTAGGGGCCTTTCACCTACTAGCTTAGGCTAGACTTGTGGGCTAGGGAGTGTAAACTTCCCACAAGTTATAAACTCAGACGTAGTGGACCGTTCTTTAGGTAAATCCTTGATTCTATCACTGTATCTGGGAAGCTCCTCTCAAACGGGAGTTAAGCACTAGGCCGTGTGGAGGCTTGGACAGAGGGGATAACCCCCCGAATCCTTGTCAAAACGTAACCCAGGATTTTTACGCATTTGGGGATTCTGTCCTAGACAGAGTTTCGGGCTCAGCTACCCTGCCCATGCGTACGAGTTCGATTGACGACTGTTCCCCCAGACAGCTGGTATTGTCAAGGTAGCCTTAGTCTCTTGTCTCTTTAGGGTTCATACCTAGGTAAACTGGAAGGTTATTTCTGGTTCACCTCGAACGGGCTTGGAAGGTAACCCTTGTGGAAAGTGCAGGAGGGTGGTGGGTGATGCCTCTGCTTGTGCCTAAGAACCCCTCAAGGACGCCAAGTAATTGTTCATCAACTTTCTTCGGGAAAGCATATCTTTATAACCTGGTTTGATTGCTTGAGACTCTAGGATATTTTTAGTGTATACTCTATGGATTTGCTTATGCTTAGTTGACCTTAGGGCGTGTTTAAGTCAAATTTTTAATTCTGGAGGACCAACTAGTTAGAAGGTCAAGAAGGTTGAGAAACCTTCCTCCTCTTCATGCATTGGAGCCTCCACCTTTACCCCAAAGGCGGAGATTAGGCACAGACGGTTCTTTTGAACCATTAGGAGTAAGTGAGGTTCTTGGTGAACCGGAATTGATAGCTAACCGTTTTGATTTTGACACAGTCGAGATAGAAGAATTGTAGACTGATGAGTTTGCAAGAAATTTTAACTCTCCCTTGACTGATCTTAACGATCCTGTGATCGTCCAAGTTAGACCTTTTAGTTCACCAGTAGTAGGTGTCCCTTTGAGTAGAGTCATGTCTTCTGCGGAAGAGAGTTCTTTTGTGTTTACCTCAACCCTTCTGGTTGAAGGGGTACTACCTCCCCCGGTTAATGCCCCTAGATCTAGTTTGCCTTCTACCCCTTTGACTCCAGTGAGCCGAGTGGTTCAACCACCGGTTCACTCCAACATAGGAGGTATTTCTGGTAACACGGTTGCTGGGATTCCCAGTATACCTACCATTCCCTCTTCTTTCCCTTACACTACTCAGAGTGGTCCGGTAGGATCCTCGGCTTATGTCCAAGGATTTCCTTGGAATGGGGGGCATATCCCCCCATCCAGTCCATACGTAGGTCCACCTCCTTCATATGTAGGAGTGCAGTTTGGAGGCAACACCTCTTATGGGCAGAGCTTCCATACCCCTATTTCGGTCCCATACTCGAGCTCTCCCTTCTCTTTGTTTAGCGAAGGGATACCTGCTCTAGTTTTTCAGACCCCAGCTTCTATGGGGATGGCCCGAACCACTTACACTGCACCTCCCACCCAAAATCCGGTGGCCTACGAATGGAACCCGTTTCAAAGCAACCTTCCCAATTCAAAATCGGTGTTGGGGGGCAACCCCACCTTTACCTATGGGAATTCGGGGGCTGGACCCTCTAATCCCCAAGCTGGCACATCTAGTGCACCGATTAGGCCCAAACTTCATTTTCTGGCAACTTTAAACTTGCTAGAATTATCCAAATTGATGAATGACCCGATGAGGCATGACCCGTTGTGGCCACCTGTTCCCACCAAACTACCCTTGGACATCCCTAAGTTCGAAGGTAACGCTGGTGAAGATCCTGGGGCTCATGCCACCACCTTCCATTTATGGTGTTCTTCCAACTCATTGAATGAAGATTCAGTGATATTGAGGCTATTCCAGAGGACCTTGACTGGAACTGCGGAAAAATGGTACATTGAGCTGCCTTCTACTGCTTTTAGTAGCTTTTGGGACCTAGCTAGTGCTTTCCTTAGTCACTTTCAGCTTCCAGTTCGTTACGATTTCGGAACAGATTTGTTGTCCAATTTCAGACAAAACGAGGCAACCCACATCTCGGATCATATCCAAGAGTGGAGGAGGTGAAATATTCTAATCAAATCTACCATCCCTCCTGAGTTTCTATTAGAGTGGTTCCTTAAGTCATTGTTGCCATACATTTCTAAGGATGTTTCCACATCAAGAGTGACTAGTGAAGAAGAAGCCATACTCAGGGCCCAGCAGTTGGAATTGATTTATTCACAGTCTGGGATTCTATATGAAATTATCCCTGAGGCACAAAGGCCTTCACATGAGACCGAGAAACCTAAGCCTGGACCCCATGCCGATGGTGTGGTTGGGTCCGTAAACTCTCCCACTGTAGAGTCTTTGACAAAACAACTTCACCAATTGTCTGTCAAACAGTCTACGGCGGAGGCAGCAAAGGCTGCCCCCTCCTCCCAAAGTGCAAATGTTTTTGCACAAACCTCTTCAAAGGGCAATCAGCAGCCCGGCGAGAAGAAGAAGAAAGGTAAAAAGGGAGAGGGAAACCAAAACCAAAACAAGCAAAAGCCTGCAAACAATGCTGATGGGGGAAAAAAGGAAAAGAAGAAAGTCAAGCTCCCTTGTAATTTGTGCCAAGGGGACCACCTTACTCATCTTTGTCCCCTCATGGAACAAGCTCAGAAGCTGTTACAAGCTCAACCGCCGGCTGTCCTGAAGGATCCGTTTCCCCAAGGGTAGAATTTTGCTTCAGCTTCTACCGTAGTAGGGGGCACTCAAGCTTCCCCTGAACCCAATTATATCAACATGGTTACATCCTCAACTTTGTTACAAACCAGGAACAAAAACTATGAGAAAGATACCGATGAGAAGAGTAAAGCTGTAGTTGAATCTTCTAACCCTCTCACTATAGAGAAACCTGCGGAAATAATGCCAAAGATACCCAAAGGTGTCTTTAAGAAGACTTTGCATAACCCAAATGCCTGAGCTGCTTCTAACTACTCGGTGGTTGAAGACTTGGTCCGGACTCCGTGTGCAATGTCAACTTTGGAGGTGCTACAAAGCTGTCCTGCTCAGCGGGATGCCCTCTTAGCAGCTTTAGGTAGCATGGACTCTTCGAGTCTCTCAGTGAAATTTAATTTCTCTGATGTTAAAATTCGCCTCCCTTACCATGTAGCTCTATCGATAGATATTGTCCATGGTGGTAAGACCATTGGACGAGCAGTTGTTGATGAGGGAGCCTCTACTTGTGTTATGTCCCTGGCCTGTTGGAAAGCTCTTGGATCCCCAGAGCTGGTCCCATCAACCACTTTACTTACTGCTTTTGATGGAAGGTCTTTCCGTCCACATGGTATCCTACTAGCTTTTGAGATTAAGTTGCCTGGCAAAGCAGTGTCTGTTGAAGTCGAGGTGATTGATGCTCCATTGGACTACAATTTGCTTCTGGGAAGGAATTGGACTTATGCAATGTCTGCTGTTGCATCTGTTGTCTTTCATGTCGTGGTTTTTCCACATGAGGGCAAGCTGGTCACTGTTGACCAACTTCATTTTACTCGAAAAGGCCGCTTAGAGTCTAAAGATTCCACTGTGCCATTGGTTGATCAGGCCAAAACTGCTGCACAGAGCTTGGGGGCTGGAATGTACGCATCATTGATGGGCACATTTGATATTCCAGCTCCAGTCCTTTATATCGGTTCTACTACTGTAGGGAAGTCCATTGATTCGGTGGTTGATAGGACTGATCCTTGGGTCCTCCCAACACCTCGGGAACCGGAAGTGCCCTTATCTGCAGTGGAAGTGGCATATCAAGCTATTACCCAAACCACTGTAGATCCCATTCCAGATCCTCTTACAGTCTTAGATGATCTAGAAGAAGTTTATATGCCTGCATGGGCGAAAAACGCTGTACATTCCATAGATTGCTTAGACACTGTTTTACCTTCCGATGAAGATATTCTGGAAGCTATGTGTTCACGTGATAAGATATGTGAGGATCTTCATCACCGATCTTATTTCCTTCCAGAGCTAAGCAATATAGAAAACCAAGAGTTTCATGTGAGACTGTCGGATGATGTTGATACACCTGTCAACCCTTTACCTAGGGAAGGAGTGTTTGCTGAGGGGAATATGGCAAACATTTCCGCTACTATACCGATCAACATCTCTGTAAAGCCAGATGTCGTGGAAAATATCTATATAGGTACAAACTGCTCTCTAGAGGAGATTTCCATTTATACTGCCCTTTTCAAGGAATTCCGCGATATCTTTGCCTGGTCATATGAGGAGATTCCAGGCATTGATCCATCTATTGTTCAACATGAGATCCCAACCTATCCTGATGCTAAGCCAGTTCGGCAAAAAATACACCTTGTGAACCCGCGTAAAGCGGCAGCTGTGAAAGCAGAGGTTGAAAAGCTATTGAAAGCAGGTTTTATATATCCCGTAGCTTTGACTGAATATGTGTCCAACCCAGTTCCTGTTGATAAAAAGCAACGAACTATTCTCATTTGTACGGACTTTTGAGACCTTAACAAAGCCTGTCCTAAGGACAACTACCCTACACCGTTTATTGATCAGATCATAGATGTATGTGCGGGTAGTGAGGTATTCTCGTTTATGGATGGTTTCTTCGACTACAATCAAATCCAAATCAAACCGGAAGACCAACATAAAACTGCTTTTATTTGCCCTTGGGGTACATTCACGTATAGAAAAATGCCCTTTGGATTGAAAAATGCAGGGGAAACCTTTCAACGAGCCATGAAATTTGCTTTTCACGACATAAAATCCATTGTCGAGCCTTACCTTGATGATCTGCCTGCTCATTCTCGCAAGAGGATCCAACATCCAGATCATTTACGGTTGATTTTTGAGAGATGCAGATACTATAAAATTCGCTTGAATCCCCACAAGTGTGTTTTGTGCGTTGAATCAGGTAGATTGCTTGGATTCATTGTCTCTAGTGGGGGCATTCAGGTGGATCCTTTAAAAGTTGAGTCCATTGTAAATCTGCCTCCTCCTCGTTCACTTAGGCAACTTCAGAGTTTACAAGGAAAGTCTAACTTCCTTCGACGTTTTATCGTTAATTATGCCAAGATCACAAAAGGTTTCATGTGCTTGCTTAAACAGGACACCCCATTTGTATGGGATGAAACTGCACAACTCGCGTTCAAGGCATTGAAAAAAGCCTTGTTGTCGGCTCCTTTATTACACCCGCCAGATTATTCTAGGGATTTTTTATTATATCTGGCCGCGTCGGAGTCCACCATTGGGGTGGTGCTAGTTCAGGAGGATGACAAGCTCGTTGAGCATGTTGTCTATTATCTTAGCCGTGCTCTAGTTGGGCCTGAGCTTAAGTACTCCCAGGTCGAGAAGTTATCCTTAGCGGCTGTTTATGCTGTACAGAGGTTACGGCACTACATCTTACTAAGGACCACTACTGTAGTGGTGGATGTAAACCCTTTCCAATATGTTTTATCCCGATGGATTGTTGGGGGAAATTAAATAAGTGGATAGTCATTCTCCAAGAGTTTGACTTGGTTTTCCAATCCGCTAAATCCAAAAAGTCCTTAGTTTTTTCCGAGCTTATAGTAGAATTCCCTACGGAAGAAGATGTAGTGATTCAAGATGACTCATTCCCAGATAAGCACATCTTCCTTATATCCACCTCTGATCCTTGGTACGGAGATATTCTTATATATCTCCAAACTTTGAAGTATCCTACTGCTTACTCTAGGGAAGACCGATGCAAGTTACGCCTTCATGCTAAAAACTACCTCATAATAGGAGATACATTATATCGACGAGGGGTAGAGTCTGTCTTGCGTCGCTGCCTTACTCATGAGGAAGCGGAGTTTGTCCTAAATGATTCCCATAGCGGAGCGTGTGGGGGTCATTTATCTGGGTTAGGAACGGCCCAGAAGATATTACGTGCTGGGTATTTCTGGCCCACCATCTTTAAAGATTGTGTGGAAGCTGTGAAACACTGTCATCCATGTCAGCTTTAAACCAGAAAATGTGGTCACATCCTGCTCCCTTGTTTCCCGTTGTCTCGGTAGGCCCCTTCATGAAGTGGGGGATCGATTATATGACATGCAACCCAGCCTCAGCTGGGGTGCATAAATACATCATTGTCGCTGTCGAATATTTCACAAAATGGGCAGAGGCAATGCCTACTTTCAAAGACAATGGGGAAACATCAGCTTTCTTCGTGTTTAATCATATTATTGCTAGGTTTGGTATTCCCAAAGTGATTGTCACTGACCATGGCAGTCATTTCCAAAATCACATGATGACAGAGCTGACCACCATTTCGACAAGAACATTCTTCTCCTTATTATCCGCAAGCAAATGGTCAGGTTGAGGCTGTAAACAAAACTTTAAAAACTATACTTAAACGTACTATTGATGCAGCCCGTTCGAATTGGCACATCATGTTATATCCTGCTCTTTGGGATTATCGAACCAATGTCAAAACTGCTATGGGTTTTTCCCCCTTCCAACTTGTTCACGGGGTGGAAGCTATTACGCCGATTGAATGCGAAATCCCATCCTTGCAGATAGCTATTCATGTGCTACCTGACACAACTGAGCTTGAGGAACGGTTGCTCCATTTAGAACACCTTGATGAACAACGTAGAGATGCGTTGATTGCAAATCAGGCTCATAAGAATAGGGTTAAATCTCAATATGATAAAATGGTCAAACCTCGGGTTTTCTCTGAGGGGGAACTTGTCTTGCTCTGAGACCAAGATAAAGAACCCCTGGGGGCAGGAAAATTCAAGGCCATGTGGTTGGGACCCTATGTTGTGTCTAAAGTTTTGAGTAAAGGCGCATATGAATTAGTGGATTATGATGGGAATAAGCTGCCTGAGCCTAGAAATGGGCTCTACCTGAAGAAGTACTATTCCTAGGCTTAGCACTTTTTCTTGTATATTAATGTATGTATTTTTATGTACATTAGGTTGTCAGTTTCATTTTTTATACTATCTGCTGGTTGTTGCAGATGTCTTCCGAGATGTATGTAGGTTTTGCTGATGGCGCCAGTCGTCATACTTGTAACCTGGCTTCGGCAGCATGGGTTATCTATTCCCCTTCAGGACAACTTGTTGCCGCGGGTGGCGCTTGTCTAGGTCCTGCTTCCAATAATGTTGCTAAGTATAGGGCTGTAATTGAGCTCCTATGCGATGCTTTGTCACGAGGAATCACCCAGCTTGAAGTCCATTTGGATTCTCAGTTGGTTGTTTCCTAGCTCAGTCGAGCTTATCAGGTGCGTAATCCTACATTGTTACGTCAGTTCATGCAAATTCGTTTACTGGAAAGACATTTTGAAGTTATTACTTTTAACCACATTCCACGAAACCAAAATTCATTAACTGATGCATATGCTAATTATATTTTGGACTAGCATCTCACACACATTCCATAAAATATATAGTAAATACATAAGAAACATTTGTAAATAAGCTGACAACCAAACACAAATATATATATATGTAAATATCTATCATGGATAGGTCGAGTCTGATCCGTAGATCCCATCATGTACAAAATATACAAAAAGTGGATCATCATCCATCAAAATGCCTACAACTAAGCCTGCCCTCCATGGCGACTGGGATCTCCTTGGTCCTTGTGATATCTGTTCTCCCTGGCTTCCTCAGCCTCCTTGGCTTTGGCAGCCTCCACCGCATCCCTGTATACACATACTGCTCTAGCTACTCGTCTGAAAAGACGTAGCCAAGCCGGTGGAACCCCAACTACTGACTCCTGCATAACTACAGGGAGATGCTCTATCCGTCTCGTAGGTACTCGCTCAATCAGCCTGCCTAGCTTCGCCTCGAGTACTCTGATCAACCCTAGGTCTCCCCCTGCAACAGGACGTACGGAGGTACGTGGGTGCCCTTCAGGACAGACTGGTCCAATATCTGCATTTTGACACATAAATAGGGTTTAGACTTGTGCATATGTATATATCTTATCATTTGAAAATCCATAAAATTTGTATAATGATAAAAAATAAAAAATGACTTACCCATCTCTCCCCATGCTCCTCCTGGAGGGAGGACTAGGTCAGGATCACCTCGGAAATATAACCCAGCATATGGAAACTGCTCCAACACCGGCACCTACCGTTCCCACCATGTATAAAAATCATCATCATACATGCTATGTACTACATATCCTCCTCCTTGACGGAGGAAGATATCTCCCCACCGGTTCAGCCTCGACTGCTGTGGATGACGGACATGTAATGGTATAGCAGGGCTCATAGCTGGCACTCTCTCAAAGAAGAACGCTACCAGTATACTAGCATAGCCAAAGTTCTTCCGTCTTCCCCTCCTACAGTCGTACAATTTCCTCTTCATGATGGGGGCAATTCCTGTACACCAATCAAAGAGAGTACCTCTAAAGCATTCCACCGCCACTCTCATCTGAGTCCTGGTGGCCATGTGTAACCCTGCTAACCCTGAAAGTCTAACAATAGTACTGGCCAATGCCTGTAGTGTAAGATCCTGAATATCTGGAATGAGAATGCTGCTGCCTTTATTTTGAGTACCAGGCCTGCAGAATACATCGACATAGTTCTGGACACTCAACGGGTCTCCACCCCTGCCAGTTCCTTCCAGGTTCACCAGTGCTCCCCGATGTGACAACCCGGATATGAAGTAGATGTCTTGTGTGGTAAGCTCCAAAGTCTCACCCTGGATATTGAACATCCCCAGGTCATGGTCCCAATAATGGACTAAGAACTCTAATATGCGGACATTGGCCCGCATGGGCAATGTGCAAAAGAACTCGAGAAGCCCACTAGTCCTCAATGCTTGGATAGTAGGCGGGCTTTGGAGATCCGCTTGATCCATAGCTCCATGTTCCCTCTCTCTCCACTCCAGCACCATGTTTTTCCTGACAAAAACATACAATTTGATTCAATAGTCCATAATAAAATTTTAAAATATTTTCACTATTTTTAAAACATTTGACCTATCACGCAGCATTCACGACTGTCCATTGGGACAAGTCGTGAGCCATTCGCGACTTTCCTATGCAGCAACTCGCGAATGGAACTCATATTCGCGAATATTACGCTTAGCAACCTGCGAATACATTTTGCCACATCTTAGGTTGATGAATAATACTGAATTAACCTCTAAATTAAAAATTTGTTTGGATCAAATTAAAGAGCTAAGGGTGTAGATTTACCTGAAGCTGACGGTTTCTGAATCTGACGGTCCAATTGTCCACAGCGATCAATCAAAGATAGAGGGTAAACTTTCCTTTTTGGTTCAAAAAGTGCAAATGGTATGAAATGTTTTGATTTTCAATCTATTTATAGAAATAAAATTTCGTCAAGTGGGTCTTTTTATATAGTTTGAAATGACAATTGATTAATATCACCTTCTTTGTACCTTCAAATAGGTTTACCAACTTTTACAAAGTGTTGATGCTTCTATAGGGTGTTTTTTTCTCTTTCCAACACATGTTGGCATTTTATCACTCCACATTAACCTTAGTACTCAACATTTTTTTCCATGGACTATGGTGTTTTAAGCCATTAGTCCCTTGTCTCTACCATTGTTCTTCCGTGGCTAGGATCCCTTTTCATGAGTATCATTCTTATATGCCATTGCCATCCTTTGGTACTCATTCCGTCACTGTTTCAGGCCCAGGGGTTTCCTCATAGCTATTTTTCACGCCAAATAGAGCTTCTTATGAACCTCTTTTTACAAGCTATCCCTTTATAGGACTCCCCAACCTTATGGAGTTTTCTTTAGGCCCAGGTCTGACTCCTTCAAAACAGACTTGACTGCCGAGTTATCTCGTCCGTTCAAGCTCGTTAAGAATATGTGAATGGGCATCCGCATTGGTGGTAGGTTATCTGATTGCCCTTTGTCCATGTGTTGGATGAAATTTCGCAATCTTGGTATGTATCAGCTGAGTTGCTCAGAGAGATCACTACCTGGGAGGAATTGATGGTTTTCTTCACTCACACCTTCAATTTCACGGATTCCAATCCATATGTTCACAATGCGCTGCAGCTCATTCGTGATGTTGTTCTGAAGGTAGTATCGGTCGCATATCTAGTGGATCTGCAAGCACATTGTCAGATGCAGTTGATGATGGAATGTTATAATGTGACTGGAGGACTTGAGGATGATGGCAAACTGCAGAATATCAATATTATATAAATAGAAGGGATTCATTAGAGAAAATTTCAACTCAAAATGGGCCTCCTAAAATGAATTAATAAAATAATAGTTAAAATAATAAAATAATATTTATTAATTTTGGAAGAAGGAAAGAAAAAAACTACTTTTTTTGTTTGTATTTTTGACATATCTCCCCATGTTTTTACTCAAATTTTGATCGAGAGATCTCGTTGGATGCGGAATTAAATTCCGTATCCAATGAGTACCCACTCGACATACTTTTGACGGGTCTTGCTACCCCAAAAACAAAAAATACCTGAAAAAATGGAATGATGATGTCATGATTCTGTTTTTTCAGGTATTTCTTGTTTTTGGGGTAGTGGGGCCCGTCAAAAGTATACTGAGTGGGTACTCGTTGGATGCGGAATTAAATTCCGCATCCAACGAGCTCTCCTGATCGAAATTTGAGTAAAAACACGGGGAGATATGTCAAAAATACAAACAAAAAAAGTAGTTTTTTTTATGATACCTATCCCCAAATTTATATTAAACAAGTGTTTAAGACCTATACGGTATTTCAAATTTAAAGCAATTTCATTGGCTAACACATGATGACATGGAATTTGGATAAAAGTTAAAAGGCCCATTTTGAGTTGAAATTTCCTCTAATGTGGGATGTTGCAACACCTGACGTACCGATGGATCCAATGAATCAACCATTAAAGATCAAGAAGGTCAACATTGGGATGGAGGAGAACCTAAAATTTTCAAATGTCGGGGACTATTGGGATGAAGAAACGATGGCAAAGATAACAGACTTGTTGCATGAATTCCACGATTTTTTCCCTACAAATTTTTCTGAGATGAAGGGGATACTAGGATATTTAGGGGAGATGAAGATTCCATTGAAGCCATATGCGAAACCAGTAAGGCAAAGGCTGTATCGCCTGAATCCATGATACAAGGAGAGGTTCAAAGCTGAGCTTGATAGGATGCTAGATGTTGAAATAATTGAGCCAGTCTAGGAATCATATAGGATCAGTCCTATGGTGGTACAAGATAAGAATATGGTCGAGGTTCGGATTTTCTTTGACCTCAGAAAATTGAGTGATCTGTGTATGCATGATCCATTTCTGACGCCATTCACTGATGAGGTGCTAGAAGGAGTAGGCGGTCAGGAGATGTATTCTTTCACGGATTGGTTTTTCGGCTATCACCATATCAAGATTGCAAAAGAGAATCACCGCAAAAAACATTTGTTATTGAATGGGGTTGTTTCCAGTACATCGTGATGCGTTTTGGGTTGAAGAATGCACCTCCAATATTTTCCCATGTTGTTGTCGCCACATTCAAGGATTTTATTCATAATTTCATGCAAGTTTATATGGATGACTGGATAGTTTATGGATTTATCAGAGACGATCTGGAAAACTTGTGACTTATGCTGGAAAGATGTTGAGAACATGAGATCGCCCTGAATTAAAAGGTGTATTTTTGCACACCTTTTGGGATGTTGTTGGGTCACATCATTTGCAAGCAAGGAATTTTGGTTGACCCTACGAAGATTGCGCTAATTTTGAGCTTTTCACCACCTACGAATGTGAAGATGCTTAGAGCAACGTTGGGGCACACAAGGTTGTAACATCCCGGTTTTGACCCCAATGCATTAAATATACATGATATATATATTGTAATTAAACATGGTGTGGAGCTAAAGGAAAAAGCCCCACCATCGATTTGGTTTTGTTATGTTTGGCGATTGGAATTGTTGGCGATGGTATATCATGATATACGACACATAATAGTTTTGGTATCATGTAAATATGCATTTTTAATTAAATGAACCCCAACCAACTATGTCAATGCAACAATATTGAAAAGGGCATGATTTTCCCAGGGATAAGGGGGGGCTTGTTAAACTTTGAACCTATGTGCAAAAGCCATGTGTCAACCACCCATTAAATACTTCTACTGTTAGTTGGGGGCAGTTATTGCTGGGTAGTGGTGGGTGGCAGGTTGCCCACACACACACTCCACCACTTCACATGGGAAAGGGATTCTTGGAATCTCCCACTCTCTCCATCATTTTGGCCCATCTTCACGCAGAGGAACTCTCTCTCTCCGTCTTCACGCACAGGATTATTCCTGGTTTTTCCTTCACACAACGAACTAGAGGGGCAGCCTCAGGACACGATCTCTGTGTGCATGTTCTCCTTACAAATTTGTGTTTTGCGTACATTTTTTCCCCTATCCAGGAATGAGAATCAGAATTTCTCTTACGTTTTGGGACTGTGTAATGTTCCTGTCGCTTCATTGTGAGATGGGGCTATTGTTCTTTCCCTGATTTGTGGTTGCTGTTGTTTTCCCCACATTGTTTGTTTTTTGTGGGTGAAAATACCTTTTGGGTTTCTACTGAGTTGTTTTGGCCACGCTAGGGCCAAGAACAAATCTGAATCACTTTGCTTGACCTGAGCTACGTTCACCATTGTTGGGTTGTCACCCTGTGTTCTTTTGTTTTCTCACAAAGCCGTGAATCGCTTGTTTTGCTGCATGCAGGTAGTGGTTGGTCTTCAGATTGTATTGGAATGGGGATGAGGGCATGGCTTGCTTGAAAAACCTGGTGTGTTTGGGAACCACATAGATAGAGCTAGAGGGCTGGCTTTCTTCTCCACAACCCCTGAATAGCACTGGAAGGGAGGTTAGGGCCTGAGGGACTGTGTAGTAGAGACGAGATTGATTTCCTTGTGTTGGATGTGTGTATGGGTGTTCTAGAAGCCATGCTAGTTCTAGTGTAGGTGTCCTTTGCTCTGCAATGAGCTCACCAGCTTAGCAATTAGACTTTCCCAGCTCCTTGATGGGCTGATAAACCCACAGTGTTGGGTTGGATGATTTGTGGATGGCCTGACAAACCCAACTATGTTGGCTTGGCTGATCTGTTGTTTTGTGTATCCTTGGCTAGGTGTAAGAATTCTTGTTCCTTATTCCTTGGGGAATCATGCCCAGCTTGGGGGTGGCAGCGTTGTTGAGAGATTAAGGAGCACGCTGGCCTATGGTTGGGTGGAACGTTGCAGCAACGCAGCTATTTGCGGAACAGTTCTTATAAGATAAGTATTCTGACTAATTCATCTCTGTGTTTATATTACTGTTTAAATGGATTATAATGAACATTTTGAATGCATGAATGAATGTAGGTTTGCTTCCGTTGTGTATATGAATGATTATGCATCTTAGCAGGTTTTATGTTTTAAGCATTTTTATTTCAGTTTATATGTGTGTACATGTTCATGGGGCTAGTTTCCTGGGTGTTTAATGACATGGTAGCGTCCTCTTCACCAGTTAGAGGGTCAGGGATGTTACATTATGGTATCAGAGCCGACGTTATAGCATGGGCCTGAATGGGCCATGAAAGATCGGCTAGCAGAGGTAGGTTTCCTTCTACCCAACAAAGATAAAAAAATTATGACAGAAATCTTCCACAATTTTTTTTTAAGTTCCAAAACTGTCGGCTCATCGGAAAACTTAGTGGGAAGCTCTTCTGATGCAGCAGAGAGCTAGGTGGAAGCTCACCTGATGGAGGATAGTCGAACGAAAATTTGCAGAAAATTTTCTAAGTGTTCATCAGCCGTCGGTGGAGAATAGTGGATGTGGGAGCCGCAGTTTCAGCAGAGATCATCCGAAGACCGCCGAAACATCGGCTCAATTTAGTTGAAAGAACATCTGATATCAACTATCGATGATCAGCGAAGATCAGTTGATTGGATCACTGATGATTAGATGATGGAGTTGATGAAACATCACCGCCGTCAGATAAAATTAGTTGTTTGAGGAGCCAATGCGGCGGTGAACGTCATCGAAATTTAGTTAATGGAGTAGCCGCAGTGTCAGCGGAAAATAGTTAATGAAATAGCCAACGGAGCGTCGCAGGAAGAATATAAAGAGAATTTTTTTCAAAATTTTTTCTAAGTGATGAGGCCATTGGCAATCAGCGAAGATTATTTGATTAGATCACCAATGATTAGATGATGGAGTCACCGAAATGTCACCGTCGTTAGAGAAAATTAGTTGTTAGAGGAGACAACGCAGCGACGAACGTCGAGGAAAGTTAGTGGAAGAAACCGCTGAAACATCGGCTGAAAATAGGAGATGGGATCGCCGATAATTAGATGATGAAGGTGCCGATACGTAGGAAAAATAAAGGACAAGTTTACTAGATTGGATCGTCGATACGGCGGAGAAGGTTAGTGGGATGGAACACTGACATGCTGGATAATTATAGAGGATCGGACCACCGATGAACATCATCATTTAGTTGAACGGACCATCGATGAATGTCAGAAAATTTTAGTTGTTTGGGATTCCGCCATTGCGGTTGCCATGTGGACTAGCATTATGACGACTGGAAGTTCAACCACCGATGCTCCAGTCACCGACGTAGCGGAAACGTTTCGTTTTAAACCACCGATGCATAGTGTTTAGAGCCCCGATCCGCCGACGGGTGTTATGGTCCGCGTAATCCACAGACAGTTTGTTTCCCACTGTTGTGGCCGCCTAGAGAACTATCCACCTGATGAACAGTTGTTCCGACTACTGATGCAGCGTTATAGAGTTAGTTTCCTCCCTGATGTCGTAGGAGATAACGGTTCTGATCGTTGATACTGCATGCTGTGGTGATTAACTTTTAGATCGCCGACACACACAACATTCCTTGGCATCGTCGATAAATGGTTCAGGAACTTAGACGACCGAGGATCCGATACACTGAAAAATGTTAGTTGTTAGGGCCGCCGATGACCGCCGGAAGAAAATTGTCACTTGGATCGCTGAGTTGTCGGAGAATTAGTGGGGAAGAGATCCGATTGGGAAAAAGAAATTTTGGGTTTTTCCAAAGGGATTTCTCAGCGATTTTTTTTCAGTTGTTTTTCAGTGGATTTCTCAGTAGATTATCAGTGGACTACATGGCTGAAAAGGAATAAAATTATGTGTTTGTGCAAAACTATTATTTTATGATTTTTCCAGGAGGAGGTAAGTATTTATGTTTTTTAATCAATGTTATGCATTTGACAGTTGTGTTACTAACACGTTTGAAAAATCATAGACACCTTCAAGGGAAGTATTAAACATGGTGTAGTTTGGTAAATAAGTGGTGGTTCAGTTATGAGAACCCATGACATATATGATGCTCAGGATTCTTACGAGCATGCGGGAGATGCCATGGGAGAAAATTTCTGAAATGGAAATGATGACATAGAGTCTAACGGAAGGAGATTCCAAGAGACACCATCAGATGTTGCAGCCACCATGAGAAGCTTGATTAAGGCCCAAGAAGAGCAGCATCAGTTGAATGTTGCTATGTTGCAGATTTTGACAGACTTACAAAGAAATATAGACTCTAGACGGGGTACAACAAGACCGGAAGGAAGTAAGAGCAGTACTAGGAGAAGGAGAAGGACTTCCAGTGGGTCATCTGACTCTGAAGAATCCAGTGGGGATACAAGCTCACCTTCTCATAAAAGAAAGAGAAGGAGACACCATAAGGATCACTCTCATGATGAATTTAAGAAGGCTAAACCTCCTACATTTGATGGTGAGGTAAAGACTAGACAAGAGGTTGAAGCTTGGCTTCTTGGGATAAATAATTACTTACAAGTTCAGGATTATTCGGGAAACATGAAGGAAAGAGTTTTAATATTCAATCTAAATGGAAGAGCACCCATTTGTGGGAACACTTCAAGAAAGTAAAGAGGATCAGTGAAAGGAGACTTAAGAGGAAATAGTTCAAGAAGTATTTCAAGCAGAAATACCTCTCTTATAGGTATTATGATGACAAGATTAAGGAGTTCCATGAGCTGAGATTGGGACAACAGACCATGGAAGAGTATGCAAATAAGTTCTTGGAGTTGTTGAGGTATGTCTGGTACATCAGGGATGAAAAAGTGAAGGTCCACCAGTTTCTGAATGGATTACCTCAGTCTTACAAAGACAGGACTGAGTTTTACGAACCTAGAACTCTTGAAGAAGCAATAAGGAAGGCTAAGTATTGCTATGAGAAAAGCAAAGGTAAACCTGATTACCATAAGGCATGGAAGGATAGGAAGAATGAGAAGTTTGACTAAAGAAAGAAAGGTTTCAAACCTTCTAGATTCAGGAATCAACAGAAGCATCCATCCCAAGCTGCGAGTAATCCAGTTGGAGTGATAGGAGAAAATCCCAAAGATCCACAACAGAATAAAAGACCACTCAAATGTTGGAAATGTGAAGGACCCCACTTGCATAGATATTGTCCACTCGAGAATGAGAGCGCAAGACCAGCTTAAAACATTCAAGAAGTAGAAACGGTGGGTCAAGTAGCAAGGGAAGTGCTTAGGATTTATGCAGCACTGGAGGACCGCCAGGCATATCACCAGTCAACTGTGGTTGAAGTTGCACGTAAGATTGTTGAGCAATCTGTTTCAATTTTGATTGACCCTGGTTCTACTCATATTTACATTACTCCTAGAGTAGTGGAGATTTGTGCTTTTAAGAAAGTAAAGCATAGGAAATATTTTTTAGTTCAGCTAGCCACTGGAACTAAGAGAAAGGTCAGTGAAGTGGTAGAGAAATGTCCATTGGTCATGGATGGGTTGGTCACTTGTGTAGATCTGAATGTTCTACCACTTGGCTCCTATGATGTTCTCATTGGAATGGATTGGTTAGAAGCTCATAGGGTAAAGCTTGATTGTTATAACAAGACTTTTGAATGCATGGATGAAGAAGGAAACCCAGTAGTTGTGAAAGGTATTCCAAAGGTGATTTCAGTAAGGCAGGTTTTAGCAATGCAGTTGAAGAAGTTCTGTAGGAAAGGTTTTCAGTTGTACGAAGCTCATATTTTGGAGCCAAGAGGAGATGAAAATCCTATGTTGGAGGACTACCAGGTGTTATAGGAATTCAAGGATGCGTTTCCTGATGAGATCCCAGGGCTTCCTCCAAAGAGGGACATTGATTTCACAATTGAAATTATGCTAGGATCAGCACCAGTGTCCAAGACACCCTACAGAATGAGTACACCGAAGATGCTAGAGTTGTTGGAAAAGAAGTATATCAGGCCGAGTGTGTCTCCTTGGGGAGCACCAGTTTTGTTTGTAAAGAAGAAAGATGGTACACTCAGGTTGTGTATTGATTACAGATAGTTGAACAAGGTTACTATGAAGAACAAATATCCTTTGCCTAGGATTGATGACCTCTTTGATCAAATGAGAGGAGAAAAGGTATTTTCCAAGATTGACTTGAGGTCTGGTTACCATCAGGTGAGAATCAAGGATGAAGACATTCATAAGATAGCCTTCAAAACAAGGTATGGACATTATGAGTTTTTAGTGGTACCATTTGGTCTCACAAACACCCCAGCTACATTTATGTGCCTTATGAATAGTGTCTTCAGTAGGTATTTGGACAAGTTTGTTCTATTTTTCCTTGATGACATTCTTGTTTATTCTAAGAATGAGGAAGAACATGAAGAGCATTTGAGGTTGACATTGCAATTGCTTAAGGAGCATCAACTGTATGCAAAGGTGAGCAAGTGTGACTTATATAGAGGCATAATTCAATATTTGGGTCACATTATCTCTGAGGAGGGTATATATGTGGACCCTGAAAAGATTGAGGCCATTATGAATCGGCCTACTCCAAGAAATGTGACATATGTAAGATCTTTTATGGGACTTGCAGGATACTACAGGAGATTCATTGAAGAATTCTCCAGGGTTGCACATGCCATCACTTCTTTGAAAAAGAAGGGGATAAAGTTTTAATGGACATCAAGGTGTGAAGAAAGATTCCAACAGTTGAAGAATATAAGATTCCAACAGTTGAAGAATATTCTCACCAGTGCACTAGTATTGAAATTTCTAGATCCAGAGAAAGATTTTGTGGTGTGTACCGATGCACGCGGACAAGGGCTTGGAGGAGTCCTTATGCAAGACAACCACGTGATAGGTTATGAGTCGAGAAAGCTGAAGGAGCATGAGAAGAACTATGCAACTCATGATCTAGAGCTTGCACCGATAGTACATGCTCTCAATATGTGGAGGCATTACTTGATGGGTAGAATATTTGAGCTCTGGACAGACCATTGTGGTCTGGAGTATTTATTTGATCAACCTACTCTGAATGCTAGGCAAGCGAGATGGCTGGAGTTTTTGAGTGAGTTTTTTTTTGAAATCAAGCACATAAATGGAAAAGAGAATAAGGTAGCTGATGCAATCAACAGGAAGGTGCATGAAATGCATGTGGCATCTCTTAGTATTTGCTAATAAGATTTGAGGTAGCAGATTGTTAATCATACTGTCGGAGATGAAGTGTATGAGCTGGTAAAAGACAAGTTGCAGCAGCAAAGTCTTCAGAAGAGGTATGAGGGATATAAATTGGAAGAAGATGGAATTCTTACTTATAAGGGTAGAATTTAGATTCCAAATGTAGCATATTTGAGGAGAGTTGTTATGGATGAAATCCATCAAACTCCGTATTTTGGTCACCCAGGATACCATAATACAATTGCTACCGCCAGAAAGTAGTACTTTTGGCCAGGAATGAAAAAGGATATGGCTGAATACATTTCAAGGTGCATGAAATGTCAGCAGGTAAAGGTTGAGCATCAACACCCAGCAGGTTTGTTGCAGCCTTTTCCAGTTCCAGAATGAAAATGGGAATTTATTTCCATGGATTTTATTACAGGATTTCCGATGACTTGGAGACAACATGATTCCATCATGGTTGTGGTGGAAAAATTGACTAAGGAAGCACATTTTATATTGGTGAATTCTACGCATAAGACTAATGACATTGCAAATATCTTTATGAAGGAGATTTTCAAATTGCACGGATTGCGTAAGGCAATAGTTACTGACTGAGATGTCAAGTTTACTTCCAATTTCTGGAAAGGGTTATTTGCATATTTGGGTACAAAGCTAAGCTTCAACACTGCATACCAGCCTCGGACAGATGGGAAGACAGAGAGAGTTAATCAGGTGCTTGAAGATATGCTTCACATGTATGTGATGGACAAACCAACCAAGTGGGAAGATTACTTACACTTGGTAGAGTTTGCTTATAACAATGGACAACAGGTATCCTTGGGGATGAGTCTGTATGAAGCTTTGTATGGGAGAAGGTGTAGGACACCTGTGACTTGGGATAATCCAGTGAACAGGGTTGTGATTGGACCAGAATTGCTCAAGGAAATGGAGCAAGAGGTTGTGAAGATCAGGCAGAATCTGAAAGTAGCACAGGACATACACAAAAGCTATGCAGATAAGCATAGGGTGAATTGGGAGTTCAGCATTGGAGATCATGTTTACCTTAGAGTGAGGGCAAGGAAGAGTTCCTTAAAGCTTGGGAGTTGTGCCAAGATGTCACCAAGATATTGTGGGCCGTTTGAAGTGCTTGAAAGAATAGGGCCAGTTGCATATAGACTTGCATTGCCTTCTAGCACTAGAGCTCATAATGTTTTTCATGTTTCTTTGCTTAAGAGATATGTACATGATCCTAACCATGTGATAAATTGGGATGTGATTCAGGTGGAATGAGAGGGAGAGTTCCAAATTGAGCCAATGCGTATCCTCGACAGGAAGGTCACAATGCTCCAGAACCGAGCCATAGGGTAGGTAAAGGTGCAATGGGAGCATTATGGACCTGAAGAGGCTACGTGGGAGCTGGAGGATGCCATGTGATTGGCACATCCATTTTTGTTCAATCCCGCAGAATACTGAGGCGGTACCAGTGTAGCATTTTGTTCAAATTTTGTAAAGCACTGAGGACAGTGCTATTGAAGGGGGAGGGGAATGTAACATCCCGGTTTTGACCTCGATGCATTAAATATACATGATATATATATATATATATATATATATATATATATTGTAATTAATCATGGTGTGGAGCTAAAGGAAAAATACCCACCATTGATTTGGTTTTGTTATGTTCGGTGATTGGAATCGTTGCCGATGGTATATTGTGATATACGACACATAATAGTTTTGGTATCATGTAAATATGCATTTTTAATTAAATGAACCACAACCAGCTATGTCAATGCAACCATATTGAAAAGGGCATGATTTTCCCAAGGATAAGGGGGGGATTGTTAAACTTTGAACCTATGGGGAAAATACATGTGTCAACCACCCATTAAATACTTATGTTGTTAGTTGGGGGCAGTTATTGTTGGGTAGTGGTGGGTGGCAGGTTGCCCACACACACACTCCACTAGCAGACTCCACCACTT
Source organism: Pseudotsuga menziesii (assembly GCA_001517045.1). NCBI lineage: Eukaryota > Viridiplantae > Streptophyta > Pinopsida > Pinales > Pinaceae > Pseudotsuga > Pseudotsuga menziesii. Next base: position 162,227 of record LPNX011020210.1, read on the forward strand.
CACGTGGGCAAGGGATTCTTGGACTCTCCCAATCTCTCCATCATTTTGGCCCATCTTCATGTAGAGGGACTCTCTCTCTCTGTCTTCAAGCACAGGATTCTTCTTGGTTTTTCCTTCATGCAGTGAACTGGAGGGGCAGCCTCAGGACACGATCTTTGCGTGCATGTTCTCCTTAGGGATTTGTGGTCTGCGTAGATGTTTTCCCCTATCCAGGAATGAGAATCAGACTTTCTCTTCTATTTTGGGACTGTGTAATGTTCCCATCGCTTCATTGTGAGATGGGGCTGTTGTTCTTTCCCTAATTTGTGGTTGTTGTTGTTTTCACCATGTTGTTTGTTTGCTGTGGGTGCAAATACCTTTTGGGTTGCTTCTAAGTTGTTTTGGCCATGCTAGGGCTAAGAACAACTCTGAATCGCTTTGCTTCACCTGAGCTGTGTTCACCATTGTTGGGTTGTCACCCTGTGTTCTTTTGTTTTCTCAGAAACCTGTGAATCACTTGTTTTGCTGCATGCAAGCAATGGTTGGTCTTCGGACTGTATTGGAATGGGGATGAGGGCTTGGTTTTATTGACAAACTTGATGTGTTTGGGACCCACACAAATAGAGCTAGAGGGCTGGATTTCTTCTCCACAACCCCTAAATAGCACTGGAAGGGAGGTTAGGGCCTGAGGGACTGTGTAGTAGAGAAGGGACTAATTTCCTTGTGTTGGGTGTGTGTGTGGGTGTTCTAGAATCCATGCTAGTTCAGGTGTAGGTGTCCTTAGCTCTGCAATGAGCTCACCATCTTAGCAATTAGCCTTTCCTAGTTCCTTGATGACCTGATAAACCCACAATGCTGGCTTGGCTGATTTGTGGATGTCCTGACAAACCCAGCTGTGTTGTCTTGGCTGATCTGCTGTTTTGTGTATCCTTGGCTAGGTGTAAGCCTGCTTGTTCCTTATTCCTTTTGGAATCATGCCCAGCTCGGGGGTGGCAGCGTTGCTGAGAGATTAAGGAGCAAGCTGACCTATGTTTGGGTGGAACATTGCAGCGACGCAGCTAGTTGCTGAAGAGTTCTTATAAGATAAGTATTGTGACTAATTCGTCTCTGCGTTTATATTACTGTTTAAATGGATTATAATGAACATGTTGAATTCCTAAATGAATGTAGTTTTTCTTCTGCTGTGTATATGAATGATTATGCATCTTAGCAGGTTTTATTTTTTAAGCATTTTTATTTCAGTTTATATGTGTGTACATGTTCATGGGGATAGTTTCCTGGGTGTTTAATGACATGGTAGTGTCTTCTTCGCTGGTCGGAGGGTCAGGGATGTTACACCACCTATGAATGGTAGGAGAGTCCTCTTGTCACCACCTATGAATGTGAATATTCTTAGAGAAACGTTGGGGCACACAAGGTATTATCGCAAGTTCATAAGACATTATGTTGCGATCACAGATAGTATGGAAAAGTTATTGAAGAAGGATGTTGTGTTTCTATGGAGTCAAGAGTGTCAAGACAGTTTTGATATGCTGAAGGCCAATATGAATTCCACACCAATACTAGTATTTCCTAATTGGAACAAGGAGTTCCATGTTCATGTGGATGCATCGTCTGTTGCGCTAGGAGTGTTGCACGCGCAACTGGGAGAAGGAGATCTTGATCACCCAATTGCTTTCACTAGTCGAAAGTTGTCGTCTATGGAGAAGAACTATACAACCACAGAGAGAGAAGGTTTAGCGATGGTATATCCGCTACAAAATTTTAGGTATTACCTGTTGGGAGGTCATTTCAAGATGTTTACAGACCATTTTGCATTGAAATATTTAGGCAATAAGCTTGTGTTGGGGGGGAAGATATGTTGTTGGCTACTTCTCTTTCAGGAGTTTTATTTCGAGATAATTGTGAAGCCCGGTCGCTTAAATCCTGGCCCTGATCATTTATCCTGAATTGAGACAGGTGAGGAACCAACAAACATTGAAGATGGACTGCCAGATGCGCAATTGTTCATAGTTGATATGGTTGATGATTATTATGATCAAATCATTCAGTTCTTGGTGATGGGAACCACACTAGAGGACCTTACTACAAGTCAGAAGAAGTAGTTGGTTGTTAAGTCCTCATATTTCCAGTTGATCGGTGGAAATCTATATAAACTAGGACCAGATGAGATTTTGCAGGGATGTGTCCTATTGCATGACTAAGGGTAGATTTTGGCAAAGGCACATGCGGGATTTGCCGGTGTACACTATGGAGGTCGAGCTACTATGAGCAAGGTGCTTCACGTAGGGATTTGGTGGCACACTCTTCATACTGATGTGATGGATTATGCATGGACCTACGATGTATGTCGACAAACTGGAAAACCATCGAGGAGGGATGAGATGTTGTTGGTACCTCAGGTGAGATTGCAGTCATTTGATAAATGGGAGGTGTACTTTGTGGGACCAATCAACCCACCTAGGAAGATAACTGGTGCATGACATATCATTACAATGATAGACTATTTGACAAGATGGGCAGAGGTTGCACCGGTTGTGGATTGCACCACTGCGACAGTAGTAAGGTTCCTGTTTGACAACATTGTGACTTTGTTCAGGTTCCCAAGGATATTAATGAGTGGCCAGGGGAGTCACTTCATTAATTGCACAATCTTTGCATGTACATAAGAGCTTTAAATACAACATAACAAAAGTACCTCGTATCATCCACAAGCAAATGGGATAGTGGAGGCATTCAACAAAGTGTTTGAGCATGCGGTTACACAGGTATGTAATGCCAACTGGGCTGATTGGGATTTGAAAATTCCAGTAGTATTATGGGAATATTGTACCGCTTACAAAATATTGACGAGACATACACTGTTCAAATTGGTGTATGGACAAGAGGCAATCATTCTTGTGGAGTACATTACTCCAAGTATGCACATCGTAGTAGTGACGGGTATGGATGATGAAGTAGCGTTAGAAGAATGAATGGACCAGTTAGTATAGCTCGAGGAAGATCACTTTGTTGTGGGTTTTAACCAATGCGTTAAGAAGGATCGACCAAAGTCTTGGCATGATTGCCATACAAAGAACAAACAATTTCAGTAAGGAGACTTGGTGCTATTGTACGACAGGAAGTTCATGAAGCATCTAGGTAAGTTAGAAATGCATTGGATAGGTCCATATCTCATTAATTCCATTACTTCAGGAGGTGTATTTCAACTGCAACTGTTAGATGGAGCGATGATGCCTAAGCTAGTGAACGGTAGCAGGATGAAGCTGTCACATACCCCAAATTGCAAAAACATTTTATGTTTATGAAAAAATTATATTTTAATTTTATTGTAAAGTTTGTGATTATTGACCAAGTGGGGTCAAGGATGATTGTAATTAATTATGCTGAATATTTTATTAGTTAATAAATAAAAGATGAGACAAACGACTTAAGAAGGCTGTTGAATGAGTGTTTACTAGTCACTAGGTGGAATAGACTGGGGTGAGAGAAAATTGACACATGGCATCATCCTCAACCACTTCTAGTTGTTGCAGGGGCAAATTCCCTAATTTTGTGGTCATGTTCACCAAGAAAGTGGAATAAGAGCACATGGCTCATTAAGTGAAAAAATGACCAAAAGGCCTAGGCATGCTTATAATTACCCATCGAATTCAGTAGGTGGTGGTGAAAAATATTGACTTGTGAATTTTCTGAAGTGAAAAGTTTGCACAAGAGATTCGATGGAAGGGAAAGGAATAAGTGGTTTTGAGTGTGAAATCTATTTAAAGAACTAGTGCAGTTGATTTGCTGAGTTCTTTACTGCAAAAGGCATAAGTATTACTGTTGAATACTTTTGTGGAGTTGTAGGGGTTTTATAACCCATCTACTCACCCAGTGGTTTCAACCAGGATGACCAGTAGAAAGGCTTGAGGGTACTAAGACAAGTAGCTAAGCTATCTTCAGGAATTGGTTGGGTGGGGCGGGCTCTTTAGGATGCTATCTCCTCTACAAGTTCTCAGGTTCCAAGTGTTAATTTGTTTACCTTATGTAAGTAAAAGTATCGGAAGAATGAAATTATGAGTTGATTTATTGATATAACTGGATAAATTGTTATATTTGAATGAATGAATGAATGATATAGGGTTAGAAGAATTTGTTTTGAGGATGAAAATCGCTTGCTATATTTTTCCACTCATTCGAAGATGCAGTACTCTAGTACAACATGTAATTTAAAAAAAATGAGAATGATTATACACGAGTTAGATAATTTGAGTGTGCTTTGAATAAAATAGTTTTATTGTTAGTATAGTTTGGTTAGGATAATACCCAACCTGTTATCTTTTATAATTCTTTTATATACTAAAATATATAGGAGTATTACATAAGTAATATATTAGTAAGTCTAGGTTAAATAGATAATAATAGGTTGTTGTACAAAGTATTTAAATAACCCTTATGCTATCAATGTGATGAACTAATTGTAGTACTTACTGAAAAGTAAAACAATAAACAATGTTTTAAAACTATTATCATACTTGTAAAACTATAATTTTAACTTACTATGTCTCTTATTATAATTTAACCAATAGATTAAGAAATATAAAGATTAGAATTTTTAGTTTCTTCATTCTTTTAAAAAGAAGCACTAATTAGTATTATTTTCCTATTAATGAAACATAAGTAGATATTTTACATATTTACCTAACTGTCAGTAAATATAAACCCTAAATCCAATTTTTCAGAATTTATGCACAAAATGAATCATAATAATTGGTTAATTCATTCTTAAACTTAAAATTACAAGCAAGTAATGTAAAACCTATGAAAACTTCAAAGATTGCAGCGAACCCAGTATCTTTTACTAGGTAAATAAATATTAAACAATAAGAGTTTAAAAGACCATAACTTTAAGAGTAAATGAATTTCTAAAAACAAAGTTTTCTTTTCTCTTTTAAGAGTTTAACCTACAGTAGTTGTAAGTATCGATTCTCAAAATCTAAGGTGCCCTAGTTATTATTTTACCATAGCCACAAATAAAAACTAGAGTAATCGAGTTTTAGCAAGAGAAGTTTTCTTTAAATACTTTGACCTATACATATAAAATTTATTTAAAAACCTTAAAATTAGTTCACCGGTTCATTTTGTTTAATTTCCAAATCATTTTGTTAGCATCCGTGACCTCTGTGTAGGGTTTAATACTATTTACAAACCATTTTTTCTTAAAAACAAAACCGTGGTAAAAACCAGTAAAAACATTGAATATTTACCCTATGTTTACAAATTATAAATAGGATAAGCAAAAATACCAAATATAGATGAGTATAAGAGCCATGGGCTCTGTTTGTTTTTCATTTTAAACATTGTAAACAAAACTCCATTTACCCTATGATTTTCTTTACCTTTGAAAAACAAAAATGCATTAACAATATTCTTATTACAGAGAAAGCCTTTACCAAAATGTCTTAACATCTTAAGTATTGAACCATAGCTCTTTGAAAAAATTCAAAAGGGTTACAAACTGTAAGGGCCTTATGGATTCTTCTTACTTTATAAACACAGTAATTGTAAACAACTTATATAGTAAAATTTTTAAAAATGACCAGCGTATAGATGGCCGAAAAAAACCATTGAGTTTCTCCACTGCAAAACAACGATGAAGGGCTCCAATGAAAAGAGACCGAGGCTTACCAAGACGGTTGTGTTAATATCTTCAATTGCAAAACCAACGTTTTCCTTTTTGCACCAGAGCTTCATCAAATCTTTACACCTGCCATAGCGTGGTTTCAAGTTTGTCAGTATATTGCATGTTAAATCGAAAACTAAGTTTCCTGACTGTTTATTTTGGAAAGGGCTCAACAAAACCACTTACTAGTTGATCCAAATCGTTAACAACGAAGTTGAACACCTTTATATCGACCTGCGAAAACCTTGACTGATAGGAAGAAAATGATTTGGCAAGAAAACTAGAGCCAAATTCTCTTAGTGCCACATCAAGCTTAAGGTAGCATACAGAATGCCCAGTCTGCTAGAGCCACGAGTATTTTCTTTTATGGAGCTATCAATTGAAAATGGTCAAGAAGGTCAAAGGCCTGTCGACCTGTCTCTCCATCCAAGCAAAAAAAATTACAATGGATCAAGCGAGAGATTAGGGTAACTTATCAATTATATGCTTATGGTTTGTATCTTAAATATTCATCCAATGTTTAATTTCCACGTGGATTCCACCATATACGAAATTATTTGGGTCTTCATATAGTTCAATGGTGTGAATAAACCCTGCAGTTGAAATATATGTCAATACCATTTTATGGTTCAAGAGTTAGATAATGTGTGTATTATTTTCATGTATACTTTTATAGTTTAGATAGGTTATGCATCGATTAAGCTCTTTGAGTTATATATTTATGCTTAAATTAGTTTTTTTATTCTTCATCTAAGAAAATTCAAATGATTATGCTAACCCATAAGTGCTATGCAGTAATTGTAAGTTTAAACTTAGACTAGAATTATTTAAAGTTTTATTAAGATATGACTATTAAACATTTATAATAATGGAAAATTTAGAACTTAAGAAGCACTAGACCTAGCAAGGATAATGATCAAAGACATGAAGTATTTGGAAAGGAAGTAGTTTTACAATATCTTCAATAAACTTTAGCATGATAATTTTACATTCTATCACACCTATGATTTAGCTATAAACATTTTTATATAGCAGAGTTCTCTAGTAACTTATTTTGTTTTCAAGATAATTAATCTTGGTGCTAAAACTAGAAGTTGTTACTTTTCAGTATTTTAGATTGCAAGCAACTTTAGGACTTTCTTACCTAACTTACTCTTTGATTATAGCCTTCAGAGAATTTGGGTTTTTATACCTTGTATCTAGAAGTGAAGAGCTTACCTGTAAAGACCTGGGGAAGCATCATTTTGTTTGCGTTAGCTTGGGAAAGCTAAGTAAGCTTCGGGCTAAAACCAAAAGCCCCTTCAGTAAACAAGAAAAAAACTTTTAGAACCTTACACTTACTAGAAATATAATTAGTTAAATTCAATAGATTCAATCTCGTAGTCTTTAACTTTATAGACCGACCTTTCAATACTTTTCTTTTGGATGTTGTTAGTAATGAATGTGTTATATATTAGTAAATGATTTTTTGTAGTATCTAGTTTCAGATATTCTAGAATGTTAACTGTTGGAGGTTAAATTAACCTCTTTAGGTGATGTTCTAAACATTAATTCTCGCAAGGAAAAATTTTAAATTTTTACAAAATTTTGGAGTTTTACATATGGTATTCATAGCACACTATCAGACACTAGGCCTGAAGTGGCTCAACTCACATAAACAAATAGTAAATAGAATTCATGCATACTAATTTATTATTTTTAAAATGTTGTTTTATAGAAAAATTTGCTGGACTAAAATTTTAGGTATGGAAGGACTTGAGGAATATGCAGAAGAAGGGTCCCCATTCAATGAACAAAGTAATTCTAGAAAAGAACCTGTTAAGGAAGAAATAACTAATAATTCATCAAAACTGCTACAAACCATTAAGGAATTAAAAACTTAAATGGAAACGGTTAAAAAAGAGAATGAAAGAACTCTAAGAGCTCAAGAGGAGCTGAACCAAATACCTTTGGAAAAATTTCAGAGGGGAGGGAAGGATAAACAGATAGGATCTGACAATACATCCTACCAACATAAAAGTAAAAAGTCCAAACATTCTAAAATTGAAAGTAGTTCATCCTATGAAATTTATGGTGACCCACACAGGAAGAATCACCTGTATTCTAGTGACAACAGTGAGGATAATTATCATTCTATGAAAATTAAATATAATCCCTATGAGGCGATTTCTGGAGAATTTAAGAAGATTAAACCACCAAATTTCAATAGCAAGACAGAGAAAGGGGAGGAAGCTAAAGCATGGCTTTCCGGAATGAAAAAAGTACTTCCAAATTTATAATTACTCTAATCAGTTAAAAGCTAAAATGACAATATATAACTTAATTGGAAAAGCAGATATCTGGTGGCTGGACATAAAACGAGTAAAAGACATAAAGGAGAAGAATATGAACTGGAGTACCTTTAAAAAATACTTTAAAAAATACTTTAAAAAGAAGTTTATGTTGGAGCAGTATTATGAAGAGCGAGCTAAAGAGTTCTATGATCTGGAATTGGGAACTATGAATATGAAGGAGTTAAATAATAAATTTTTAAGTTTACTACATTATGTACCTTACATTGTTGATAAGAAACCCAAGGTGCACCAGTTTCTGAGATGCCTACCTTTTCACATTAAAGACATAATTGAATACGAAAACCCTAAAACCTTTGAAGAGGCTACGCGAAAAGAAAATTGTTGCTATGAGCAGAACTGAAAAAGGGAAAACCTACCAAATTGGAAAGCCAAGAGGTATAATAATTTTGAACATGAAAAGAAGGGTTTCACACCTAATCGAAATTTTGGGAATAATAATGCACGCAATGTTCCTAATAAAATTTTTCAAGGGAATACAATTAACTCCCAACAAAACCCTACTGGACCCAGAAATAAAGAATTTACAAATAATCACAGCAACTATGTTAAGAGTAACGAACGTAGATTACCGATAAAATGTTGGGATTGTAATGGACCTCACTATGCATCAGTCTGTCCTAACAGAAAGAAGACCATAAGCAACATTGATATAGTGCATTGGTGAATTAGTAAGAGGGATGCCTAGGATTAGTGCAGCGCTGGAAAACAAGCAGGTTGATTATCAAACTTTCGTGGTGGAAGTAGAAGGTATGCTAAACCAAAAACCCATTTCTATTTTAATCAACTCACGGGATATCCTGAGTTATGTCTCTCCAAGTTTAGTGGAGAAAAGTAAATTACCGGTAGAAAAATTTACAAAGTCATGGCTGGTTCAATTAGCTACATGAGCAAAACGGAAAGTAACTAATTTTGTGAAATATTGTACTTTGTTTATGAATTAGTTTGAAACTTATGTAAAGCTAAATGTACTTCCGTTAGGCTCTTATGATGTGTTAATTGGAATGGACTGGTTAGAACACATAAAGTAGTGTTGAACTGTTTTGATAAAGCTTTTACCTGTGTAAATAATGAAGGAGAAACAGTAACAGTAACATGGATTCCTAGGAAAACAATAATGAGACAGATTTCTACCTTGCAACTTAAGAGGGTTGTTCAAAAAGGATGTAAATATTTTGGTGTAACTGTAACTGACAAAGAACACATTAATAATGAAGATAAACTAAAATTAGAAGATATCCCAATCCTGATAGGGTTCTTGGATGTGTTTCCAGAGGAAATTCTGGGACTGCCTCCGAAAAGGGAACTAGATTTTACTATTGAGTTGGTACCTGGTGCAGTGCCTAACTCAAAAGCTCCCTACCAGATGAAAATTTTGGAGCTTAATGAATTAAAATCGCAATTAAAGGAACTGATTGATAAAAAGTATATAAGACCAAGTGTGTCCCCTTGGGGAGCACTAGTCATTTTCGTTAAAAAGAGAAAGGATACTCTGCACTTATGCATTGATTATAGTCATCTTAATAAGATGACATTTAAAAATAGATAGCTATTTCCCCAGATAGATGATCTATTTGATCAACTGCGCGGTGCAATAGTATTCTCAAAAATTGACTTAAGATCTGGTTATCATCAAATCTGGATCAAAGATAAGGATATTTTTTTAAAAACTTTTAGGAACAGATATGGTCACTATGAGTTTGTTGTCATGCCTTTTGGACTCACTAATGCCTCGACTGTATTCATGTGTTTAATGAATAATGTATTACATAAATATCTCGATAAATTTGTAGTTGTTTTGATTGATGATATTTTAATTTATTCTAAGAAGAAAGAAGAGCACAGGGAACACTTAAAAATTGTTTTACAAGTGTTAAGGGAACATCAGATTTATGCCAAGTTCAGTCAGTGGGACTACTTCAAAGATAAAATACACTACTTGGGTCACGTAATAACTAATGATGGGATCTCGATTGATCCAGATAAGATAAAAGCAATTGAAAAATGGTCGGTCCCAAAGATGATGTGACTGATGTGCGGTCATTCATGGGGATCACCGGTTACTATCAAAGATTCATTGAGGTATTTTCAAGGATCACAAATCCCATAACTTCTTTACAGAAGAAAGGGAATAAATTTGAATGGAATAAAAAATGTGAAGAAATTTTTAAGAAATTAAAAGAATTATTAGCTACTGCACCAATTTTAAGAATTGCTAATCCTAACAAAGACTTTGTTGTATGCACTGATACATGCAATGATGGCATTGGTGGGGTCTGAAATCAAGGACATGTAATAGCATATGAGTCTAGGAAACTTAAAATTCACGAGAAAAATTATGCTACTTACGATTTAGAGTTGGCTGCCATGATACATGATTTAAAGATGTGGCGCCATCACTTGATCGGAAGAAAATTTATATTAATGACGGATAATAAGGGTTTAAAGTACCTGTTGGAGCAACCAAATTTAAACCTAAGGAAAGTTAGGTGGATAGCTTTCCTTAGCGAATATGATTTCGAGATCCAACATATCAAGGGAAAAGAAAATAAAGTAACTGATCTTTGAGTATGAATACAAGACTGAATTTCATAGCAGCAATCAGTACTTATAAAACAGATTTAGAAGACCAACTCAAAGAAGGAGTAAAATTGGATGAAAATTATTAGAAATTACAAGCTAAAGTGGCAAAAAATGTAACTAAAGGTTTGAGTACAGGTTACAGTTTAAATGAAAAAGGGTTAATACTTTATAAAAATAGGTTGTATATACCTAATGTACCTAAAATTAAGCTGCTGATTTTAAATGATACATAAGACTCCCTACTTGGGACATCCTGGCTATCAAAAGACAATAACCATGTTGCCAAAAGATTATTTTTGGCCGAATATGAAGAATGAGTTGGCAGAATATATTGCTAAGCGTTTTGAATGTCAACAGATTAAGACTGAACATCAGCATCCAACAGGTTTATTACAACTGTTACCAATCCCTAGATGGAAATGGGAAGTAATCAGTGTTGATTTTGTTACAGGTTTACCTAGAAATTAGAATCAGAATGATTCAATAATGGTAGTCGTTGAAAAACTCAGTAAAGCATCCCATTTTATACTAGTAAAAACCACTCATAAGGTTGCTAATATTGCTGAAATATTTATGAAACAAATATTTTGTTTACATGGAATATTGAAAGTTATAATTTCTGACAGAGACCCTAAGTTTACGTGAAATATTTGGAAACATTTATTTAAAGGTTTGAATACTACTTTAAATTTCAGTACATCTTTTCATCCGCAGACAGATGGACAAACTGAAAGGGTAAATAAAATCTTGGAAGATATGCCATAAGGATGTATGTTAGTAAACAACCAAGTAAGTGGGAGGACTACTTACATTTGGTTGAGTTTGCATATAACAAACACTACCAAGCTTCGGCAAAATAAATCCCATTCAAAATTTTGTAAGGTAGGAAATGCAATACTCCCATATCATGGGGTAACCCAGATGATAGGTTAGTACTAGGACCTGAGTTATTAAAGGAAATGGAATTAATAACGAAGCAGGTATAAGGTAATTTAAAGGTTGCACAAGATAGGAAAAAGAGTCAAGCAGATCTTAAATGAACTTAGAAAGACTTCCAAGTGGGTGAACTTGTTTTCATAAAGGTAAAACCTAAAAAAAGTTCTTTAAAGTTAGGAAATTGTGCTAAGTTAGCACCTAGGTATTGTGGACCTTTTAAAATATTCTCCAGAATTAGACAGGTGGGATACCAACTGGCCTTACCACCGAATCTTAAAGTTCATAATGTTTTTCATATCTCTGTTTTAAAAATATATGTACATGATGCTACTCATGTTATAAATTGGAATGATGTGTAGGTGGAACCCGAAGGATATTTTCTGGTGGAACTGGATTGTATCCCCGAAAAGATGGAGATATTGTTTCGGAATTGCACCATTAGGTGGGTGAAGGTGCAATGGAAGCACCTTAGTCCAAAAGAAGCAACCTGAGAATTGGAGAGTCATATGAAGGCATCATATCCAATTCTGTTCGAGGGCAGCTCTGAGGATGATGAATAAAATAACATTGAGGACAATGTTATACTTAAGGGGGTGTGTATGTCACATACCCCAAATTGCAAAAACATTTTATGTTTAAGGAAACATTATATTTTAATTTTATTGTAAAGTTTGTGATTATTGACGAAGTGGGGTCAAGGATGGTTGTAATTAATTATGCTGGATATTTTATTAGTTAATAAATAAAATATGAGAGAAACAACTTAAGGAGGTTGTTGAATGAATGTTTACTGGTCACTAGGTGGAATAGACTAGGGTGAGAAAAAATTGACATATGGCAGCATTCTCAACCACTTCTAGCTGTTGCACGGGGAAACTTCCCTAATTTTGTGGTCATGTTCCCTAAGAAAGTGGAACAAGAGCAGGGGGCTCATTAAGTGAAAAACTGACCAAAAGGCCTAGGCATGCTTATAATTACCCATTGAATTCATCAGGTGGCGGCGAAAAATATTGACTTGTGAATTTTCTGAAGTGAAAATTTTGCACAAGAGATTTGATGGAAGGGAAAGGAAGAAGTGGTTTTGAGTGTGAAAGCTGTTTACAGAACCAGTGCAGCTAATTTCCTGAATTCTTTACTACAGAAGGCATAAGTATTACTGTTGAATAATTTTGTGGAGTTGTAGGGGTTTTATAACCCATATACTCACCCAGCGCTTTCAACTAGGAGGACCAGTAGATAGGCTTGGGGGTCCTAAGACAAGCTGCTAATCTATCTTTAGGAATTGGTTGGGTGGAACAAGCTCTTTATACTGTTGTATTCTCTACAAGTTCTGAGGTTTCAAGTGTTAATTTATTTACCTTATGCAAGTAAAAGTACTGGAATGAATGAAATTATGAGTTGATTTATTGATATAACTGGATAAATTGTTATATCTGAATGAATGGTCTAGGGTTAGAATAATCTGTTTTGAGGATGACAATCCATTGTTGTATTTTTCCACTCATCCAAAGATGCAGTACTCTAGTACAACAGGTAATTTAAAATAAATGAGAATGATTCACGAATGATTATACATAAGTTAGATAATTTGAGTCTACTTTGAATAAAATAGTTTTACTGTTAGTATAGTTTGGTTAGGATAATACCCAACCTGTTATCTTTTATAATTCTTTTATATACTAAAATATACAGGAGTATTGCAGAAGTAATATATTAGTAATTCTAGGCTAAATAGATATTAATAGGTAAGTTGTATAAATTATTTAAATAACCCTTATCCTATCAGTGTGATGTACTAATTGTAGTACTTAGTGAAAACTAAAACAATAAACAATCTTTTAAAACTATTATCATACTTGTAAAACTATAATGTTAACTTACTATGTCTTTTATTATAATTTAACCAATAGATTAAGAAATATAAAGATTATACTTTTTAGTTTCTTCATACTTTTAAAAAGAAGCACAAATTAGTATTATTTTCCTATTAATGAAACATAAGTAAATATTTTACCTATTTACCTAACTGTTAGTAAATATAAACCCTAAATCCAACTTTTCAGAATTTATGCACAAAAGAGGAATCATAATAATTGGTTAATTCATTCTTAAACTTAAAATTACAAGCAAGTAATGTAAAACCTATGAAAACTTCAAAGATTGCAACGAACCTAGTATCCATTACTAGGTAAATAAATATTAAACGGTAAGAATTTAAAAGACTGTAACTGTAAGAGTAAATGAATTTCTAAAAACATAGTTTTCTTTTCTCTTTTAAGAGTTTAACCTACAGTAGTTGCAAGTATCGATTCTCAAAATCTAAGGTGCCCTATTTATTATTTTACCATAACCACAAATAAAAACTAGAGGAATTTAGTTTTAGCAAGAGAAGTTTTCTTTAAATACTTTGACTTATACATATAAAAAAAAATTTAAACCCTAAAGTAGTTCTCGGTTCATTTTTTTTAATTTCCAAATCATTTTGTTAGGAGCCGTGAGCTCTGTGAAGGGTTTAAAAATATTTACAAACCGTTTGTTCTTAAAAGCAAAACCATGGTAAAAACCAGTAAAAACATTGAAGATTTACCCCATGTTTACAAATTATAAACAAGATAAGCAAAAATACCAAACATATATGGGTATAAGAGCCATGGGCTCTGTTTGTTTTTCATTTTAAACATTGTAAACATAAATCCATTTACCCTACGATTTGCTTTACCTTTGAAAAACAAAAATGCATTAACAATATTATTATTACAGAGAAATCCTTAACGACCAAACTGATAAGAACAGGTTCTCAAACCTTTTAAACAAAGTATTTACCAAAATGTCTTAACATCTGAAGTATTGAGCCATAGATCTTTCAAAAACTTCAAAAGGGTTACAAATTGTAAGGGCCTTACGACTTCTTATTACTTTAAAAACACAGTAATAGTAAACAACTTCTATAGTAAAACTTTTAAAAATGACTAGCGTATAAATGGTCGAAAAACACCATTGAGTTTCTCCACTGCAAAACAACGATGAAGGGATCCCATGAAAAGAGATCGAGGCGTACCAAGCCAGTTGTGTTAATATCTTCAACTGCAAAACCAGTGTTTTCCTTTTTACACCAGAGCTTCATCAAATATTTACACCTGCCACAACGCGGTTTCAAGTATGTCAGTATATTACATGTTAAATCAAAAACTAAGTTTACTAACTATTTATTTTGGAAAGGGCTCAATAAAGCCACTTACCAGTTGACCCAAATCCTTAACAACGAAGTTGAACACCTTTATAGCGACCTGCAAAAACCTTGACTAATAGGAAGAAAATGATTTGGTGAGAAAACCAGAGCCAAAACCTTTTGGTGTCACAACAAGCTTAAGGTAGCATACAAAATGCCTAGCCTTCTAGAGCCACGAGTATTTTCTTTTATGGAGATATTAGTTGAAAATGGATGAGAAGGCCAAAGGCGTGTCGGCCTGTCTCTCCATCCAAGCAGTGAAAATTACAATGGCTCAAGCAAGAGGTTAGGGTAATTTATCCATTATATGCTTAGGGTTTGTATATTAAATATTCCTCCAACGTTTCATTTCCACGTGGATCCCACCATATACGAAATTATTTGGGTATCGATATAGTTCAATGGTGTGAATAAACCCTGCAGTTTAAATATATGTCAATACCATTTTATGGTTCAAGAGTTAGATAATGTGTGTATTATTTTCATGTATACTTTTAGAGTTTAGATAATTTATGCATCGATTAATCTCTTTGATTTATATATTTATGCTTAGGTTAGTTTTTTTATGCTTCGTCTAAGAAAATTCAAATGATCATTCGAACCCATAAGTGTTATGCAATAATTGTAAGTTTAAACTTAGACTAGAATTGTTTAAAGTTTTATTAAGATATGACTATTAAACATTTATAATAATGGAAAATTCAGAACTTAAGAAGCACTAGACCTAACAGGGATAATGATCATGGACATGGATTATTTGGAAAGGATGTAGTTTTACAAAATATTCAATAAACTTCATCATGATAATTTTACATTCTAACACACCTATGACTTAGCTATAAACATTTTTATATAGCAGAGTTATCTAGTAAATTATTTTGCTGTTGAGATAAATCTTGGTGCTAAAACTAGAAGTTGTTACTTTTGAATATTGTAGACTGCAAGCAACTTTAGAAATTTCTTACCTAACTTACTCCTTGATTATAGTCTTCAGAGAATTTAGGTTTTTATACCTTGTATCTAGAAGTGAAGAGCTTACCTGTAAAGACCTGGAAAATAATCATTTTGTCTGCATTAACTTGGGAAAGCTAAGTAAGCCTTGGTATAAAACCAAAATTCCCTTTATTAAAAAAGAAAAAAACTTTTAGAACCTTACACTTACTAGAAATATAAACAGTTAAATTCAATACATTCCATCTCATACTCTTTAACTTTATAGACCGACCTTTCAATACTCTTCTTTTGGATGCTGTTAGTAATGAATGTGTTATATATTAGTAATGTTTTATGTAGTATCTAGTTTATGATATTCTAGAATGTTAACTGTTAGTGGTTAAATTAACCTCTTTAGGTGATGTTCTAAACATTAATTGTCGCAAGGAAAAAAATTAAATTTTTACGAATTTTTGGAGTGTTAGAGGACGGGCCCGGAACCGTGCAATGCTTGAGGCACTGCGCAATTAAAAAAAAAGAATAGTAAGGATGGATAGATAAAAGGATGGCACACCAGGGGGAAGTGGATGCACAAGTAGAGGAGTCAGTAGCACAATTCAGAAGGTATTTCATGATAGCCACTAGGTCACAATGTAGTCAAATCAACAATAAATGTAGACAATTAAAGCAGTTAACCGGAAACACTTGTTGGAGTGGCGTGTATTAATGGTGGATATGACTATTGGATTGATAGGATCGTCAGTGGATTTGGGCAGTTAATGCATGATTTGGTCATGATGAGGTAAATCAGATTGTGTTGATTTGGTCATGATGGGTATGGGATCGACTTGATGCTATAGGAACGGGTTCGACTCAGTCGAAAAACACCATTGTGCAAGATTGATCCGCGTTGCAGAGTTGTAGAGCAGAGTCATAGTGAGTTGAGTGAGTTTCTAAGTGAAGAGAGGGTGAGTGACTATTGAGAATTGTGGGGCACTGGTGTGGCATGCAGAGTGAACTAATCACGGTGGATATTTCAGGTGAAATGGAATCACCAGTCGTCCCGGTAACCATTGAGTAAGAAGTTACAAGTATGTTGATAGGATAATCATCGTTTCCAAAGAAGAAGAGGAAGGGACATAATCCTATCTCCCCGGCGCCGAAGAAGAGGAAGACTAGAACGTCTACGAGGGTAGAGGAGGAAGCTATGCAAACGGGTCCATCGAGCTCAGGAATCCTGGAGTCAACAGCTCATGCATGGGTGTCCACCAAGGATATCCCTGGGTAAATACCTCCCTATCGGCCTGGTGTGCAGCCCAAGAATCTCACCAATAATAAGAAGTACCAAGTCAAGATGCTAGTGATACCACAAGGGATGGTACACCATAGGCATCGTGCCTGCGCTAATGCAAATGAAGTATGATGACCATGACTTGCTTGCATTGGAGGATGTTACAAAGGAACCATATGTGCCGATGGTAGCAATAGAAGGAGGCCCGATAGAATGCATTCCATAGGACTAGGCAAGGGGGCTGAATAAAGTGGGATTTTTGGGATTAATTAACATGCCTAATTTTGGGTGGTTAAATGAGGCAAATGCCTTTGTAAAGAAGATTTTTGCTTTCTTTCATGGCGGGATGTTGTGGATGGATACACTAGTCGAAATCATAGGGGAATTGATCTTAGACATCACGGGGTTGCCTAAGGATGGGATAGACCCCTCGCAATATTTTAGAGGCAAGGATAATGACAAGCGACTTGTGGCGAGGTTGAAGAAGTGTTATGGCTTATAGCACGATGCATGGGATTACTGCATCGACAGTATCAATGAACAGGCAGTGTGTATCAAATTAAGGATTTTGACCAGTAAAATGGCCAGGAAGAATCTCCCCATCCAATGTAACTTGGGGGTTATTGCATGCGCAGAGCAATGCGCGGAAGGTGTACAAATGAATTGGTCGTTCTTCTTAATGAATCAGTTAGCGGATGAGAAGTGGCAGTGAAGGCAAGAGAACGACCGTTTACATATAATTGATTGTTGATCTTGATCGTGCTAGTGGCTTAGATAGAGCTAGATGACTACCAAGGCATGGAAGTGGAAGCGGAAAAAGTTTGTAAGGGTGCAAATTACTAGAACCTTTGGTGGGTAAGGGAACCTGAAAGATTGAAGGACTGTGCGATTCAATTTTGGATCTATTGGGAAGCACTGCACGCGGTAGCTGTGAAAGTTCCAAGGTTATCTGAGGAAGCTATGACAAAGTATCAACTGATTACTCAGTTTGCAATAGGCCCACACACCATTCATGTACAAGTGTGACATGACCCAGAAAATCAATGGTTTTCGATGCCTTACAAGTTGTCTGATGGAGAATTGGAGGCGGCTGTTAATGATTGGCCTACGGAATGGAGAGAACCGGTTAGTTTGGAGGAAGTATCGAGAGGACCCCCAGTGGATGCACCTATTGATCATGTGCATAAGGATGACTAGTAGAGTCACCATGAATTCGATGTAGAGTTGAAATAGACAACCATTGAACTAGAAGCAGAGAGAGAATTTGATGAGTCAAGGACAAAGAAATGATATGAACAAGGTGCGACCAGTAGTGCAGCACCAGGGATGGAAGCACAACTAAAGTGACTCATTAAGGCGATACCAGATGCGACAGATGCAACGACCAAAGAGATGAATAAATCCACACAAGAGGGATTTAGTGAGGTGAGAACATGACTTGATTCTTTATGTGATGCATTTTTGAAGAAAGTGCGAGAGGGAACGACTATGGAGGACTTTGTCTCAATCAACACTGGGATGCGGGTTCGAAATGTTCAAATTCCCCCGACTGTAATTGAGAACACCAACGAGGATTTGAACACCTCCCTATAGAAGTTGTAGGAATTGTCTATAAAAATAAACGTGATGTCCACGCAAAAATTGGTACATATGCAAAGAGTGTCTATAATGTCCCTTTTTGAAATTTTATTAATTGACCAATTTTTTCACTTTCCCCCAATTTCGATCTTAACTAGTTTTGATATATAGACCTCCAAATTGACCCAAATGTTCCCAATTGTTCTCATAAGGTACATGAATGATATTAGAACTTAAATATTATGTTAAGGGATGTTTTTACAACACCCCAATTACTTTTTCAAACTTGTTTAATGTTTCATTCAAAGTAGGAGTCTTTACTAGCAAACTTGTTTTATGAAGAGAGGAATGGGATGTGTGGGGGAAATTTTTAAGGTCTCATATGCATAATGGTTCAGTTTATATAGGCTGTTATGACTCTCTCCCAAAAAGCTTCCAAATCACAATTTCAACCCTTGGGGAAAGGCACCAAATCTTCTCCCAATGCAATTAAAATGAACAAAAATAATTCCAATGCTTAAGTACTGAACATGAAACTTGTAATA
The DNA here is from genome assembly GCA_001517045.1 of Pseudotsuga menziesii. NCBI lineage: Eukaryota > Viridiplantae > Streptophyta > Pinopsida > Pinales > Pinaceae > Pseudotsuga > Pseudotsuga menziesii. The sequence continues at coordinate 181,317 of LPNX011020210.1, forward strand.
CACATTAATGATAGTTCATTCATCATTCCTTTATTAGAGATGCATTCTTCCATTCAAAATAATCAGCATTATCATAGCATACATCAATGTAGTGGGGAAATGGTCATTGTTTTGTCATTAATAATCACTTTTCCGTACAACCATTTGATATTTCGACCTAAGACTTTCTAATAATTAATAAAATAGCATGTTGATATTATTATAATTAGTAATGGACAATGAAAATCTCTCCCAATTTGAAATAATTATCATTACAATGGTTCACAACAAGATAGTGGTGAAATGGCACTATTTCTTCATTGTTTAACATTTTTACATGAAATATTTTGGAATTTCGGCTTGAGAGTCTTATGAACTTAAAATATAGAGAATTTACATCAGAACATAAAATAATGGAGTATTATAAGCTTCCCCAAAGAGATCAATAGCTCACCCAAAGCAAAATCCCTCCATGAGCAAGAATATGCCATAAAAACTGGAAATGGTTGAGAGAAAGTGCTGCAATAGAAGAATCCACTAGCTCATCCACTAACTCTCACAATTCACAAATGATAAAAATCCGTTCTCTTGGTTGATTCCTATATTATATAAACATCCTTAGCCTTCTAAGGTTCCCAATCCATCCACAAATTCAAGCCAATTCCAATTTGGGTGTGTTCTCATGATTTACCATGTGTCCTCCCTTTCCTAGCCTTCCATCTTCCCCCAATTTTAGTAGGAAACCATTGAGCTTCCCCAACTCACATGAGAGCTCTCTTGGATTCTCTATTTCAACCTGACATGTCAAATATGTTAGATGTTAGCCTTCAGATCTGATTTGTGTCATAGGTGTCATAGAGCTAGGGAATCTAGTCCAAGTGTCTCACTAGCTCCAAAATGACTCTTCCTCTCCCATGTAAGCTACATTTCTTCCCAAATTCGACCTATGATGCATATGGCTAAGTTTATTATCCTTATAAATCATTCAAGAACCTTTAGGCTTCCCATGGATTCGAAATTGCAAGAGGAGGATGCCATGTGGCACATAAATTATAGCTTGTGTGGGCCCCATAGTCTCCATGTGTTTCCATGCTCCATTGCCACTTCAATTTTCTCTTGTATTTATTTATTTAGATTCTTTATCAAATATTTATGCCATTATAATGTTCAAACATCATTCATTTTCCCATTTATTCCAAATCCCAAAGCTTCCACCCCCAACCTAGGAAACTAGTAATTTTCCTCCTTGGAAATTATTTGACCCTTAGCATCAATTTGACAAACTCTAATAAATATGGAAAATGTGATTAGGCCATTGTGGCCCAATGAAAAATTTGGGACATGACAGTATCCAATCAGGAGTTGGCAGACAAAGAGCAGAACATCAGTGATCAGTTTTTGCAATCACAGGAGAAGGAAGCATAAGCGCAGAAAGAGATTGAAGCATTGAAGAAGGTGAAATAGGAGCTAAGGGCGAAGAGCGCCGTGGAGATTACGGAGATGAAAAAGGAGCAAGATATACTAATAGTTGAGAAGGAACAACTTTGGGATACCAGAGTGCAGTTGGGAGAGGCAGTTTCAGATGCCTATCAGCATGTCTATGAGAGCACCATGGAACTAGATGCAGTCGAGAAAGAAAAATGTCTTGGAACAGTCATCGCATAGTTGCAACGAGATAATGCATATTTTAATGCTCTGGTACATCCATACACACCACCTGAACAAGTCACAGAAAGGAAAAGAACCATGGAGGATTTGATGACACAATTAGAAGAGATGGAACATGTAACAAAGAAGGTCACTGAAGTGACTATGCAATTTTGGGGTAGCGTAGTCTAGGATGAGCAACTAGCGCAACTGACCAAGTAGTTATAGGAGGCAGAGGGGTAGTTAGTGACACTAAAGACAACATTTAGAGAAATTCCACTAGTTGTTAAGATTATAAGGTCTACGGAGCTGAAGGAGTTGCAACAGCACGTCGGGAAAGAAAGGGAAAGACATTAGAGGCGTAGTGAGTAGTTAGATGAGTTCCAAGATATTGGAGTGCATATTTTTGTTAAGGCACTTGCTGTGCTGCAGGCTAACCATGAAGGCAAGAAGGAGGTTGCTAAGAAGATGATTGATCATCCGCTCAAGCATGACTTAACACAAAGCCAATAGATTGCTGAGACGGAGAAAGAGAAATTCAAGGATATGAGTGAGCAATACGGCGACTTTAAGTTGAAGATCACCATGTCCAGCTAACATGGCTAGAGGGTGAGCCAAAATATTGTGTTGGGGGCTTGTTGGCATGCGGTTTTGGGACAAGGTAGTTGCGCAACATCGCGGATGTTGTGCAACCTCAAAGACACCATGCAAGTGGAACATGGCATGCAAGTCAGAGATTAGAATATTTTATGTATTTTCGTTCATCTTTTGTATTTTTGGACCACATTTTGTGGATTTTGGTCATTATTTTGCAGATTTAGTTCAGAATTAGTTACAAATTTGTCTAAGTGGCCTTTGAATGTAAAGGCACAAGCCTATAAATAGATGTAGAATTGCAAGTGTTAATCATCATTGGAAGGTACTTTGTGAGGAATCTTTGGATCTGATGTCTTGGTGTGCTTTGCACATGAATTGATATTTGTTGATCTGTGGACTATTTTGGAGAATTATTTGTGATTTAGTGCAGAAGTTAATGTGACACAATGGAAGTTGAGTTGAATCATTGTGTTCTTTTTTGTTTTCCTGTTTTCCTCTTTTCCAATTTTACTGTTTTCTGCGACTCAATTATGAATGCGATCATGATGATGATGATGACGACAATGATGTTGATGATGATGTTCATGATGTTGATGGTGATGATGATGATGATGATGATGACGACGATGATGTTGATGATGATGATGATGATGACGACGATGGTGATGATGATGTTCATGATGTTAATGGTGATGATGATGATGATGAAGGTGATGATGATGATGATGTTGATGATGTTGATGTTGATGATGATGATGATGACGATGACGATGGTGATGATGATCATGGCGATGATGATGATGATGATCGATGATCAATATTGATCATGGTGATGATGATGGTGATGATGAGGATGAGGATGGTGATGATGGTGATGATGATGATGGTGATGATGATGATGATGAAAATGTTTATGATGATGAGGAGGAGGAGGATGAGGATGGTGATCACAATGGTGATGATGATGACGATGATGATGATGAGGATGATGACGATGATGTTGTTGTTGTTGATGATGATGATGACGATGACGACGACGATGGTGATTATGATGTTCATGGTTGATGGTGATGATGATGATCATGATGATGATGATGATCATGTTGATGATGATGATGATGATGAAGGTGATGATGATCATGAGGATGATGATGATGATGATGATGATGATGATGAGGATGATGATGATGATGTTGATGATCATGATGATGATGCTAGTGATGATGATGTTCATGATGTTGATGGTGATGATGATGATGATGATGATGATGATGATGATGATGATGATGGTGATGATGATCATGGCGATGTTGATGTTGATGATCAATGATCAGTGATCATGGTGATGATGATCATGGCGATGTTGATGTTGATGATCAATGATCAGTGATCATGGTGATGATGATGGTGATGATGAGGATGAGGATGGTGATGATGGTGATGATGATGATGACGATGATGATGATGATGTTGATGAAGATGTTTATGATGATGATGAGGATGGAGGATGAGGATGGAGGATGAGGATGGTGATGATGATGGTGATGATGATGTTCATGATGTTGATGTTCATGATGATGATCATGATGATTATCATGATGATGATGATAATGAAGATGGTGATGATGATGAGGAGGAGGAGGAGGATGAGGATGGTGATGATGGAGATATGATGGCGATGATGATGATGATGACGACGACGATGATGTTGTTGTTGATGATGGTGACGATGGTGACGATGATGTTGATGATGATGATGATGATCATGATGATGATGATCATGATGATCATGATGATGATGATGATGATGATGATTATCATGGCGATGTTGATGATGATGATCGATGATCAATGATCATGGTGATGATGAGGATGAGGATGGTGATGATGATGATGATGATGATGATGATGATGATGATGATGAGGATGAGGATAGTGACGATGGTGATGATGATGTTGATGATGATGATGACGATGATGTTGATGATGATGATGACGATGATGGTGATGATGATGTTCATGATGTTGATGGTGATGATGATGATCATGTTGGTGATGATGATGATGATGATGATGGTGAATGTGATGATGATGATGATGTTGATGATGATCAGGTCCCATTTTTCCTTTCTTCCTGGTTTCTCTTTCAAATGACATTCCTTGATAGGTAGATTCAGAAGATAGGGCAGCCAAGAGCTAGTTGGTTCACGATAGAAAGGAATTTATGCTACGATGAATAGCCAGTCTCTTTACCAAGATGGTGCTAGTAGATTGATTGCTTAGAGTGAACCATTAAACTAGAGGCATTGGGGAGTACAACTAGAGGTCGAGGAGTATAGATGTTAAGGGAACTCATTGGGGAAGTACGGTACAATATTACATGGAGGGAGTGAAAGAAACCTCCAATTAAATAGAATTAGAATATAGATTTGATATGCATGGATTACACCCAACTAGGAATGGGCTAGTAGATATAATAATTGGCTGGGCAGTCT